>CAJNYU010003377.1:0-211247 GCA_905331475.1 Rotaria socialis | reverse complement strand
AGATGAATTTCAAGAATTACAAAAATTAATAATGTTATTTCCATCGATTAGTTTTACTCGTACAATAGTAACAGTTATTGACCTTTTTAATTTCCGTATTTTATATAATTTCTTCTTATATAGCTATATTCAGTATCCAAATTAAAAGCAAAACAACGTCTCTTGAATAGTTTGCTTGGATCACTGTCGAAATTGACCTTCTTAAACAATTTGGTAACGGCGTCATCACTGGTTTACGATGTTCGAATTTATATATTAAATCATTTCCAACAACAGAAACTTTAAATACAATAAACCTAGCTGATAAATCCATGAAAAGTTGTCATAGAAAACAGTTTTTGGGTTCCCACACCCTCAAATCACAGTCGGGAAGAAAACGAACTCGTACATATTGTAGAGCAACCCAGGACGCACAGTACGGTCCGTATACGGTCGTTGGCAGTTACGTTACGACTATTTTCCGAGTGAAAGTTTTGCCGTAATATCTGGCGCAGTAATACGGACCGTATTATCATGAGAGTACGGAGCACAAACAGCCGTAAACCATGAAAATGCAGTCCCGTTTACGGTGCCGTATTACTGCGGCAGGTATTACAGGCAAATACGGCCTATTTACTGCCGTAAATATATCGTTTTGGCATCGTTTACCGTCGATAAACAGACCCTAAACGAGTCCGTTATGATCAACCTGGGAAGTTTCGCTCTATAGAACTGCTAACGACAACATTCTGATGAATTCTGACTCACACATAGATTTTTTTCAAACACTGTTCCCCACTAGTGCATTGGAAAAGGACCTAGTAGTCCGTAAAAATTCTATTAATTCCTACGGATTCTGAAGATGTGGTTGACTTTAAAATTCGAGTGAAAAAAGTGAATTTTCATCAACTTTTTGAAAAAAATGCTTTTCTTATTTACTGTAATAAAGAAAAGTGTACTTTTTGTATTTGACCTGTATCTTCGTAAAAATAGAATTTATTTCAAAAAAATTGATTACCAAAATGATCAGCACAAAATTCTCTACAAACCCTGTAACTTTGAATGAATTCTGGCTCGGTCGCCGGATGGACCTGATGGTTTCTGGTGGAATGACCCATATATATGAATCTGTTTTCATTATGCTTAATAATTTGAAATACATACTAAATATATCTAATCAACTATTTTATCTAGCAATTAAGCCAGCTTTTAATCATGATTATTCTTTCAATAAACAATATTCTCTGTGCAAATTTCTATAACATGTATTTCATTGATAAAATGTTTTCATGAATAAGACTCTCGTTTTGAGCAGCAGCTTGACATTGTTTCAGAGTAGCTACTGAAAATAAAAATCCGCTTGATTTTCATTATAAAACTATCAAAATGAAATTGTAGAGTTCATGTATTTTAGTTACTGAGTTAAATAAAAAGCACTCAATCATGAGCATTACATTCAAGATGAAAACACATAATACTCAGGTGATATGTTTAAAAAAAACAATCAAAAACTTTAACTTATTTATGGTTTTCATCTAATGAAAACAGTGATCTAGATGTAAGATCATTGAGTAATAAAAAGAAAGTCTGATTTGATGATGAATCCTCTATACCATTATGTTTACCTGGAAATAAAATTTTCAAGAAAAGAGATTATAGGATAGATGCTTCGATCTATATTTTGTATTGAATTGAAGAGAATTAATTTTAGAAAAAAAATCTTTTCTCTATTGACTATTTTTAATCTTTATTTTGATTCAATCATTCCTACCACTCGAAATGAAGTCATTGTTTGTCTATATTTTCCATAGTCTTCGAACGGCAATAAAGTACTCGATGAAAAAGAAAACAAAACTGCAACTCAAGCAACGCTCGAGAAACAGAACGCTGCGTCTTGCCTGATTCTGAATCATTTTTTGTATATAATCTCATCCTCCATAATTGTACCAGTATTCTTTTTTTCTTTAAAAAAATTAAATATTCTAGAAGTTTATGTTGAATAGTTATATTAACACTTTTGTTTCGTGACTTGCAGCACACAATAGTAAATACCCGAGGGGCGACAGTCAATCATTCGGATGCAACTCTTTTGTTTCATATCTGATTGAAATCCAAAGTACGATTGATTCTGTCAACTTTTTTGGTTAACGTGTCAGAATGAATTGTTGTATTCAAAAAAAAACATTTTTATAGATAAGTTAATCAAAACTAAAAATAAATATTGCATAGGCTATTTTTGTTTCTATTTACTAATTATTATTGATTTCGAGATAAAACGGTTTTTATGAGACAGTCAAAACTTTACCGTGGAAAAATATTTGAGATGTCAACAGCCACTTGTAAGATTAGATTGTAAATTACTGCATAATAAAGACATCGTGTTTCAACTCTCGTTTTTCGCATATATATATATATTCTTCAAATGTTGTGAAGCTTTCAACAAAAACACAAGATTTTAGATGTGCTCTTGCCACATTCGCATGATCACAGAAAATTTTTCTTTTTTTCCAATTCAAAGTCATACTCAGGTTTCAATCATGACTAATGTGTCGAGTAGTAGAAGAATTTGCAAAAAGCAACTCAGAGACTGAAAATTAATGGACTTTTCGCTGCATCTCGTGCAGTCAACAATCGCCTTTGATAAGAAAATGTCTAGTGAAACTTCATAAAAATGCTGACGATGTTCTCTTTAATTAATTAGTTGTTTAATGAAAATAATTCAGATTCGATACTCGAACAAATTTTACTTATTTGTTTCGATTTGTTTTCATTAGACAACAATGTCAAACTATATTAATGCAGCAGTCAATCAGCACAGGCCGAATTTAACGAATTTATACGTGAAAAATTTTGGTAAAGATATAAATGAAACAGAACTATGCCAACTATTTGGTACTTACGGTATGATAACAAGCTGTAAAGTATGCAATATAAATGATTATGAGTTGACATGATAATTATTCTCGTTTTATTGTTAGATTCAAATGGATAATAAAGGTCAATCTCGAGGTTTTGGTTTTGTTAATTTTGAAAGACCAGAAATGGCACAAAATGTCAGTTGCTTAAATCAACTTTTGTTTTCAATATAACTATTTTCTTTTTATGATAAGGCAATGATGAATTTAAACGGGCATGTATTGGATAGTGGAAAACAGTTGTATGTAGGATTTTTTCAAAGTAAACCTGAACGTCAAAAAGAAATTCAACGTATTCGCGAAGAAAATCATCGTAAACAGTCGAATAGTCTAACTCTGTATGTTAGTAATTTGGATAGATCGATTGATGAAAAACTACTCGAAGTTATATTTAATAAATTTGGGAGAATAACCCATACACATGTGAGTATAGATAAAAATTGACTAAAACTGTAGACAATTCTATTGTCAATCATTGAAGCTCTTGAGATATGGTAGTCAATCAAAAGGGATTGGTTTCATCTCGTTTAATACAACCGAAGAAGCGACCAGAGCTTTGAATGAAATGAATGGTAAATGGGTTCTATCAAAACCAATCTATGTAGCATTGAGTACAAATATTGGTGATTCACAATGGAATACACCTAGATCGTCGACATCATCTATGTCTGCAACGAATTCAACGTCTCCTGATACGCCGGAAATGCCGTATCTCAATATGCCAACGATGTTCTACGTACCTACATTTATGGTTCCCAGCCGATCAAATAATTATTCATTACCGATAGTTCCTCTCAATTTACAAGTAACATCAAATAGAGAATATTCTCCGAGATCATCATCAATGATGGCGTCATCCATGAATAACAATACAAATTCACAATTTTATCGAAATTTACCTCAAAATAATTAATCGTCGATGAAAAGATCTAAATAGTTTCTCAAATTATATTATTATTACTACTTAACTAACTACATCACAGACTTTTCCTATGAATATATTTTGTCATACCGCTACTAATTTTCAGTGACACAAAATTAGAAATTGTTAAAATGGTAACAGTCTAAGCTGTAGTAGACCTTTTATTATCGGATGGACAATGCGATAAAATTGTAACAATCTTGTTTCGGTCTGAACATTTTGCAGAAGATAAGTCCAAAAGTGAGGACTGATTCTGATTCAATTTTTCTTTATAGATCGATAATTAGGTTCGTATACACTGGAAAGCGATATTCAATGAGATAGCATTTGATCATAATGGTTCATAGAAAAGTAGATGACTGTACGTCGTGTGTGTTCTAATATGATTATTTCAAAATTTTGTAGTTCTTCTATTGTATCATTTTTTTTCTTTTTCTTCTCTTTCTGTCAAAATCTACAGGACTATTGGAATTTTATTTGATCAGATTGCTCGCATACTCAACAAAACAAAAAAAAACGTAATGTAACACAAATTAATCAACTTCGATGACATGTCAGAAAATTTCTTTGACAATCCTTATGACCGTGCATGCAAATCATTAGAAGGTTGTTTTTTTTGTACGCACTTTTCTGTACAAAGATTAATGGTATGCTTATTATGAGAGCTTTGTCATATTGTGTATATAGCCCAAGTATAAGATCGAACTAGCAATCTATAAAGAAAGGATTCAAAATACTCTGTAGCTTCTTATTTCGAAGAGATTTATTCAATAAATAATGACATAGATAGGCTACACAATGTGAAAGATATTCTATTGTTGAGTGCTACACAACGATTATTGCTGAATTTTTAGCTAATTATTTGTTTATACAAACATCTCTATTAGATTATTTTTATTGACTATCATCAGGCCTTGTCAATCGAGATCCTATGTTGTTAGTCTCAAGCATTATTCACTTACGGTTTAAATCAGTCCATTAGGCTAACGTAATCATTGGTTATTATCCATATTAGATCTACTGTATTTTAATATATTCATGATAATCTATTTGTAATCGATAAAATTCCATTATAAATAATATTCGCATTGCTCTTCAATCGTTTTGAATCATATATTATTTTAGTGATCGACTTCAAAAGATATTGATTAACAAACGTTTTGCTAATATCAACTGTTCATAAGTCAGAGTAAGCATTGTTGTCATCATCGCACTGGAGAAGATAATCTGCTGAACGGGTACAACTCGCGCTTTCGAGCAAAAACCTGTTTTAAAATATTCTCATCATTAAATCTATCATAGATTTATTTATACAACAGAAATATCTTTAATTGTTGAGTAATGTATAATCTTGTATGTTTTACAAAACTCGTTCGAATCAAACAATCAGTTAGTAATACAATCAATCTAGCACTTGTTTCTAATGATGAATATAACTGCTGATAATTATGCGGCTAAATTGTCATTTTATGTCGCGGTAAAGCAATGTCGAATCGATTTTTAACAATGTTTTCTTGTCCTCTGCCAGACATAATATTATACGTAGTGTCGTTATCATTAGTTACATATCTTCTGTTGTCATTGTCACCAATGTGTAGCCTGGTTGGTTTTTGTCTGTCAACGATGAAAAAGAATATTTCTCTTGTCGATGCTGTTATTTGTTGCTTTCTTTTATGGTCGTTTATATCGGTACTTTCAATAGAGTTCGCTATTTGATGGATTCGATAGGGAAAAAACTGACTGGAGGAATTAAGCTTTTTGTGGATTGGTTATTTAGACAAATTTTTTAATAGCAACCTATCATCGTGTAAACAAATACACAATAAATAGAGCTCAATCAAGATTTAGTATGTTCACCAGGAACTGTTGGAATCAATTTTTAACATTAAAATGATTATTTTCAAATGGAAATATGTTATTAATGGCCAACAATACAAACAATATAAGATCTAGTGCAATAATAACGACGAATAGTCAACCTAATAATAGCCCTTTGCCTTCGAGCGGGGTTCAGTCAATTCCACGTGATAATCGAGATCTTCTTCACCCTAAAGTGCGTATTTAATATTCAATGTCATAGATATATGTTTATTTGAATTAATATTAATTTGAAATTTAATTTTTTTCATCGAGATATTTTTTGACTTGAAAAAAAAATTAAGTTTTTCAAATTTCTCAGATGAAAATTATTACGCTAGATCGCACAATTATGTTACTAGGGGGAAAAGCGTAAATATTTATAATAAGCACTCAAACAATGGAGAATGTTTTATTTTGTTGTCGTGATCGAATAGGTACTTGTTCGTTGTAATTGAAATATTGTTTTTTTTTCTCCTTTGAAGACATTTTATATAATACAAAATCCGGTGTAAATTAGTCATGATGAATGCGTTTCCTTCTTCTTTTTTTACTCATTTACTTGAACAGATTAATATATAGAATATTTTTTGTGTTTAGAAATCAGCATTTTCTCCTAAATTAGCTGGTCTTGGAACAACACAAGATAGTAGCCTGTCATCAGATTCATATAGTATCAATCGACAAGTAAGCGTTTTCTGAATTGATTAATAATTCAATTTTTCTATTGTTATTTAATTAAATAAATTTGTTACTTTAGGGAAAATATATAATGATTTTTCTTTTCTATTTCCTCGTCCCCCTCAAAAACAAAGAAGAAAAACACAAACCGATTTTTTATTTGTATTAGCGAAAAAGAAAATGAGTTGTCTGTCATATAGACAAAGAAAAACGAGGGAGAACTAGACTTTGTTTGTTGTGTTAGATTGATAAGACGAGTGGAATTCGATGCGACTACATGGTGTGTTATTCGTTCTTTATGAGCGTCAAATCATGATTTGATGATAGTATTGTCTCTACTCTGTTACATCCGCGTGTGTAGAATTAACAAACATTCACATGCATTCTTCTTTTCCTTCGTCATCATTGTCGTCGGCCTGTAACACGATGTTCCATAGGTACCTATTTGCTATAATCAAGCAGAATAGAAGAACGAACGAAAAGAAAAAAAGAATGTTGCCACTAACCCATAGTCGGAATCAGGAGAAAGAGAATTAGTTTTTTTTTCATCATGGATTAGAGTAGACGATAAATATAAACGACGAAACTCTATTTGATTAATAGTAGAAAGTGATAGAATGAAAAATGTTGGTGTCGTCTGTTCGAAATGTAAAACAATATTCAGGTGATAGTGCTTATTCAACAACCACGGCTGTAAGTTTTATTTTACGTGATTACCATTTACTTTTTTTTGTAATCGTATGTTGTTTTACTTGATTGAGTGAAGAAAAGAGGAACATTGCCGCTTTGATATATACGTATATAATGTCAGGTCGTCATTTTCTAGTCTATATTAACGAAAGCTAATAATCTTCCTTCCCGGACTATAAACTCCCATAATCAACAATTAGAAAAATACAGAGGAAAAAAATTGCATACAACTACAGATCGATAGGTAATTAGTCAACCGAAGTAAAAATAGATTTGACAAATATTGATTGATGATAGAGCAGATGGACAAGAAAAGACATCAAAGAATTCAGCTGCATCAGAAATAAAGATGAATTTTCCTCTGCTCGTCAATCGTTTAATATTGGTTTGTATTTTGAAAATTTAATAAACATCAATTCCCAGTGGAATTCTAAAAGAGTCTAATTTCCCTAGAAACTTCTTTATTCTTTTATTTTTCTTTAGGGTTCAGCTGAATCGAACTACAGCCAACAATCATCAGAAAGTTTTGATGGCGACTCATCTGATATAACAAAAACTGCTGCAACTGCTACTGGTAGTTTATCACCTCCAATAAAACCTCGCGATCAAACACGTTCGGCAAATGAAGCACTTGAACGATGCAAAACAAAGCCAGTTGCATTTGCTGTACGAACAAATATTGAATATGTGCCATCGTCCGATGATCTTTGTCCTATTGCTAAAGCCGCTATTAGTTTTAAAACAAAAGAATTTCTCCATATAAAAGATGTAATCTATAAATGTTCATAAGAAGAAAAAAGAAAGTTTAAAAAAATATTCTTTTTCTACTAGAAATTTAATAATGATTGGTGGATTGGTCGATTAGTTAAAGTTGATGCATCACTTGGTTTTATACCAAGTCCAGCTAAATTAGAAATGATTCGTATACAATCCAACCGTAAAAATAAAAATCATCCAATTGGACTTGCAAATTCAACACCACGGTTGAAAGCGTCATCGCAAAGTATTTATTACCTCTTAATCATAATAGATGCTATAAATTCTTTCTTTATTTTATTGCTACCAAGGTCTTGATGTTATTGATCAAAATATGTCAGGATTCAACGATGAGATGTTTGGCAACGATGGTGATAATGATAATCTTACGAAATCTAGATCAAATGCAAATGCTAATAAAGATAAAAAAAAAAATTTTTTCAAAAAGGTAAGCAATTTTTCATTTGAAAATTATTAATGAAAGGATTTCTTGTGAAAGAGTACGAAAAGAAACAATCCATATTTGCTTATGATGTATCAAATTCTCCTAAGCGTTCAAAAAGTCCTACGTACTATAATTTTGTCAATCAAATTCAATAATCAGTAGAATTCTATTCTATCATAACTTGTTTTGTTTTTTGAAGCGGCATATTTGTAATTGTCAAAAAAGAAACGAGATAAATCCATATTTAAGAGATATTATTTGTCATTTATTTTTAGACTGTAAACATAACTCCATACGATGTGGTGCCAAATATGCGACCTGTTGTACTTGTTGGTCCGTCATTAAAAGGATATGATGTTACAGATATGATGCAAAAGGCTGTGTTCGACTATTTGAAACATCGCTACGACGGTCGAATAATTATAACACGTGTTACAGCCGATATATCTCTTGCTAAACGTGGACTTCTAAATAATCCATCAAAAATAGCTCTTATTGAACGTAGCGGAGTTAATACAGGTGGTGATAATTCATCATCGACAGCACCTGGCATAGGTTCAATGAGCGCAGCACGTGCGAATGGTATAAAAGAAGTTCACGATGAAATCGAACGTATATTTGAATTAGCACGAAGTCTACAATTGGTCGTACTTGATTGTGATACAATAAATCATCCAGCTCAATTACAAAAAACATCGTTAGCACCAATAATTATTTATTTGAAAGTCTCATCACCAAAAGTTTTACAAAAATTGATAAAATCCCGTGGAAAAAGTCAGCATAGAAACTTAAACGTACAATTAGTAGCTGCTGATAAATTAACACAATGTCCTACCGTATGTTCTATCGGATACGTGACCAATTTATATAGAAAGTCTTGTTTTGTTTTTCTCTCTAGGAAATGTTTGATTTAATATTAGACCAAAATCAATTAGAAGATGCATGCAATAGTTTAGCCATGTTTTTGGATACGTACTGGAATGCAACACATCCAAAATTAGATGAAAAAAATGATTTAACGAATGATAGTACATATGTACCACCACGTCCAACAGCTTCACTTATTGCTCATATACCGCCAGTGAATCCGCCGGGCTCTGTACCAGTCGTTACAACAGCTACACGTCTTCTTCCATCATCACCATTATTGAATGATATAACACACTCACAATTATCTGTAAATCGTTATGGAGCTGCAAACGTTGCAGCAAATCCAAATCCACATCCCAATCCTAACCAAAGAGTACCATCAGCATCTAACGCGGATTACTATCGACAAACAATAATACCACAGCCGGCAATTCCTGCACCTGTTTATGATGATGAAAGATTCGCCCATTATGAAATGGCTAATTTTCGATAATCATCTAGTCATGTTTGTTTTTTTACTATTCGACAAGTGTTGATCACTTGCATATGAATGTAAATTCATTCATTTACCTTATGTTGCCCTTTTCATTCTAGTCATTTGTTGTCAATCTACTGTCTTCTTTCTTTTGGTCTTAGTGCCTAAGATTGATTCTTAGCTCTCTACTTCTTCTTCTTCTCGTTCACAGTGATTATTAACTTTTCTTCTTTTTTTTTGCTTTTCTGCAATTTGTATACTAATATAAAACGATCAAGTGTTTTTTTTTGTCTTAAATGAATAAGAAAAATAAACTAAAGATTGGATAGTCTGATCTAAATCCAAGGGGAATATCTATTATCGAGAAAAAAACAAATCATATTAGATAAAAATTCAATCATTATCACAAATGTTAGTGAACGTTTCTCTGAGCATTTTATTTGAACGAATTTTATTCGACAAACATTTTATTTTTTTATGACAGAAGATAATAACATTTCGTCTCTATATGCCAAAAAATAATAGAAATCTTCCATTAGTGTCACTTTAGAATTGATTGAGAATTGTCTTTGTTTTTTCTAATGTTGCATATTTTTATTTCAATAAAGCAAAAGAAATTTTCATGAATTCATAACCTACAATCTAATAATGTTATATTACGAATAGAGATACGTTTTTTTTTTGTCGAAATTTTTCTCAAGTATAACAATAACGATTAACTATATATGTAGCAGTAATAAAAGTCTGGTGAAAATCAAACTAATATATGATGATCTTATATTTCCTGTCTCATTTTCAAACGAGAATGATATTGACTATCCGCTCTCTTCTATTCTCTTCTCTTTTTTTTGTTTTGTTATTGATCTTTTATCTCCTTTGCTTCCGTTTTCATGTGTACCAATTGACAATGACAATAATAGTAGTTGATTAAGCTTCACGCATTTAAAACTATGAAAGTCTTCGTACTAACAAATAGAATTTATTTAAAAAATGTAATACAGTGTAGTAATAATTGTTTTGTTCATTTGTCATCATCTACATGTTTCTGCTTTTGTTCTTTATGATCCTCATCTTTGCCGTGATCAGGTTCGGAGTGTGATTTATGGGTTACGACTTTTGTTGCTTCAGCACTCGGTACAATAATTTTATCATGATGGTGGTGAGGATGATGATGTTCAGATGTATTCGATACAATACCCAATTCAGCTTTCAACAAGTCTGCGGGATCACTCATTGGTGTGTAATAATTGAGAAAATTATTGATACTGTCAAGCAGTGCACACGAATTGGTGACTAAAGAGAAATCATAAAAATAGATTCTATTTTGCATATTTTTTATATCAAATAAATGAAAAATCATGATCGCACATTCTTATGCACCAAGGCGATTTATAGTAAATGTTAATACAGAAACAAAATCTTGAGTAAATAGTTGAAATAATGTTTGATAAAAACAAGAGAGTTTGTCACGATTGATGAATTGATGTATTACTCCTATTTTTAATTTTATCATCTACTACAAAATTTCCACCTCATCGTCATTCGTTTTATCATAGATTTCAAGGATATATTATCTCATATATGAAAAACTATTTCTAATCATACTTTGTCAAGTACAACCTATTTTTAGTGCACATTGACCTTTCGCCTATAACAATCTTCATAGTCAACAATTTGAAGTACTGCCTTTATTCTAAATATATGTTGTGCTACACAATAGAGCAAGCTGTTTTCGCAAAGAAAACATTTTTTTGTTCTATCCCTTTCTTGATCAATATACGTAGTATGCATGTGAATTAAAATTCGACGGAATTGTGTGCACAGGACTCGAATCCTTAACCACTTCATATACTAAAAATGAGCAATGGTGCCTGCGTTTGAATTTACAACTTACTTAAATGGATCTGTGACTGTAGGAAATCTCTTTTTGTTAGAGAAGATTCACATTGGTTGCTGAGTTCTGCTTGTGTAGAATAGTATTAAAAAGACTGGAATTCCCTCTTTCATACTCATTATAGTCTTTCGTATGCATAAAAAAAACAGAAATTTACGCCACCTCTCTTTCTCTGGTCCTTTAATATTTTTTATTGACTGAAAAAAATTAGCGTGTACAATTTTTTCTCGTGTTCTCTTATCAGCATAACGCATATCATTAGACGCGTCCTTGATCTAACAACGAATATTGAATATTTATTCTACGAGGTGATTCATTAGAATTTCAATGTACTCGCCAGATGGAAAGCGCCCGCTGACAGTCTATTTGTGTATAATTTAAATTGTTTTAAACGCGAACTAATAAATTCAATGTCTTCGTTACATCGATAATTCAAAAGTACTTTCCGATATAATACATGCTGTATGGGCATCGTACATTACTGACTTTCTCCCATTGGCCAAATATGTGAATATTCTTGTTAGTGATCGATTTCAGCAAATATTTAGCTCTATAATGAAAATGTACGCAACTATCAACTTCCAATCCATTTTCAGAGATGATACATTCTATGCCTATGAAATTTTCTTTCGTATTTTCAATATAATCTCACTTCCGGCCATGACGACCTTTCTCAAAAATGAATCAAACGAACAAATTATGCCACATGTAGTCAATATATTGCATATATTACTAATGCAGATGCAAAACATTGCAGAAGAGATTTCATTTAAAAAAGATGATCTAACTAATCAAGAATCAATCATTCAAGTCCTATTAGAATACGTAGATATGAATTTATTTGAGATTGGTAATGATATTCAACAAACTTTAATTGAAATCTTAGAATTCATTGGAACACTGGTTGATAACACTATATTGGTACTGCAGCTGCCCGATGTAAACTTTGTTTCGTTGATACTCAAATGGATTAAAATGAGCGGATTACCATTCTCCATTCAACGAGCAGGTATTCGTCTTTTATACAATATCGCGCGACATGAAAAGGATGTGAAGCATTAAATCAAGCCGATGCCATCAGCGTATTAAAAGAATTTAAACAACGAATATTAGATCGAACCGATGATGATGATACAACCTATGAAAACATGCGCTTACTCTTTTCGATGACAGTAGCATTGCTAGCAGAACCAAAAGAAAGCAAAATCGATGTCAAATCACTTGGAAAGGTACTCGATCAACTAATGTAATTAACTGTCTATACTGCACGAAAAACAAAAATCACAAATATGGTGATTTCGACATAAGTGAACCATTAGTAGTTTTCATGAAACTATTTGCCCATGACGATATTGTACACTATGTTATGAAAGATTCACAAGTCAAACAAATGCAAGTGCCATCGAAAATCGTCTTTTTTTGTGATCTTATGATGAAATTTCTAGGTGCGCTTGCCAAGGATGACGAGCTCCATCAATTAACTTTCACAGCACTCATGAATGCCATTTGGAGTATTTCATTTCATGATGATTATGTTGACAAACTTAAATCCAATGCAAAATTTCTCATGACAATCAAAATCTTAGATTGAACAGTATGTACCAAAGCGCATGTCTTCAGTGAAAAAGGCAGCGGTTGGTAATTCTGTGGAATCTCGACGAGAATAATCCAGGTTAGGGAAATCATACATGAAAAGGAATTGATGAAATCTTAATCTATTTTGTTTTGAATACAGCAAGAACAGTTCATGAAGTGGAGTTACCAACAATTGTGGCCGATTCAACGCCTCGGTCTTCAGTGGTCAAACTGGAAAATAAACGACTACGTATTATGATTAGCTATTCGCATGCGGATAGTGACTTTTGTCATCAGCTAGCCGACGCACTTGAAGAAGGTAGATTCTTTTCCTATAGGAGCTACTCAGCTGGCAACAATAGTTATCAACTATTTCACAGTAACGTACCTATATCGATTCTTGAGATAGACGTGTATGCGTAACAAATACTTGAAAATGATATTAATTTGTATGGAAAATTGATAATCGACGTGAGTTGTTAATGAATTGTCTATGATTAAAACTGAATGTTAATTCAATGTCGGATGCTTTCAGTGAAATATTTTCGTATTATGTCTATTTTTAGGAAACTTGTTTGCTCTCTGGGTTGACTTTGATTATTGTCACACGGATGACCTATGGGAAGAAATTGGTCAAACAATTGAAAACTGTGATATTATTCTTTTTCTCATGACCAAAGATTATCAAGCCAGTAAATTGTGTCGTCAAGAAGTAATGTATGCAAAAGATTCTCTGAAGAAACGGTTTGTTCCCGTTTACTTGACGCGTGATTTTCCCGCTAGTAGTTGGTTGGGTGTGCGTATTGTCGGTCCACAATATATTCGTTTTGGCAAAAAACCTTTCGATGTAACGGTGAAAGATCTCAAAAAACTTATTTTGGAAGAGAAAGGAGATAAAAACTTGAAAACGAAAGATTCTAAAGTGTCCGCAATTGAACCTCCAAGTGAAACTAAGGAAGACGAAAATAGCAAGTCGAATGAAGATTCGCCAAAACAGGATCCTGAGAATTCCAATCAATCCACGCATGAAACAAAGCCAATATCTAAACCTGATTCTAAACCTATTGAAACATCGAACTCGCAAGATATAGCTGATTGGTTCGATGGGAACAAAGTTCGTCCTGAACTGAAAAAAATGTTTGATTTTTAATGCGGCACGGAATTACTTCTCTACGGGCAATGCCTTCGACCAGACTGGTAAATTGAATATCTTGATGTACGAGAACAAGTCTCAAACCGACATAATACAACATTGTATCGTAACGAATTTGTCCGTTTAGTCTATGTAATCAATCCAGTGGAACCATTAAAGAAAAAGCGAACCTGGAATACATGTACGATTTTATAATTGTTTTTCTCTGTTTTATTCAATACTGTAAAGTTATTTTAATTACATGATTAGTGATATGTTTCTTGTGTGTATTCTCATAACCAAGAAATTCAATTCTTACAAATAGGAAATCCTGCAGAGTTGTAGAAAAAATAAAACTCCTTTTTC
Source organism: Rotaria socialis (assembly GCA_905331475.1). Classification (NCBI taxonomy): domain Eukaryota; kingdom Metazoa; phylum Rotifera; class Eurotatoria; order Philodinida; family Philodinidae; genus Rotaria; species Rotaria socialis. The sequence continues at coordinate 196,690 of CAJNYU010003377.1, read as the reverse complement.
TCAGATTTATTTTCTCGTATGATAAATCGGATCCAAGCGATGTTGTCAATTGGCTTTCTTAAAATACAAATGCCTACGAACTATAAAGATTTCTATATATAATCATAAGCATTTCTTGATGTGCATTTGTAGACTCCATTTTACATACTGAAGTTTTCAGAAGAAAACGTGATATTGTACTTAATAATATACCCATCAAGGAGAAAAAATGTTAATTTTTAGAAATATTTTCTGTAGGGCATGCAAAATGTACTGAAAAAAAAAGAATTTTCAGTCCATCAATTTCTCTTCCTTAAAACAAACCTCTTAGTTTTACTCACGTAATGCTTTTCAATAATGCATTTTTTATTTTGTATGTAAACACATTTTTAATGTGACTAAAAGAACTATTTAGTACGGTGCGAAAAGAAAAAGCGAAGGCTGCTGGCAATTATATTTCTTTTTATTCAATTAATAAGAAAAAATCATTCTTTTTTTGCCATAACACTGCTTTTATTGTTATCGTAACAGAACACCATCATTCAACAGATATAGAAAATGACAGATACTACGTAGGGTTTTGCTTGGTTCAATATAATATTAAAAATCGATCATCAACTATTGTTTGTAGAGACTTCAGTGGATTCACAGAAAAACAATTACAAACACTTTTAAATATTGAGCACATTCGTCAACATTTAATGGAAGTTGGCTTGGTATGAATTCAATTTTCTTTCTATTAATTGAGTTATTTTTATTTCAATTAAAACAAGATTGATCGACATGGTCAAGTTACAACCAAACACGAGTATGAACGCAGTACTGTTAAACATCGTTCTAGACGACGTGTTATTTCAAATAAAAATATTGAAAAGTATTTTATTTTTGAGATAATTCATCTTTTCGTAATTTTCTCAATAAAGATTTCAGACACCTATTCATCGTGAATTAACAGCGGCAAGTAAAACATATTCAATAGAAAATAGGAATAACAACAAAGATTTAAATAGAATTCTAGAGCTAATGGATATTCAAAGTCAGGCTCAATCGATCAAAAACTTATAAGTTCTGCCGTTCGTCATACAAGAAAAGTTATTAAATATTATATTTTATTTTATTCTTCTTATCTATACCTTTATCAGGGAAGTAGATCTCAATCTCCAAAACGTTATTCATCAGCTCATCGATCATCACGTGCAAAATCTGCTTTGGACTATCGCGTTATCAGTCCAAAGGTGATATTCGTTTGTTATCTATAGTTTGATTTGGTCTTTTCATCATTGAACTGCATCCAATATTGAGAATACCCTAGATCATCGAAGATGTCAAAATACATTTGCAATAATAAAAAGAAAAGCAAACACGGCTAGATCTCTTGTATATTGAGCACCCTTCGATGAAGTCAGGCCGTAGAAACGTCTCATTGTATTGAAAGTTATTCGTCCAGCTTTCGAAAACGTTTGAATAAAACTCAAAAGATAGATCTTGATTTTCCTCAGATTGTGACTCAACGTTCGTTGCAGTAGTCTTCGACTTTAATGATTAATCTGTCATTATATGTTTATGAAATGAAAAGTAATTATATTATGCAGACAGTGATATAATGAGTCTTTTCGTTTTTTGAAATATTGTTATTTTCGCATAGTAATAGTCGTGTAATATTTGATAAATATCTTCTATTATTCATTTGTTACAATGATTTAGTTGATTCTGTAACAAAGATGATAACTTTACTCCTACACAATATTTACTATTGAGTCCACCTTTTGTGAAACACGATCTGGAAGGAGTGTTGAAGTAGATAGGGTAGAAATTTGGACCCATCCCTCGGCCTTCCCACAGACCGTGACAGAGAAGCTCCACAGGCCATCACAGATCGTGGTAGACGGATTCCAGAAAAGGAGTTTTATCGTGTTTCACATTTTAATCCCACAGGGATTGCGCTAACAGCTTCTAAAAGTCGATCTTCATTTAGCCAATACTAAATAACAAGCGATGTGTAGTAACAATGATTTATTATGGATCACAAACAAAAATTGATTATAAACGTAATTGTTTTTATCATGAAGACGACGAAATCATTGTGATGCAGCAACATTGTGGCGGAGAAAATGTTATTGTTTATAAAGATGCATTACAACCTAATAGTAATTAAAAATAGTTGATTTACTGTATTAAAATAATTCAATAGGATTTTCTTTTTATAGAAATATTTGAGTTCGAATCTCGAAGACATCCTGATTATCCATTTGCATTAACATTTTATGTAAATGGTCTTATCGATAATCGTTTATCAATTTGTTGCGAATCGAGATACAAACACAATGTAAGACTAAGTGGAAAACGCGGCCTTTTCGGTATAGTAAACGTTCAAAAATCGAAAGCATGCAAGAGGTTCTTTTTTTGTGTAAATGACGCCATTGTTATCATTGAAAACATTTTTGTTTTAAATACAAAAATAGATGTCAAACTGAATTACGAATGAAAAAATTAGCAAAGTTAAAAGCTAAAAATAAACCAATGAGTGCTGATATGTTATCGACGGATTCGAATCCGACTGAAACAACAAGTCCTGAAGCAACCATGAGACGTGCAATGGCTTCACAAGGTTTGTTGAGAATGTCATTTGTTTAAAATCAAGAAAACATCTTCTTTAGGACGCTATGAATCAGCATCCCATTTACCAATTGAAGTATAATAACTTATTCTATCCAGCTAATACCTATATGCTATCAGACTGTTTTAGCCCGATCAACAAAAAGTAACAACTGATTTAGCAAGACGTAGCTTAATAACGTTTTGTATTGAATAAGATTTGTCTTTTGTAAATTTATTCTCTAGATATTAATATACTAAACGAAAACCTGCTTTTCGAACTCGTATGTTTTCTTAATTTTGATAGAATTCTCTGTATACAATCTGTATTTATTGCTAGGACAAAAATCTACGACAAGAAGTTCCAATATCAAAACAAACTTGTAAACTAAAAACCTTACAATTTTTTAGTTAAATCTATTTCATATTTTTATGTTTAGCTGATAGCGAAAGTTATGAATCCATTGTTTCTGCTGCCAAAAACAGTAGTCATAAAAAAGCAATCATACTTCAGCAATCAAACACAGATTTCAACACTCTTAACGGCGATTAAAAAAATTGATGCCGACTAATAACTTTTAATAAATACGAAAAAAATAAAAGAATTATTGACAATATTGAACTTTTTCACATATTTTAAGTCACTACCCTTGTCAGAACCTCTTGTAGTAAACATGTTTGTTGCATACATTCCAATTTTAAGACAACGAGAAAACCGTACGACCTCTTGACTATACCAGTGAACCTCAATGTTAAACATTTGATCCCGTTTATTATGGCAATAATGTGCATCAGTTGATAGTGACCACTGCACACAATTTCTATCACCACAATTGAAAGAATGAGGCAATAGACAAACAGTACCTTCGCATCGAAAGCTTGGGCCATTTTGACATCCTAATATCGTATTCGAACAAGAAGGTTCGTCCGATCGATCCAAACATCTCACACCAATCGAGACATATCAACGGAGAACCACGATTACATTTCATGTGCACATAACAGGTACAGTTTGCATAATCACCGAGTATTCTTTTCGAATTGAATGTAATGTCGGCAATGTTTGTGAAAGTTTGATTCAAAGCAAATCTGTATTGGCAAAATGAGCCAAACCATGATGCAGCGCAATTATAGAAAAGTTCCATTGATGAAAAGTTATTCGTGTCTAAGAAATGCTGATAACGTTCGATAAGATCAATTTCACTTGACCATTTGATTAGACTTTCAACAGTTACACTTTCTCTTTTCAGTTGATCAAACGTTAATCTCGGCGCTACTGATCCTTCGACGACGTCATATTTCTCTTTTGAAGATAATCGAATGCAATACTCAATAAAATGTTGAATTTCATATTTTTTGCCATCAAGCTCTTGCTGTGTATCTATCATATGAAATATACAATCGTATGAAAAATCATAATTGATTACATCCGTATTGTACAGATTGTAATAATAACGCCATGCCTTGGAACAGCAATGCATCAAAATAAAAATGATAACAGTCTGTATTAATTCCATGTTTGTAGTCAGAAACTGGCGTCAGATATTGTTGCAATTATAAAGAAAGTTCTCGTGATATTTTTTGCGCAGAATTAGCCTGTCAAGCAAATAATCATTGTTCTAATCATAAAATTTCTGCGCATAACAATGGATAGAAAAGCAATATATTGCAGTTCGTTTTTGCCAAACTCTACATTAAAATATTATAAAAAGTTAATTGTAAGAGACAGTAATTTGAATGCAATGAAATTTGATCTAGAGTGGATTAAGATGATATTCACAGTTCTTTGAGTTTTCAAGAGTTTGTTTTTCCATTGAATTGATGGCAGTAGCATTCTTTTGAATTTTGTCTTATCAGTCAGTAGAGCAGCGAAATTTCCAAACAAATATGAATGTGATTAGTTCCGACTGTTTGCTATCGATTTTTACGCATCCTGAAATAAGAAGAGGCAAAGTAATAGATAAAAATTAACCTTTTTTTGGCAAAAACAGAAATACCGATCAAAACATTTTCTTTGTACGAGCAAGATTTCAATCAACACAATTCCACGGATCACATTAGTTCTATTTCACATAAAATGAAGAAATTTAATAATATAGCCTGCGGAAAAAGATGTCAAGCAACTTGAATTCGATGATCAATATTTGAAAAAATCTCAATCGTAAATTTCATCATGGAACTGTTTTTGGGGTAAACATGATCTTCTATCTATGGCTATAAGCTCCACAACGTTGTAGCGATATTCGATTGAAATGTGCATTGTTAGAGTCGAATGCTTTTGCAAAATCAAGCGATTTAACACTATGTAATGTCTAAAACGTTGCTCGTTCATGTTGGTTAAGATATGCTCCTTTAACGGTGATGTGTAGATATCTTTGTTTTAAGATCACCTTTCGGGTTTGAAAATTTAAAGAACACTTATTTTAATGCCCACAAACAAGTCTTTCTTTTCTTTTTGTAATTTTGCCTAACCGAGTAAAGAGAAAGTAATATTATGGAGAGATTTAATTGCGACAAAAAGAATGAGAAAAAGAGTACATTTGCTTATCTAGTAGTTAGTGAAGAGCGCGATTAAAATGACGGGATATGCAATTTGACGATTCATTTTCGTCTTCTGAGTCACTAATGGAAATGAGAGCACTTTATTGACTCAAGGTCTCATTTTGATCAATTGTGACTTAAACTATCGACGCTGAGAAAATATTAAAAATGGCTTCTATTTTTCACTGAAAAATATTTGTTTACAGGATTCCTTCAAATATTTCGAAAAAAAAAAGAATATTTTTTTAAGTATAAAGAAAACTACTTAAAAATTTACAATACAGTTTTTTCAAGCATTTGGCTTGAATAACATAAGTCGGGTTCATATTTCAGGACGAAATATTGTATTCAATATTTTTCAAATCAACTTTTTGTATAAGTCTGTCTTGATGAGCGTGCATAGCTAGCTTAGTCAATCTGTAGATGCTTTACAATGTTTTCCTTTATGTTGCTGGTCATGACTATTGGCAATGAGAGAAACCGAAAACAGTTGAGATTTCAAATATATTCTATTCGTTTTTTCTTCAAGGATTAGTGTCAATGGAAGATATATGAGTTTTTCTTCGTTACATTCGTGATTCTCACTCTTGCTTGTCTCAACAGAAGTGCTTTCTTTTACACATTAAATAGTAGAGAACAGTTTATTAATAAAAAAAATAAGCATTGAGAAGATTTCTGATAGAAACATTAGCACGTAATTTATACGAGCGCTGACGAAACAGGCGCCCTGTTCTTTACGCATACAAAATGTTTCGCATTTTTATTCTGAATTTTCGTTGTTAAATCAAAACATCATCAGTAGTAGGCAAGACACATTTTTAATGCCATTTCGAGGTAGTGGTATTTTTGGCGAACTTAACAATCAACTGTAGAAAAAGAAAAGAAAAGAAAAGAATGAACGAACGAAAAATGATCCAGATTCATAATATTAAAAAGAATGTAACGTTTGTTCTATTTTTGTTTTCTTTGGATGTTCGTGTGAGTATGATTTTTCAACGGCACGTTTTTCAGACTAATCACATTGTGAATTAATACAAACGCGTCTGAAACAGAAACATCAATACAATCATTCATTTTTTTTATGAAAGTTAACTAGTCGTTAAGATATGTTAGTTGACAAAATTAGTCCTATCTGTTAAAAATGACTTCAATAATTCAGATCGCTTGTAAGAGAAATCTCATCGAAATCAAACACATTGTTTAAAGCGCCAGGAGAAGATCACAGATCATTATATTTACTTTAATTATTTGATGAAGTAAAAAGTATTTCAAAATTACATTTTTTACATTCGTTGCCATTGATGATTTGACTCAAACATGATGTACATGAAAGATGCTCTCTGTATTATTTTCAAATAAAATCTATGGTATCGTTCAAACGTCTGATTTATGTGATTTTCATGTCTAGAATGCCGTAATATCGTGAATAACATGAATGCAACTTGATTATCAAGTTATCATCCAAGCAGACAAACTTTTGGGAAAACGCGTTTAAACACTCAATCGAGAACCGCGATTGTGAGTCGTTAACACTCATTAACGCAACGGAAGAAGCGCGTTTTTTACGCAGAATTCTCACTTTCAGAGTGTGAAAACGAATAAAAACTTCAATTCTGAGCGTTTAAACGCACAATTATTCGATAACTTAAAAATCAATTCGTTTGAACGCTCTGAAAGTGAGAATTCTGCGTAAAAAACGCGTTTCTTCAGTTTCGCTAATGAGCGTTAATGACTCAATCGCAGTACCCGATTGAGTGTTTAAACGCGTCCTCCCAAAAGTTTGTCTACTTGGGCATCATTCATATGCAAATGCGCAATAATTTATGATAAATATCAATCGACACTGTTTTGGTTTCAGATTGAAATAGAATCAATAAAAAAAAGCACGCTTTTAGATTTTCTAATCTTTTAACGCATCCATCAAAAACTTGAGACTAAACCTTCTACTCTCCAACAATTATTTCAACAGTTCTCAATGTTATAATGAACCAATTCTATGTTTTCATTTTGTTCGTAGTTTTTATTACAATCGGTTATGCAGGTCTTACTTATGTTTACTCTTCCTTGCCATTTCCTCAATTTTATCGGCAAAGACAAGATGAACTAACAAAAATCTTACAGAACTATGATGATACCAGAGGATGGATCTCATCATCACTCTACGCTGAACTGAATTCCTACATTGCAACTCGTAAGTATACAACTCGTAACGTCAAGAAGACCTTTGCCATAAAAAATCATACAGCAACAAATCTTCCATTAAATTATGATTATATTGAATTTATCAAAGACGATCGTACGAAAATCTATCCTTATTCATCATGGAAATGTTCCGAAACATCAAACAGTGATTTCGAAACAAGTGGCGGGTATTGCGTTTTAACAAATATCTATTATCAGTCATCTACTGACCTGTACTATTTTTTCCAAGATCCATCATCTCAGGGACAACCAGATACGAGAAGAGATACATTTATGGTTCCTTACGGTGTTTTTAAATTAAACATAACTGATAATATTAAAATTATAGAAAGACTAAATCTTGCAGCTATCTTGACGCGACCACTTTTAATTAATTATCCGCCTGATACTAATTATGCGCATGGCTTTCTTGAAACATGTGCTCCTCGATTTTGGACATTAGCAGAATGTCAATCACATCCATCTTATATTGATCCAGCGAAAATTCAGATTTATTTTACATCATATCTTCTTCGTTATCAACCAAATAGGGATAATTACCATCGACAATCAGATGGAACTTACATTCCTGTAAGAAGATGGGAACAAATGATTCAATCAATGTTTTCTATCTATCCACTATTAACATATCAATCATTCAATGGTTCAACTGTTATGTTTCAGTATGCATTATTGACAGGCGACAACAAGCCTCGAGTAGCAGCTTGGGGCCACCACTATACAACAAATCGAATGTTTCAGTCATTTCCATTTCCAACTGTTCATTATCGTCGAGCTTACTTAGCTTATTCTGAATGGATATTGAATAGTTTTAATCTTAAATCGAAATTTGAACTAACCTCAGTTCAAGAAGAATTACAGCATAAGAAATTATCCGAACAAATTCCTGTTTGTGATCAAACATGTTCTGATCATAGAAAAAATAATATTTCATCGAATGAATTCACTGGTGAATGGATTGTTGTTCTTAATCGTGTTGGAATTCGTCGTCGTGAAATGATAAATGCTGATGAATTAGTGCGCTATCTTTTAAAAGCATTTCCTGATCGTAAAAATCCATATTTACGAGTTTGGCCTAAACAATTTAATTTTAACGACAATCTGTACGACACAGCGCGAATGGCTCGATCAATACGTTTACTAATCGGTGTTCATGGAGCAGGTTTATCGAATACTTTATTTATGAGACCAGGTGCTATTCTATATGAAGTTAACCCATATGGTTGTCGTCACTTATCATTCAATTTTAAACGTTGGGCTAACGTTTTTAATCTTCAACATGCTTTATGGGTTCCATTTAAAGGAGAAAATGGTCAAACAGATGACGTTTGTGATCGTGAAGGACCGACAACGTTAAATATAAAAGACATCATTAATGAAGTAAAAGGTTTGCTAAAAGATGAAGCTGAATATCGAACGGGCTACTTACGACGAGCATTAAAGATAATCACAGATACGTCAATTGTCGATCGTCCACCATCAGGTTTTGAAAACATTTTATAGGCTTGATAGTTCACGTATTTTTTGTTCTATTACAAAATCTTTCATATATGAAATCAAATGATTTCTGCATTATAAAAACATTCGATGAATCAGATTCGAAACGAACATGAGCGTTGACTCGAACTGTATCAACCATAATGGATAAAGTTTTATTCCAATTAAAAAGACAATACTGTCTAGCTGATGGAAAAAAGCATTCGATAGAGTTGAAAATTTTATTTTTTTCTTAAATTAAACAGTGCAATATGCATCGTTTGTACCCATAAATGTATGATCGCAATGTTTTGGTTCAAAAACTTTACATTTCTCTTTACATGCTTTTACTATGCATGTTGTATCAACAAATGATTGAAGTGCCACTGGTTTACAACGAAGACCAGAACAACACGAACAAACGCATTTTAATGAGCTACCAGCAGTTGTTGAAACTGGACGGCCTGTTGTTGAAATTGGACGACCTGTTGTTGAAATTGGACGGCCTGTTGTTGAAATTGGACGACCAGTTGATGTTGAAAAACCTAATTGGCCATAGGCAACAGCTAAACATGTAGCAAATAAACACGAAAAGATTAACCAATAATTCATGATCTATGTAAAAAAGAGAAAATTATACATAGATAAATTAGTTCCAATACGAAAATGCTTCGCATTGAATAAGTTCTAGAAATTTCTACATAATATCAATTTTTACCTTAGGTTTTCTCTTGAATTGAGTGTATTTTTATATTGCCGATGAAATGGTAGAAACAATCTATTGTGCATATATCTATCTATCTTGTGTTTGAAGAGTGATGCCAATGTGAAAATGACCGCATGTTACTTATGTGATTCTTTTGAGTTAAAATAAAATAAAATAATATTTACTTTCTATATCAATAGTGATAGCATTGTCAAAATATTGATCAAATAAAACAAAATGATTTTGTTGATAAATTTTAAGTGTACCGAAAAACTTTTAAATCTTATTTTATATTTCATGATGGTTAACACGTGTGAAACAGTTGTGCATTTCTTCATCAATTATGATTGTGAATAATCGATTTTTGTTTTTCACCTTGACAAGAAAAAGACAGATTTTCATTTCTTCACTGTTAAATGCGAACAAAAACAAAAACAACTCCACTTTTCCTTTTAAACCAAAACAACTTTTTCAGCGCATCGAAATTCATTTCGCAGATGTATGTAAAATGAAACGAATTCCGATTCAAACGAACAAACATGGCATTTAGTCAACTATTAAAATGTGTCAAATGCAGGTCGAACGTATGTATGAAATAGACGTAATATGTATTTGAATGCAAATTATTTGTTTTGCTTAGAATGAATTTACCAGACGTAAATTATTCTCTTTTTCGATTGTTAACGAAATTTCAGAAAATGTTGATCAAGAAAATTTTCAACAGTTCAATGAGGAAGTAAACATTTAGAATATACACAAACGAAGTAATTAGAGTTGTTGTTGTTGTTGTTGTTTTAGACGAAAGATACTTTACCTGGCCTTACTAAAAAAGAAGCGGATGATGCATTTTCTGAAATATGGAATCAGCTCGTTGAATCGAAAAAAATAGTTTATGAAAAAGAGCTGAATGAACGAACGTTTATTCATACACCATCAGGTAAACTATTTCGATGGTCGCAAGGCATTAATAATGGAAACTGGCCAGTCACTGGCCGCAGTTTATGGATTCTTATGAATAACTACGAAAAATCAATAAATGATGAAGATATAAAACTTAATGACGATGGTTCTATTTGGGTTGTACCACGTTGTTCAACAGATTGGCAACAAGAATATATTGATTTAATGTTAGATCGTCTCATTGGACATCTGACTATTGTCAATGAAGTTAATACGAATCGAGTTTTTCTCATTGGTATTTCTTCATCAGGAGGTGATGGTGTCTTTCAGTTAGCACCACGTATGGCAGATCGATTGGCAGCAGCCAGTGTTATTAATAGCCATCCAAATAGTGTATCACCCTTGAATCTGCGAAATCTTCCATTCGCCATATCTATGACTGGACAGAATAGCAGTGATAAAAATAAGTCAGCAGCTCGTGTGTGGACACAATCATTAGAACAGCACAGTAGAGAAAGTTTTAATGATGGTTATCACTATCGGATAAAAATTGGCAAACTGGAAAAACAAAGACACGATACGATAGTCTGGATGAATAATCATAGTAGAAATCCATGGCCAACACGCATAGTTTGGTGTCATCGAGGTTATTTGTCAGAAAAACGTTTTTATTGGCTGGCTCTACCAATCGCAGGACAAGTAAAAAATGGAGAGACAATTGTAGCTGAAGTGAGAAATCGAAAAAATATTTACCTTGAACAAATACCTGAAGAAATCAAAGCACTTGCAATTAGGCTATCGGATAAATTAGTCAATCTTGATCAAACAGTGACTGTTAGTATAAATAGAGAGACAACAACGACAAAGATCTTTCATGGTATTGTACCTCGTACTCGAACAGCTATCGAACAATCACTAGAAGAACGAACTGATCCAATGAGTGTTGCTACCGCATTACTTCATGTTATTTGGGTAAGTTTATTTCTTAATCGATTAAATAATACAGTTATCTATTTATATTATTAGAGTTCAAATGGATCCATAGTATCTTGTCATTCACCAGCTAATACAGAACTGGCGTGTCCTGTATGTTGTCTTCGAATGTGAACTTTTTCTTCTATACTTAACTGAATACTATGATTTGTATATGTTTCAGACAATAAAAACTAATGTGTAAATTAATTTTGATTAAATATTATTTTAACTTCAATATTTAGATGAAAGTCAAATATTAAACTAGATGGTATTCGAGTTTCACTCGTATACGAAATGCGATGCGAAGTACGAATACGGATCTTCACGAAAAATCTTCAATTCAGAGAAATCTTGAATGCATTCTATGTCGACATGATGAAATTCATTCCTGATAAAACTCTATTCTTACTTGGCGATACATTCTTAAGGGTCGATCTCGATTGATCGATTAATTATCTCCATGATTCATTATCTTAGACCAGCTGTAAATAAACTCGCGACGGGCTACATGAATGCTTCTGCTTCGCACCGCATTAAAAAATTTTAATCCACATAATGACAGTTCGAATTTAAATGTAAAAATGCAAGATTAGCATGTGCACTATTTTAAATCATAATTGTGATCGTCAGAGATACGCTAGTTACCCTATTGGCCAAAATATAAAGAAAAACAAAAGAATTGAAATCGATTTGATTGATCGAAGACAACAAAAGCTAATAACAATATTTAAATCTGAACGAGAATTTTCATAGATTTCTAGTCGCGTGAATGAATTCATTATTTTCTTTAGATTCTCATAGAGTGATCAGATATCGATGTTATGATTTGTGTTTTTTTTAAAGAGTACTTAATTGATCATAGATTATATAATTTAGGTTAGTTTTTATTCAAAATTCGATGTTTAATAGAAAAAAAAAATGAAAGCAATTAATTATCGAACAGAAATAATATACATATGACTACATGTCTTCGTCATAAATCATGCGAGTATCAACTCTTTGACTTTGACGAATATTTCCTTCCGGTGGTCGTAGTTTAACAGCCGGTCTGTGTTTTAACGGTACATTCATAGATAACTCTGTGCTTGTTTCGTGGGCTGATGTTACAGTTAACGATTGCTGACTTTGATTTGGATCAACAGAATATGAACTTTTGCCGTCATTTTCAATGTTCGCTGATGGTGGTAAATTATTCCAGCGATATTTTCGAATTACATAGTAAATAACTCCACAAATGAGACCGATCAGTAAGAGTATTCCAAGCACTAATAAAATAATTCTTATGACATTGGAACCTTCTTTTTCTGCAGGTGATTTAATATGAGCAGGTTTCCTGTGAAATGACATTGGTTTCGTTTGGTTTTTTGGTTTTTTAGTAGTAGAGCTTTTAGCTGAATGGGAAGCAGCAGGCTTCTTAGAAGAATAAGAATGTTTAGTTGCATCAGATGTATCAGACGTGTCCGAAGTATCAGGATTATCGATTGAAGCGCTATCCTAAAAGATAATTATATCATTAGCACTTTAAATTCTGTATCGGAAGCCTATCCATTCTGATACTTGGTAACTTTTTTAATTTCTCACTAGTTAAAACGGAGAGCAATTTTAATTAAGATCGGTTTTAGAAGATTTGGTTGATGTCGAAAAATGGAAGTTTAGTTTAATGTATGCATCTCGCGAAATACATATTGTTGTGAATAAAATCGGTATTCAAATCTAGAAAGTTCGCTACAACGAACGCAATACTTCAGTCGATTGACTATTTTCGTTTTTCGTTTTCTATAACTCAGATTATAATTTTATCATGAAGATAATAATCATGAGTAATTGCATTGGCAATATTTATATTCTTTATGAAAAATAGCTATTCCGGTGTGTCACAACCTCATAATGAAACTGTGAAAAAATACAAGGTCATTAGTAGGATGCTGCTACAAAAACAGATGCAAGAAGTTACTAATTGACATTTTTAGTAATTAATTTTGAAAATGACTTCGAATGTTTAAGATAAAATAAAGAGAGAAATGCTATTTTGCGGCTCTTTAAAGTGATAAGCTGATTTCCTATACATACTGGTATTGGTAGATCGAGCACATACGCCTCAGGATCGTCTGGTTCAGAATCTGCTTCGGCTACTTGTTTCAATTCAGCTTCCATTTGTTCTATTGTTGGTTTTTCTTCGGCACCTGGATTATAATAACAAGCATAATTGGTATCATCTAAAACTTTTGCATGCATTAAAGGACATGGGTAATCTTCATCACTAGTAAATATTAATCGACAAATAATTGGATGATCTGGAAACCATATATAAATTCTTCTTTCTTTTGGTGTAGTATTTTCATTGAAGTAGGTCGTATCTGCTGCTTGTTCGCTTGATATTATAGTCCCCATCACGTTTGTCGCCTCCTGGTTGATTTCTAACACGTATGGTTCTGTTGATTGATCTAATTGGCCCTCGACATGCGAAATAAATTCAATATATCCAGGAATTGATCGTTGAATAGTTTGTTCTTCGTGTACTTCACTGTCATCCGAAGAACAAATAAGTTTGAGTTCATTCCAAGTAAAACCAATGTACTGATTGTGATAGATTTCACCTCTCCTATCACATGTTACGGTAGTACTTATTACTTGCTCGCCGACATCTGCTAATTGATATACTTGCACTTGATTATCTGAGCAACGGACTACATTTAAACCATTCATAAAAACAATTTTTATTTGACTTTCAATAGTAAGATAAATAGGAAGAATACAGATAAAAATAACTAACCCAAGAAGATAACAAATAGAAATTATATAAGACATAAGAGAAGTTAATCAAGAAGAATAAAAGTTGCGCATTTTTTTTCTAACCGTAATATTGAATTTAAAAAAACATCGTAGTAATTTTAGTACGAAAAGAAACGCCAATAAAATATTTTTTCCATTCGTATTTATGAGATATAATAATGTATAAATTCATTATCTCCGAGATGAAAAACGTTTTCTTTTAATTTAACTGATCTTCCGCGAAGTCTAATTGAAAAATGAGGAATAAAGATAGGCGGCTTTTTTGTTATAGCCCTAAAAAACGTAAGAAATACTCGAAGTGAAGTTCAAACATCGTAAAATTGATTGCTTGCCGACCTACGTTTGATAGTGACTACAAATATACGTATGTTTAGAGAAACGTTAAATAATTTATATTCATTTTTATTCCTGAGAATAAGCGCGTGGGTCAGAGATGACCCCAGAATAGGGCGATCGAATTCAAGTGAAGCATTATCAACGGTATTTCTTTATTATGGGACAATCCTTTTTATTGTAATTACAAAAAAATTTGGAACATTATTTATTCACTTTTGATTAACTCTTTACCCCCCATAGCAATTCCAGATGAGGTGCCAATAAACTAATTATTTAAATTAAACACTTGCTGTTCAAGTATGCATATGGTATGTACAAATCAAAGAAATATCTAGTCCCTTGTCAAGTAAGCATTGGTCACTCCAGTGACCATTGGGGGGAAACCACATAAATTTTTTATTTTTTAGAAGCAAAATTTTTTATTTTTTTATTGAATAATTTGAAGTAAAAAATATGAAAAGGTAAGGGGAAATTATATTTAAATTCAAATTTATTTTTAATGACTATTTCAGAAAAAGAATGTGTTATTTGAATAGCTAGCTTAACAGAAAAGCTTTTAACACGTTTACATTGAATTTTTAGTATGATGAGAGATAAAACAATTATGCTTAGAATGTAAGCATCAATGAATATTGCATTCAGTACAAGTCTATTTAGAGAAAAACAAATATCCGAAAGATATCAGAAAATGTTATACCATAGACTTTATCGTTCACGTTTAATAGCAGCACAGCACGCTTGTATTTCAAAAGAAACGTCATCTTCACTCTTGCACTCATAAAAACACCAACCCTGAGCGTAGCTAACTGAAAAAACATGTATTTAAAAAACAACTTTTAGGGCGTCTCCCCCCAATGGTCATTCAAATGACCATTTTTCTTCTTACTATCTTTTATTTGCTTAGCTTTTGTGCAACTTTTGAAAGGGAGTGATATCAGTAGTGGGCATCATCATCATTATGTACCACACAAGAACTTTCCGACATGTATTTCGTCTGCTGATAGAAAACCATTTTTCCGAAAAGAAAACGTTTTCGTGATTTTTTCAAATTCTTGAATTTTAGGACCTATCTTTTTCGGGCATACAGTAACTAAACAAAATATTTTTTTTTGCAAACGGTAGTTCATAGAGTTCATCACAGAATATAAGTAGAAAAGTTTTATTTCTACGATTGCTTTTTGTTTCGCAGTCGTTCTACAAATGGTAACTCCAGTGACCTCAAGGGGGTAAAGGGTTAAAAAGCAGAACGCTAAATTTTCAATGAAAAACTAATCATTAATCGTATTTTGGTAATTTCAAAGTAATCAAAGGTAAATAGAAAAAATTCATGATAAGAACGACGAATATATATATATATATATATTGTAGGTACTTTATACTAAGTAGTGTATATGCTAGATTCACTATGATGATTGCATGAGCGATAAAGTAACGGTTAATCATGTTTCTATTCTATTTGACATCCAAGGCTACAAACTTAAATTATGATAAATTAATTTTTTGCCCTGAATAACAAGATACGATAGATAAAACAGTAACGAATAGCCCTGCCGCCATGGATTATTGGCCTTGTTTAATCATGAGCATATCTTAGAACGTATTTTGTCTGTCAGTCAACCGCTTTTTTTTCTATGTCATTGATGTTAGTTATTTTTTGGGTTTCTCTTGTGCATTTTTCGGCGAATCGAACACTTTTTTCTCGTTCTGTTGCATTGCGTACTTTTTTTTTTCTTTTTTTATTACAACGCAAATACCTATAGCGTTGATATTATTCGTTTTTAGTTCTTTTTTCATTATATTTTACTTGATAATCTTAGATAAGAAATTTCAGGCAGAGTTTTTGTTTTTCACTTTATCTAATTGGCAGTTCGTAGTTTTACTTGAAAAGTTGTTGCCTAAAAAATGAATTAAAATGAAAATTTCGTTTCTTGTTTTAGTTAACCTATGGTAGAAAAAATGAATTTTAAATTGCTAACAGTACAATTTTCAATGCTTCACATGCTATTAATTTTCTTCAAGATTTCCATAAATTTAGTCGTCGATTCGATTCGGTTGTGTTCGTTTATTTTTGAACATATGGCTTTGGTTTTGAATCTTTCAACAAATTTGACCTTGACATTATTTGTTAACAATACTTTCTGTTGAATTTTAGCAGGTTGTTTTTTTCTTTTCATTGACATATTCATCATTTAAGATGCGTATGTATTGTACATAGTTGTTCATATGAAAACGCACCATTTTCACTGTACAACAGAACATAATTATTTTATAAATACGGATAAGATGAAAAACTGATCACTTTCAATTATAATTGGATGATTCTAAATAAGATGATTTGAAGATCGCAGAAAAAAAACGACCGAACGGAGTGAAATCCTATTTTTCAAAACTGCATTATTGTCTTATCGCAGTTTTTCCCATTTGGGAGAAAATAGAAACCAACAAATCAAAGATGTTTGTACTTTTCTAGCTATCAATGTGACAAATCACTTGCTACATATTTGTTTTTTCGGTACGTGTTATTCATGCACTTGTTGTGTATATATGATTCGCTTTTTTTCTAAATACAATCATGTACGACTCGCCTAGCTTAATTATTTTTGACATCGTGGTTGTCATCACACGAGCATTTCAAAAAACAACTCACGTCCCGCTTCTGACTTTAAAACTTCGAATAAGGACTACGGATGTAATAGTACAGTCAGCGAGTACATGAAAAATAGTGTACAAACACCATTAGCATCGCACGCATTGACGACAGTAATCTTGATCATGTATTGAACTAATTGAAATGCTGTGTCGAACATTTGTTTGGCTTTTGTAAGAAGAAATTTTGCAACAGTTTCTTCTAAATGAGAACATAGACTGAGAAATTGGATGCTCAAACATTGGAATCAAAGTGCCGACAACTCGGCATACTAGAATCCATAGGACCTCAACACAATGATATTACGTCTAGCGTTGATTTTATTTCCATCATTTGTTTTTTTTTCTTTCTTTTACACTCTTTTACGTCAACATGACACTGCATTCGTGTATATTTGATCATGAAGCGCTTTTTTAAACCCTTTTCGTATCTAAAAGAACATCTTCTCGGCATGATTTATTTTTGGCCCACGCATCAGTTGGTTTCATATTGGCCGTCTCTTATCTCGATTCGAAGTAAACATTCATAAATGAGTTCAATTGTTGTGAACAAAGATATTCACTAATTTGTGTATTAATTAAATGAAAAATGATTTGAACACCTTTTCGAATATTATCTAGTGTATGAACAGGCTCGATTCACCGAAGTTTGAAATTATTAAACAAGATAAAAGATAATTCAATGAATCGTTTTCAGTCTAAGCCAATTATCAAAGTAACGAGGGCAATCTTGTTTACTCTGTGGTAAAAATCGCTTAGAAAATTATTCAAAAAATAAAATATGCTTTCAGAACAGGAAATTCTTCGTAACATCTCTCAAAGGAATGTTAATAAAGAGATATTCAGTTCCACGATTGTTCATGGCATAATTAGATTATGTTTTTTTTGTCTAATTTTCGAGAGTAAAATTACAAACATATGTGTTACTGTTGTAAAGTACTCAGTGACGTTGCGAGTTACGATTATTATTGAATATTTTTAAAATCCTAGGAACAAACTTTTGATATTTTTCTTTGTCAGTACTGTGACTTATAATGATGATAATCCTATTTCTATGATAGAAAAATGGTTGAAGATTCTGTTGATACTTTTGTCGTTTCATTATCCTGCATGATCTCAGAATTAAAAAATACTGACAACAGGGGGTACCTTTTTCCGATGATAAAAATAGTTTTATAATTGCCAGAATTGTAATTTACTAACGGCTACGATGAATTTTTCAAATAGCTTGGAGATATAATTGCTTTTTTTCTAGAGAGATACTTTATTACGTACATTAACTAAATGCTTCACTATTAAGTATTTATTTCAATATAAATTTTATCTTTTCGTCTATTTATAGATCTCATTAAATGAATATTTATGTTGAAATTTTAATTCAAGACATTCAGAATTGATTGTATCTTAACCAGGGTTGCCACCTTGTCAGATCAGAAAAGCGGGAAAAAGCTGCTTTTTGGTGACCTGCCACATTTCTAAGAGTTTAAGTAACCTTGTTTTACTGTTCATAGTACTGCTTTATTCGCCGTTCCACAACATAATAGACAACTCACAAAAAATATCAGGGTGTACCTGACCTAAAAACCCAAGAAGAAGAGATACACGATATTCGGTCCAAAAATAAATGTCTCTTCTCTCTCAATTCTTTTCCTACGCATCTTTTCGAAAAGAGCCATGCAGTGAAAATGTTCGTTTTGTGATGGTGAAGTGATCGTATGGTGACTATCAGTTCATTATTTTTCACAGAGAATATACCACCGAAGGCGGCTCTTTTTTGACGCAGCACTTTAAAAGTTTATGCGAAAAGCATGCAGTCGAAAAAACTGAAACCCATTTTCCGGAGTAATGCAACAAAAAATATATATTCCTTTCAACGATATAGCCGCGAAGATGGCTCCTTTTTGGCACACAAATTAAAACATTGACCTGAAAAACATACAATCCAAAAAGTAAAGCTCGCTTTTCACAAAACTAAGAGGAAAATGTTATTATTTCCATTCAGCCGTCGAATATGGCTATGCTTTCATCTATTATGTTAACAAATGAATAAGAACTCGAAAGAAATTTTCTTTTATTCAATAGCGTTTGAAATCAAGATGAATCTATTCCATATTGGAAGCCAAAATGAAGCGGAAATGCGTTTTAATAGAAAAAATTACTGGAAAATCTATTATGCGAAGCGAAAATTTTTCAAGAATTTGATAAAATTATACGTTGAAAAACTATTTTCTAAGAAATTTTCGTCTAACAGGACGTTATCTAGGATCTTGTGTGCCAAAGTTTTCAATTACATAAAGATGGTTTTTTTATGTGAAAAAGCGGAAGAGGTGATATCCCTGATCTTAACTGCCAATGAAGAACAGAAATAAACCTTTATTTGAAATCCTAAAGACAATCAGACATGTTCGAACAGAGACTCATATAAACGAACAACACTTAATGACAACATACAAAATAGTTTTCATTGTTTCTTCACGTTGCCTTATTCTAGTGACAGTAGCCACCGAAACGGGTGTTTATATTGCTTGAAATCTTGAACGTATCGATCGAGGTAATAGACCAAAACCCTTTTATAAGTGTTTTGCAAAATAAATTAGATGTGATCAATGAAAGATAAAATGACTTTAACATTGTTCAGATCATAGCAATTATTCGCCAGAAAAAATACAAAAAAAAATGATTGTCGCTTGCTAGACACTGTACGTAGTAAGATCAGCAAATGAAGAATACATGTACATAATAATCCATTGTATTGAAAAAAGCCGGTGGCTAACACTTAACAACAAATCATTACAATGAACTGATATGCAAATTTCCTCGTGCTCCCTGTTCCTGTGGTTCCCGCCCTAGAAAATATTATTTTGTCTAATACGGAGCAAAAACCTTTCAGTTTAAAATACTTACAACTCGTCGATGATTCTGACGCACATTTCGGTAAGTCAACAAAACAAATATCAACATTATTACTGTCCATATATAAGATCGTACATTATAAGTGGGAAACTCGTGGCAAGACAACTTCATATGATTGCTGTTATGATCATTCACGGTACCATTTTAAGTTCATTGATTTTAAGTATCCGCGATGCAAATTTACATGTACAAGCAAAGCGATCAATAATAGCCATAAACAAAAAACTTATTGATAAATGAGGAATGAATGCAAGCAGAAAAACATTGAGTTTGCATGTAGCGCGTGAAATATGCCATGGAATATATATTTGATATTTAAATCTAAGATAAATTGAAAATAAATTAATACTAAGATTCATTATGTCGGTAATAGAACCACAGAGTGAATAGATACAACAACTGTTTGAACGAAATGCCGCTTGAAGATAGGTAAAACTATTTCCAATGAATCCAATAAGGCCCAAAATAAAAAATAAACCTTTCTGTGTCTAGATTAAGATCACTAACAATTGATTTTGATACTTGCCCAAACACAACGCCGTGTTCAGTATTGTTAACTGTCATTTTACTGATTCAAGAAAAGCGCCAGTTTTCTGTGCAATGACGTTATAATACAGTGAAACTTCTATTAATTAATGAACACCTCCCATTTGAACAGATCTTTCGAAACCCCCCGATCGATTTTTCGCTGTAAATAGACCTCCGCAAGATGAACATCTCCCAACTCTGAACATGGAACACTTTTTTTCAGTCATTTCTGTAGCAAAATACCTCTCTATAGTGAACATACACTGACCAATTACGCTTTCGTGTATGAAATAAGTAGACGCAAAAATAGATTGCACATAAGAAAGCAATGATAAATCAAATTTGGACGGTTGATTCGTCATAACAAGCTTTGTCGTACGTATGACTGAAACAAAACAATGAAAATGAATAGTCCGCGATGAGTTAATCGAGTCTGTGCGAGAGAACAACACACGTTTTTCTTTCAATTGTAAAATGCGACCAAACACACGCTAGCCTTATCTGGTAAAAACAATTTTTTTTATTTGGCACTGGCCGTAATAGATATTAATATAAAAGATGTATATTTATCATTCGTATATACTAACCATGTACTGCATGCATATATAAACTTCATTCAACGTGACACCTTCTTTAATGAACACGTTTTGAACAGCCCCGTTAGTGTTCATCTTAGAGAGGTTTCACTGTATATATTTATAGTCTCTGTAAGATGTTGTTTATAGGATTACGATGGATTTAAGATAACGCCGGAGATAGCTCATAGTAATGGCCAACAAGAACATCGCCTACTTAACGTTTGCTGTTAAGAAAATAGAGTGGAATAAAGTTTCAATGCTGGCTAAGAGAGTAGAACTCTTTTTACGGCAAAAAAGGGTGTGATATTGCGTTGAGCACTTTTAAATTTTAAACGTAATGACCGTTTCTTTAGTTAATTACTATCGTATTCACCCACGGAATATTGTATAACTATTAAAATGTACTTTAAATCAACTAGTACCCGAGTGATCGTATTATAGTAACGTGAAATTTATATTTTTAGATGCTAATAAAAAAAAAAATATATATATATATATATATAATTAAGAAATTCTTCAAGTTAGTTATTTTGGTATTCGATTGTATGCGTGCATATTTTTATTGAATATCAAAATTTAACATGAGCACACATTTACATTCCCACAACGTTATTCATTGGTATTGTGATGCACAATTCATTTCATACCTCTTTTACCCGTCCTTGGAAAGTGCAAACTTTTTATTTTCTACTATTTATAAGATTAGCAATTTTATATGAAAATTTTTATTGAATTTAAAATATTTTCACGTTGCAATTTTGAATAAAGGCGATTAAAATACCTCGAAAAAAAATTTCGTAAATGATCATTGTATGTCTCGAAGTTATAAACCACATCTATATCATATTTAAGAAAACATGAATTTCTATTATACGACATATCCTATTTGAAATAAATCTCAAGCCGCCAACCGGATTGTTTTATTCAACTTATTGCAACCTATAATTGTTCTAATATTGAGAAACTACTTCTAGTACAACGCAAGCACTATTCTTAATTCTGGTAGTTAAGTGAAATTCTAGTAAACTAATAGCGGAAAATACAATGCTTAATAGATTGGAATAAAATAAGAAATTGTTGAGTTGCTTAAATATTTAATGGAAGACTTGAGTAGCACCTATTTTTATTTTTGAATTGCAGCCTATTGTTAATGTCTGTCTATGATGAAGTATGTTAACCGTCGCAATATGCTAAAATGAGCATTAAAAAAAGAACAAAAAAAGTATATTTGCCAAATGCAATTCCATTTCAAAAGAATCTTGCAGTACACTTTATTTTCGTAATTACCCCTTTCAAAAACTATGAAAATATTTGCCATTTTCTAAAATTTGTTCAGTCTCGAACACGGATGTGTAGTCTTGCGCTTCTCTATTTTTTAATCTTGTCTGACAGAAAACACAATCGAGCAATACATCGGTGCAATCTCCTACAGATCTGCCAAGAATAGATTTTAATCAAAACTTGCTTCTATCAAATATCATTCCTTTAGTCGCACAATCATTTGATTAATGAAATGAATATATCAGCATTTCTACTGATAGAATCAAATATCGTAATCGATGAGATTCGAACTTTTTAATGATTTAAAAGGTAAGAATTGCAACAACATAATGAGGCAAAATACTGAGACTAAATTAGCCATTAGACAAGTAATTATGTAGCTTTCTTAAAATGGTCCTTACCGATAAGATAAATAAGACTTTACATTAAAATAATTATGCAAGTTTGTTCAAACGGCTAAAAAGTCAGTCAAAGGAAATATGTCGAAATGGAATATATGTTTATTTCTTCGAGAGAACCAAGTAGTAAAATTGTATTTTGAATAATAATTTATTTGGATGCTCAACTGCATATTGAATGCTTTCAATAGATTAACATTACGTGACATATCTGAAGGCAAAATCTGTAAACTAAATGATATTTTCATTTCTAGTATGTGTTATTGAGTGAAAATTTTTGACAAATTTAAATTATATACTTTGAAGAAAGACAGCGATCTTATAGAAAATGAAATTTATCATAATCTTACGTAAAACATAGGCTGTGCTGAATTTATAAAGTTTTAAAATTTTCGTTCAGATACTTTTTTCAGATGATTTCAAAAAAGAAGTTGAAGTCGATTGTAGAGTATTTGTCCCAATAACAAACTTCCTCGATAGTTTTATTTTCTATGTCATGAAGATCTTTATTTTAACTTGCTTATGCGATGATTATCTTAAGTTGCAAAAGAAAAATTTATCGAAGCACCCAAGACCCACTCACATTAAAAATTGTTCTAGAATAATTCAAGCTAAGCGTATGATATACGTATTTGAGAATTTAATTGCAAAATATAAATTAAAACTCACAATTACATGCACTAATTATTAGTAAAGGGCACTAGAATAATAATGAAGTTTGAATTGACCTAGCATTCGCTCAGAAAGATTAGCGTTTTCTTTATAACATTGTTTCGTATGATTCGTGAAAAAGAACGATTATCGCAATCATTTATTCACTTTCGAAAAATGCTATCATTTTAATTTCTTTTTATAAGAATATACCGTCATCTCTAAAATGACGTTATTAAGAAAAGACAATAGCTATGTAGCGGTTGTATCAAACACGTTTTCAACGTTGTCTTTGTTATTTCTCGAGAGTTCGTAGAAGAATAGATGAACGATTCCTTATGATTGGTTTATACATAGTGTGAATCATTTCGTTTTCTTTATATTGTTTTCCTATGATATCCAACGAAAATCATGAAAGTAATCTTTTCTTTCTAATAAAAAAAGCTCGCCGTACAATTTAATTTATTTTAATAACTTGACGAGAATATGAATGATTAAAATTTCTATCATACACTTCGAGCACAGATCAAGCAGCAGGTTTTTTCTTAATACGACCCGATGTTTTTCTTTGAATGGTCATCTATGTAAGAACGTCGTTTTCAAGTATTCATGTTTTCCTATTGGTTCGTTTTCTTGTATATGAGTAATACAACAATTACTAGTTGCTTTTCCCATTTAATTCATCACTCGAATTAGATTTCAGAAGTTTTCTTTTCTAAAATTTTATTCACAATCTAAAAAACCAGCTATTCATTCTTCGTAGTACGTTTTCCAACATTTATGAATTTAGAGAATAGTAGCCCTAAAGAGGGCTGTTGGGTTTTTAAATATTTCTTGATGTTATTCAAATAGGTCAAGCATATTTAAGATTTGTCAGCTGCTTTGGCACCTGATGACTTTTCGGTTTTGTCGGCTTTCTTTTTGCTTGGACCAGCACCAGTTGTTGTTTCACGTGGTGTTGAGACGGTTCCTTCGGCTGTCTTTTTTGGTAAAAGAATAGCTTGGATGTTTGGTAAAACACCACCTTGAGCAATTGTGACACCTGATAATAATTTGTTCAATTCTTCATCGTTACGGATGGCTAATTGAAGATGACGGGGAATGATACGTGTCTTCTTATTATCACGAGCAGCATTACCAGCTAATTCAAGAATTTCAGCCGATAAATATTCAAGAACAGCACCTAAGTAAACTGGAGCACCAGCACCAACACGTTCAGCGTAGTTACCTCGTCGGAGAAGACGATGAATACGACCCTATGAAGTAGAGAAAAAAATATTTAAAACAAGAATCATTAGGTGTTACGATATAACTTACAACTGGAAATTGAAGACCAGCTCTTGATGAACGGGTTTTCGCCTTGGCGCGAGCTTTACCACTTCCTGCAGTTTTTCCACGTCCTGACATTGTGTTTAGTTTATTTACTTGACGAAAAGTGTAAGTTATCGAATATGATATAAGTGAAACTATGCTTAACTTAACTATATATATGCTCGCGTAATGAACAACTTTTCTAACCAATCAAATTGTAACACTAGTGATTGGTTCTTTTGCAAACAAACGACAGAGATTTGTCTATGAATATAAATATGCGGAAGAAACGAAAAATCGTATCTCTCTATATCATTCATATAGTTCAACATGCCTCCTAAAACTCCATCGAAAGGTTCAAAAAAAGCTGTAACCAAAACAACAAAAGGTTCAGCTGGTGCCAAAAACACCGACAAGAAAGTCAAACGTAAACGAAAAGAAACTTATTCAATTTATATCTACAAAGTACTCAAACAAGTTCATCCAGACACTGGTATTTCATCGAAAGCTATGTCAATTATGAACTCATTCGTTAACGACATTTTTGAACGTATCGCCGCTGAATCAAGCCGTTTATCTCATTACAATAAACGATCAACAATCAGCAGTCGCGAAATTCAAACAGCAGTTCGACTTTTATTACCAGGTGAACTTGCCAAACACGCTGTATCTGAAGGTACAAAAGCTGTTACCAAATATACAAGTGCTAAATAAATTGAATGATCAATTAATTAATTCATTAATTAATAAACCCAAACAGCCCTCATTAGGGCTAGTACTTTCTAAATTCACAAATGTTGATATACGTGTTTAAACAGATTGAATACATTTTAGATACCCTTAAAATTAAGAGAAAGATAACTAATTGAGTTATGTTGCGATATGAAAAATAGAAATCTTTTCAAATTTAAAAACAATCATTTTTGAAATGACAATAAATTCTGATTCATATATTTGTGTATGTGACGGCTTCTTTGATTTACTCATGCATTCATTTACGCACTAATTCTCGTTGTTGACACATCAGCTGTTGCAATGTGTCAAATTATTCACTATTCATATTAGAAATTAATGAATTTAATCTTGAGAAAATATATTAATCATTGGTACCTATTTCAATGATCGTGTGAAAAGCTATGATTCATCGACAGATTGACAAAATAATCTTCTGCAAATAAAATATTACTGTCTAGTAATTTTATGAAATCGATGATGAACTTCGCAGTGAACGGCTTCCATACGTTGGGATTTGCAAAAAAATATCTTGAAAAATTTTCACTGCATTTTGTTAATCTAATCATGTATAAACATTCCTATGATAAAAAAAAAAAAAAGTATTTTTCTCTCTTTTTGATTTCATTTTCGTTTGTTGAAGGAATCAGACTGTTGCATTCGTACACTTCTGAAGTGATTCACACCCTTCAATATTTTGCACTTAAACAGCTGATTGTTTGCAGTTCTCTACTTTAATTTGATTGGCCACTAAACGACTATCCTTAAGTGACCAACAGGAAAATGGTATTCAGATAAGTATAAAATGAACATTTGAAATTGTCCGAAGATCACACAATTCTATTCTTCTTTTCTATTCAAATAAAGAACTTTTAATTCAAAATAAAAATGTCCGGACGAGGTAAAGGTGGTAAAGGCTTAGGCAAAGGTGGTGCCAAACGTCATCGTAAAGTACTACGTGATAACATCCAAGGTATTACTAAACCAGCTATTCGCCGATTAGCAAGACGTGGTGGTGTTAAACGTATTAGTGGTCTCATTTATGAAGAAGTACGTGGTGTATTGAAAATATTCTTAGAAAATGTTATTCGTGATGCTGTTACATATACAGAACATGCCAAACGAAAAACTGTTACAGCTATGGATGTTGTCTATGCACTTAAACGACAAGGTCGTACATTATACGGATTTGGTTCATAAATTAACAAGACAAAAAGAAAAGAAAACCCAAACAGCCCTCTTAAGGGCTATGAAAATTTATTCTTTACTTTATAAATTCAACAATGATGGACTGTAGAATACATAGACAATTAATTTTTTATTGCACACAGTGCATAGTTAATAATTTTGTTGTCTGACCATGACCATCGATTTGTTAGAGGATTGTAAAACATTCCATTGTTTAGAAGAACAGTAAAACCATCTATAAGAAAAACTCACATTATAGAATAGAAACAGATAGCTAAGTCTTACTTTTATCAAATAGAGTTATCAAATCAGATGGACGAATAAATTTATTCCAAGAGTGTGTACCTGGAGGAACTAATCGAAAAACATATTCAGCAGCAATAATACCAAGAAAATAAGAAGCCATTGTTTGATTTAATGTTGTAATAAAACAAAGACCTTTTGGCTAAAAATAGAACAACGATATATGATTACGAAGTGTACATGAATATCTCGAATTCGATATTCATCATAGTTTATTTATTACGATTGATGAAAGAAATAGTGATATTTTGAAAGTCTTTTTGTTGCTGATAGTTCACGCGCGAGTTTTATTATTTTTTTCTATGTTTCTTTTGTGTAGTTTATGATATAGATAGAGAGTCATTTCAATAGTTCACAATCTTCACATCTCAATCTATTAAAAAAAGTATCCAGTGGGTTTTAAATTTAAAAAAAACAGTCGATTTGGTTTACTCAATAATGTCTATTTGAAAAGATAGTAAGTCATACTTTTAATAATTTTGATACATTTCCAATGAAACCATCGACATTATTGATATGTTCAAGAACTTCCGAAGCAATGATTCCATCATATTTTTCTATTTGTTCGGCATTTTCACTTAATTCTTCAAGTGTCACTATACTAACGATAAGAAATAGATTAAACAAAAATAATTTTAAATAAAATTCAATAACAAACCATGTTTATAATTCAGATCTTTTTTCAAAATAGGATCAGCATGAAATTCAGCTGTAGATATATTTTCTGAAACAGCATCAATACCTAATACGGAAGCACCAAGACGTACTAAAGGCTATAAAAAAGATAATTTTTAATTGCTTATTTTTATAAATATTATTCGTCCACAAACTTCAGTTAGAATACCACCACCACAACCGATATCAAGTAATTTAAAATCTTTTAAAGGTTTGATAGGATCGTTTGTTTTTGATAATGATTGAAGAAGTTGTTCACGAATAAACGGTATTCGAAGTTGATTAAGTGAATGTAATGCAGCGTATTCTCCTGTTTCATTCCACCATGCTGATGATAATTGCCGAAAACGATTAATTTCTGCAGGATCAATAGTACTTGTAGATGATTGTCGAGATGATAATGTAATAGACCTAAAACATAATCAAGAAAATTTATTAGAAATAAATTAAAAGTGAAAGATTAACCTTAGACGAGGAATACATCTGAAGAATCTGTAAGATAAAATCGACATTTTTGACGATTTTCAATGATCAATTGGAAACTATGAATGAGTGAATCATCATCGCATATACTATTAAATGCAATGCAATGCAATTGGTTGGTTGAATGATTGGAAGAGATCTATATGCAATGGATGTCTTTTTTTCTTGTTCTCGCCAGAGGTCGAAGAGATATGAATAATAGGGCCATTAGGACTTTAAAATTCCTAGAAGATCATCGAGATTCATAACTAGTTCAAAATGTATAGTTATATGAATGATTAAAAAAATTCTGTGTAGCTCTTTTTTTGTAGAATTCATACACGAAACATATTCAATGGTGACAATAAATACTTTCAAACTTACAAAGATACCTATATGTTTCTTACTGTTAGAGCGATGCAGAAAGAATCACTGGAACATCTGAATTTGAGACTATGTTTACCAAAGACCTAGAACATCTAGAAAATATAAAAAAATAGATTTATTTCAACAGTGGCAGAATTCTCATCTAACAGAATTCAAGAATTCTGCTGTTCAATACAAGCAAAGTTCTAGCAGAATTCTGCTACAACAACGGAATTCTTACATTTCGGTTGTGAGAATTCTGCCACCCCTCATTTATTTGAGATAGTTTCTGCCAAGTTATTAAGAAAGAAATAGATATATATGTATTCCTTCGAAAATAATAAATACTACTACTATTCTTTCAGTTTAACTGAATCATCTAAGATCATATTCTATCACTTACTGGAATGCATCATTGAGTGTCGGATAGTGAAATATCTCATTTAAATTATATGCATATAGAAAGTGAGCTCCGTTTACACGCATATCTTAATCACAAGTAAAATCTAATTTTTTTCTCGAATAGGATATAATTCATGAGCAACTCTATAAATGATGTAACTACTGGAGAAGGACGAGAGCTAGTTCAGCCATCTTCGAAGTTAACTTTTGAAATTAATAGAACCTTTTATAGTAATAAGCATCGCATATAATATGGGCACTCGAGTATTTTAGAAATAAGAACAAGATCTATACGGAGATTCAGTTCGCATCGCAATAATGGTTGAAGAGCTCAGTGTAAGATTCAAAGTATCCTGTTTCAAATAACTTTGAAGTACGAATAGGCTGAAAAATTAGGGGGAGAGGAAGCTGTCCCTCCGTTTAAACCTGCTAACACTTTCTGAAAAATTTTAGAATATCTCTTAGTAAATGCCACCATAAATCCTGTTTTTGAGCACTATTCCTCATTTTTCTGGAACAAAACATCGCAGAAAGCTCATTAACTCATCATTATTTGTTCATTAGCTGTAAAAAATTAAACGAGACACTATCTGAAAAATTTCTAGCACCGTTCACTATTCAAAACAATCACCAATTCTGAGTACAAAGATACTCTGATCATCGCATGTGGCAACGCATATCTCAAGAGGTAGTTCTTTGTATTGCGGTCATGCTGCTCATTAGCCAATTCGCCCACTCTTCATGTTATACTAATCCCATATAACATTTAAAAATCTATGAATTAAAGATTAAAGAAATGAAAATTGCTTGCACATTCTTACGAGTAAGGATCTCAATCTTTCTTGACTCTTGACGACTCTTTAAGCAAATATGCTTTCTATTTCTCCTTGAATATTTGTATTCAGCACTATAATAAACAGTTATAGCCACAGTCCTGATCTGTTTAAATTCACACTACATGCGATACTTTAATCGAAGAAAAAGAGTCTTATATGTGCAATAAAATTATAAATCATAAAAAAATATCCCGGCACGTTTTGAATCTCATCGCGGATATGAGAATGAGGACTAGATAACTTCCGAGTGATATTTTTGTAGACAGGAAAGCGTAATTGAAAAAGAGCTTCAATACCACATTGAATGGTCAGATTGTCAAATTAGATGAATGATGATTTACCGATCATTTATTTATCGTGAATAACATTGCTTACGTTCCCAACAAAAATAATTTCGACAATCGGATTCTACAGCCTTCATGTGAATTTCTATATAACTGACGAAATCCTGTTGGCATTCAGGGTGTGGATCGATACTTGAATCTCTAGTATTGTGATCCGATTATATCTATAATATTCGACGACACTCACTTCTGGGCTCCGAGTAACCTCTAGTGTAAGCTATAGATAGTAAGTAGTGTCCAATTTATTAGTAGTTCCTCAACCTGAAATCTAATCGAACTTTATTGATTCATCGGATACACTCACCAGGGCTCCTAACAAGCATTTCCAAAGACATGGAAAAACTCAAATGTAATGTCACATTTTTCAATTTTTTGATCAATTTAATATCAGAAGTACTCCATAGACGTCGCACGCTTGACGGAAATTATGGTTGTAAGCAGGGTTGCCACCTAATGAAGTCTAAAAAGCGGAAGAGGTGGCAACCCTGGTTGTAAGTATTTGACATGATTGTTTATTTTAAGAGAATTTTTTATCGTTTTATATTACTCCATAGATTTCAAAAAATGATTCTGTTGTCGTTATGTCAAGATGCTCTATCATGCGTCTTGAGCATAAAATACAAATGTATATGAATTATAGTGACATCTTTTTAAAACGCTTTCTATTTGTGTATAGATTAGTATTAATCTTTTTCCATTACAAAACAATCATAAAAACTGTTCAGTCTTTAGTTTTAATTTTTTCATCTATGATTTATTGGCCTTGTACATATGTTTCTTTTTTCTTTTTTCAGAATTTTTTTCAGGCATAAGAACTCAAACATGTGGCGTCTTGATTTGCATTCTTCACAACTATCATGATGAATATTTAATATTTTAATTCTATCGTTTTCTAAGATAAAAAAACACGTGAATAATGTATGTTGAGTGTTACGCTGTCTTCTTCTAACTGTATTTTATCTATTTAGTTTTAATAAAATTTTAATCAACTAAAATGTTCATCAAAATACTTCAAATACTTTTACTGACATCAGTTATGACTGCTGGTATGTTACCAGAAGAAAAAGCTCAACTTCGTTCACAAGTCATTGATATGTTTAAACATGGTTTTGGTTCCTATATGGTAGAACATATATATAGTCATGTTTTTTTTTATTATTCATCATCTATTTATAGAAATATGCCTTTCCAGCTGATGAATTAATGCCATTAAGGTGAGCATTTTTTTCGATTAGATTAGTATAAACTGTTTTGTTTTCTAGTTGTAAAGGGCGATATCGTGGTTCAGAACCATCTCGAGGTGATATTGATGATGCTCTTGGAAAGTAAAAACAAATATTATTAGCAGAAATAAAAATCTACTGTTTTGAATTTTTTTCAACTAGTTTTTCGTTAACACTTGTTGATAGTTTGGATACATTAGCGGTAAATTATAATAAGAATATTTAAAATAGCATTGTTTCTCAATTATTTTTTCTTTTCTAGGTGCTTGGAATGTTTGATGAATTTGAATGTGCTGTTCGTCAAGTTGTTCAACATGTTTCATTTGACCGTGATGTGGTTGTGTCTGTTTTTGAAACAAATATTCGCATGATCGGGTAAGATAGCGTCAAAAATTATAGTTCAGCCTATAGAAATCATTTTATTATTGACAATTCGAACTCATCATAAAAATAATACAAATAAATATCTTTTGATAGCTATACACTATTTTGTTTCCATGAAAAGACTAACGAGAATATAACTAGAAAATAATTGAATACCATATTTCCTTGATTTCTTTTGATAACTTAACTATACAAATTTCAATGGTCGATAGAAATAATTAATTATCGTTTTTTCTTCTCCAGTGGTCTTCTCGGTGGTCATATATCAGCCAAATACATTAATTCTCGGCATCCCGTTCGTTTATCATGGTATCGCGATGAACTCTTGGTATTAGCTCATGATTTAGCAATTCGTTTATTACCCGCATTTAATACAAGCAGTGGTTTACCATTGCCACGTGTTAATCTTCGTCATGGTATTGATTTAACATTGTCAAAAAGTGAACGTGAACGTTTTACTTGTACAGCATGTGCGGGGACTCTCATATTAGAATGGGCAACATTATCGCGTCTAACAGGAAATTATTTATTTGAACAATACGCCGATCGAGCCATGTCTTATCTATGGGATAGGCGACATCGACAATCAAATTTAATGGGCACAATACTAAATGTACATTCAGGTGATTGGATTGTGCGTGACTCTGGCATTGGTGCTGGAATAGATTCATATTATGAATATCTATTTAAAGCCTATGTTCTATTAGGTGAAAAAAATAATGACTATTTAACACGTTTCCAACAGCATTATTCATCTATAATGTCGTATGTTCAACAAGGTGTAGCTATGATTAATGTACATATGCATCAACCATATCGTTCAACTAAAAATCATATGGACGCTTTATTAGCCTTTTGGCCTGGACTACAAGTTATGACAGGAGATTTAAAACCAGCAATTGAATTACATGAAATGCTTTATCAAGTTGTGAAAAAACATAAATTTTTGCCTGAAGCTTTCACAACTGATTATAGAATACATTGGAATTCACATCCATTAAGACCTGAATTTGTCGAATCAACATATTTTCTCTATAAGGTAAATAGATATTCAACTGAAAACTCAACGAAAGATTAAATTACTTTTCGGGCAAGCATTTCTAAGGTTTTTTTTTATCGACGAGAACGAAGAAGAGAAAAAATAAAATGATGACTAATAGAGTATTATTTTATTTTCTAAAGTGTTCTTGTAATCGATTAGTATTGCAACTATAAAATAGGAAAATTTAGTATCAAAAATACTTTACGGTGATACTTTGTAAGAAAGTCAATGAATCTATAAACAGTTAGAAGCAAGAATAGAAAATAAAATATATAATAATGTTCCTTATATTATATTCTATGGTTGATGCTTGAAAAGTAGAAATAAGTGAAGCCAAATATATATGTATTATGTCGTATGAGAAAGTGTTGTTTGAAGAAGTTTAACATCATAAAAATTTATTGACTATTATAAATCAATCCCAGGTCGGCCAATCCAAGAGTAGACACCAATCGGAACCCATCCGATCCGATTCGCATCCAGTAGGATTTTGTCGGACCCTACAGACCTATCGTCGGATTTCGGGTCCCGGATTCGAAGTTGGATCCTCAGTCTCGGATTCCTATGAATTCCAAAGAAACACTGTTGGATGTCATTGGCAGTTCAATGGGTTCCGACATCAATTCCTCGACCCGGAATCCTATAAAATTCTGTCGGATGGCAGGATACTATCAAGTTCCTATCGGATTCGATATGGGATTTCTCGACCTCGTATGCAGCGTTAAATCTGGTAAATTACTTTCACGCAAATCGTGAAAATCAATTGAATAGGACTCGTGCTCCAATTTACAATTGATATTTCGTTTTTTTAGGCTACTGGTGATCCTCATTATCTCGAAGTTGGTCGTACAATAATGAATAATTTAGAAAAACATGCTCGTGTACCATGTGGTTATGCAGCATTATCTGATATTTCAACAGGTCGACATGAAGACCGAATGGATTCATTTGTATTAGCGGAAACATTTAAATATCTTTATTTATTATTTGATTCTAGCCCAAATCCTTTTATTGACATAGATCAGTTTTTATTTACAACTGAAGCACATCTGCTACCACTTAATTTGTTATTATTTAATATAAATGATACTTTAAGAGAAGAATTTGATAAAAAAACTTTATTGTCAGCACGTATTTATGATCAAAGAAATCTTTCATTGACAGAAAGATTAAGTGATAAACGTGCCAAAAACAATCAATGTCCAGCGTTCGATGCTAAATTTCAATCTCATCAATATAAAGAACAATTAAGAAGGAACATTCGAGGCGATCAAGATATGACAGAAACAGTAACAACATCATCAATTGCAATTGAAAAACAAACGAAAGAGTAAATTAAAAAAAAAGTTTTTACTCGACATTGTATCTAAGTTTGCCTAGCGGTTACTCAATAGACATTGGGAAGCTCAAGAACGATGTTTAAGTTTTGACTATTAGATAGAGAAGAGCACTTTGCTTGTTGATAATGATTCAATTAAAACTTTCACTAAAAAATAATTAGATCTTCGGTTAAATTCTTTCTTTCAATGGAGAACATAGGGACCAAGCAAACATTTTCATAGCATGTCATTTATTTCCTTTTTCGTTTACTATTTGCAGTGTAACAAATTATCGTTTGACTGCAGCTGAGTTTTCGGCTGGTGATCCTCAGCATGTTGCTCAACTTTCACAAATGGGAATTCAAATTCAAACAGTCGCTGATGGCCGTATGAAATTTTTAAAAAAATTTTCATTTCAATTTTTCATGGTTTTATTGTTTATTTAGGTATTCAATTAGTTCATAATGCAGCTAATGCTGCATCTCATGAGGATGCCGAGGATGGTCTTCTTTTTGTACAAGAAATGGTGAATCTAATGAAAACTACTGGTCTAGGTCAAGCATCATTGGAATCGAATCATCATATGCCATTGAGTGTAATTCCCTTAGTAACTCCGCCATTAGGCAAACTAGTTAGCCTTACCGTTGGCTGTGCTCAATTCGGTAAACAATTACATGGAAAACTAGGTGTAAGAACGTATTTCTCATGAAATAATATTTCTTGTTTTACTTAACATTTTCTTCAGATATTTGCTCAACTACATGTTGCTCAACCATTTTCTGGCTGCTCACAATTATTCTTCCCTCATCATCACTACTCGCGTATTGCTATTGTTCGCCGTGGTGATTGTATGTTTATTGAAAAAGCTCGTCAGTTAGAACGTGTTCAAGCTGCTGGGGGTATTGTTATTGATCATAACACATCAATTAAAGCATCTAATGGAGGAGTATTTTCTATGACGGGCGATGGAAATAATAATGTACATATTCCACTTGTATTAATGTTTAAAGATGAAGCATTTCAACTTTTACATCTCCTATCAAAACAACCAAATCTAATTGTTTACATTGGTGATCAAAAACTTTTAAAAGAAAGTTTTTATGAACACATGGAAATTCTAGAGAGTCTTTTAGAACCTTTTAATCAAACAAGTAACAAATGGATTTACGGACAAATAGAATGGTTAGCAAAGAAACAATTTTGTTCAAGGGTACCAGAAAAATTAAAGCAATTAGAATTGACTATTCATCAAGAAAGTGATCATGTGGAAATTGGAATGTTGACTCATCAGCCGATTATTCAAATTGAACATGTGATTGATGCTAGTAAGAATTTTTTTTATCAAATTTTTACCGATTTATATGACTTTCGAGAGTTATTTGTGACTTTATTATTCTATACTTTTGTTATTATTTTTTATAGATAATATTTTTACTGAATCTTGAATAGATGTTAAATCGATCCTCTCCAATTGCCAATAGATATCTGATAAAATTTTTATATTATTGTTGATCCTAAATAAAAGTGTAATTTAAAAACAAATCATTAAGATGTTTACAGAGCACTTTAATACTGAATGAATGCAAGGAATTTGCCGATAGAATGAGTATTTTCCCATAATGAAAAGACCTTCGTTTAAAAACTATACATCGAATTCGATATCAAAAATTTATACAGTAAAATCATTCGACTAAAAGGATAAGAATTAGTTGAATTTCAAATCTGTGTAATCGATCTTTCTATCAGCAGCAGAGCTCGATAAAATCGGATCATAAGCATTAAGCTGAGATTGATTGAGTTCTGACATATCCATGATATTTTCAAATGCTTTATAAATGTCACAGGTAGGGACTTGAATGAGCTATCATTATGACATACACTATTGGAAATCACTTTCGCATAGATCAACACATCATCAATATCGATAATCATGATAGAGATAAAACGCTAAGAGATGATGTCTTAGCTTTTTAGCTAGGCTGTTTCAAGACTAGTGAACTACTAATATTTTTGCTTGTGATCCATATTCATTGGGCTCTATTAATATGAAGCAAGAGGATTACTTTGACATCCTTTTCAATCGGAACTCTTTGTGTAAAGGAGACAAACATACTACAACCTAAAAATAACTTTATTTAAAACATAAATCAGCCGTGATACACACAAAAATAATAAAAGAGAAAAAGCTTTATTTTCTGATTGTTCACATCAAATTGTTTTGCTATACACAATTGTTGTATGATTTTTTCCTGAGACTATTACCAAAAGAGCAGCATTTATTAAAAATGTTAAAACGTCCGCAAGATTCCCAATAAATATTTTCATAAAACCTATTTCGTGATTCGAAACTAATTCAAATATGAAAGTTATAATCGAAGTGAATTATGCTACAAAAATGACTCTCACTATTGAAACCAATTGCTTCACTAATGCTTCTGATTATTTTATGTTTTTTACTACAAAAATACTAATAAAAATTTCTTTTAGGTGGAAATAAATCTGCTGAAGAACTATCACATGAACTGTTCAGTAGTATTAATTTAACAGCAGCTCATTTCAGTGGTCAATTAAATAACATTGATGAATATCGTTCAGCATTTAACAAAATGATTCGAACAGTACTTTCTACGGCTAATGAATCGTTCAAATCAAACGTCACTGGTAAACTAGAACAAAGAATTGAGATTCCTGTCGAAATTATAACAACAATCAAAGAAGAAGAACAAGCAGAAAATCAACAACAAACTTCAACAACAACAACAAATGACACTCGAGAGTACACAGAGAGAAGGCCACAAATAAAGGATGAAAATTAAGTAACACGTTGTAAGATTCTTTTTTCTAAATTCTATTTTATCACCGGTGGTGTCTGATTATTATTGTTTTTGATTTCACCCGTGTTTCTAGTCGAGTTAATAGTTTCAGTTGGGATATTCTATCAAAAGAAAAAACTCTTCCGTGTGCAAATAAAAATGTATAGGAATTTTTATTGGCAAGTTATTGCTTTTCATTTATCTTCTGTCGTTCTTTTTTGTTATGAATAAAAATATATACCGATATCGAAAAAAAGACAATTCATTTATTCTGAACTTGATCAAATAAAATTAGAGTGTGTGGGCATTGAACTTGCATTCATACTTACTCACATCCAACTTACAGTCAAATCAGTTAGAAAATCTCCAACATCATGATAAACTTCTTTCAAATAATTATATATTTCATTTTTTCATAAAGCAAGATATTTTCTTTTCATTTATGTAGCGTATAAAAACAAAAACAAAAAACATAGTTACATAAAAAGCAGACAATAAACATAAAACAACATATCGTCTTTTTCTTCACTACTATTTAAACATTTCTTTAATAAGTTTATTAATTGTTTGTTGATCTAATCGATGTACACCACATAGATGCCGGCGAATACTTTTTCGAGTAATTTCCTGTATTAAACATGGCGTATTTATAATATCATGTCTATTTGCAAGTGGACATTTCACTTTATGAAATGGATCGTGAAGTGTTAATGGTGTATCACTATTAGATGAAAATAGTTTACTTTTATGTGGATCTTGTTGATGAATAATTGCTCGTACAAGACGCATTGCGACTTCATTTGTAAATCCATGTTTTGAATGAAAATGTTGATAGAGACAAATTTTTTTATTTAAATGTCTCGATGGTAAACAAAGCTGATGTTGATGATAAGCTTGAATTAAACCAAATGCTCCATCGAATATTAATGGACATTGACCACAATACGAGCGACAAGTTATCGATCGTTCAAATTTTTTCTAAGAATGTTATTTGATTTTATTATTTCAAAAAAAGAAAAAGAAATCTTTAATTATACTTTTCTCTTTTGTTTGATCGTATAATTTGAATCTTCGTCTGTGTTCGACTGTTTCATAGAATTCATGCCTAAAAAACAAGAATACTCGAATACAGTTTAGATATACTATTTTACGTTCTATACTTGATTCTTTTAATTTTGCATAAAAACCTAAATTATTATGAATAATGATGATAGGATAGGTTTTTTTCATTTACAGGAATAGCTACTGACTTTCACCATTTTTCCATGGTGTTATTTCATTCCACCATTCGATTTCTTTTTTATATC
Organism: Rotaria socialis; assembly: GCA_905331475.1. Taxonomy (NCBI): domain Eukaryota; kingdom Metazoa; phylum Rotifera; class Eurotatoria; order Philodinida; family Philodinidae; genus Rotaria; species Rotaria socialis. The sequence goes on along the minus strand of CAJNYU010003377.1, from coordinate 158,485 downwards.
TAAATTTTAATATAAAAATTAAAAATTAATTCCTCAAGTCAATTGTTACATTTTCGGTTGGATCATGTCTTTGTCATCATTCGAATCTATAAGTAAACAATCCAATTATGCGCAAACAACGAGCGTTTTTATCATTAAAAACTCTTCTGATTGGTCTTATTCAAATCTCGTGAATAAATCTGCCCATACAACTTACGGATTGTTTCATTATTATCATCTGATTGAATAGATTGATTGAAATCTTCCGTTGAACTAGGATATTCGTGCTGATTTGTACAGTCATTTTCATCAAGATCTGAATCTAAATTCATGCCGATATGTTATTCTCTATAGATCAAAAATAAAATACCCACTAAATGATGTATGATTGATGTCGTGTGGATCGTCTTCTATTGTTGTTTGAGATGGTTGATGAGAAAGCCAATGTCTGTAACACAACATTCGTCGGCAATGTTCTTTACAAAGAAAAATAAGAACCGGTGAAGCCCCCCAAGCAGGAAAACATGTTGGATGGGTACAATATCCCCTCGCCGAAAACATCTTAAATATGATAACTATACACAGTTAGATATACATCACGTGTGCTTCATAGTAAAATCGAAGACGCGCAATCGACAGAAAAGAAAAATTTGAAAATGCACGCAAACATTCCCTAAACGTGAGCGGTGCGTTCGAAAAAAAGGAAGAAAAATTAAACTTATTCGTAGTATCGGTTTAGCGATAAGAAACAAAGATATGAAACATTGATCGTGCAAGAAAATATTTGAATAGAGATAATGTAGCGATAACGGATGAAGGTAATCGTTCTGCGTTAATGTTTCTCGCAACTTAATTACACATTTGATTGTAGGCTTTTAAAATTTTATAGAAATAGCTATTGAAAGTTGTACTCAACATGTTTTCCACAAGATATACTGAGAAAAATTTCTTTGAAATCAGTATGAATTTTTAATTTCATCATTCCTTGTTCTAATATTAAAAATTAAACAAACTTGCAGATCTTCGAAGATAATTGTAACCATGTTGAAGTAGTTTCGATTGAATTTTTTTATACTGATGTTCGCGCCAGAACTAACAAGCAATGAGTGTGATCTTAACAATTGCAATATTTTAGTGATTTCTAGCACTTGAAAGAAGAAAATTTCCCAAATGTTTTCATTGTGCAAGCATCATTTTTCTTTCTCTGACGTATGTGATAGTAAATTCAGATGAATTATTTTCATCAATTTCATTAAATAATTCTCTCTTTTTTTATTTAAATGAAATAATACAGGCAACAAAAAAAAGTCAAACAAATAAATAAAAATTTATCTTAATACATATACATTTTTCACTGGATAAACTATTAAATTAATATATTCTTATACCATAATAATTCGTTCGTCAAATCGATTCCTTCTGTCACTCGTCTCATCTCCCATATCATCATCATCATCATCATCAGCTAGTGTTAATTCTTGTCCAGTACTTCTCGTTGGTTGTGATTGATGAATAAATTCTGTTAATGTTCGCTCAGTACATTTAGCAATGAAACGTATTAACGGTCGTATATCTCCATCGTTGGCTTGATCCAAATATGAATAGTAAGCTAAACGATCTGACTTTTTGATAATAACTGGAGGAAAACCAGATCTCATTAAAATTAAATTCATTAGTAAGCGTCCTGTTCGACCGTTTCCATCAATAAATGGATGAATATAAACAAATTTATAATGTGCTATTGCAGCTAATTCAATCGCATGAAGATCTCGTGTATCTTCCAATGAATTAAGCCAAACAAGAAAGTCATCGAGATAATTTTGTACTTCGACGGCTGAAGGTGGAACAAATGATCCAACATAAACTTGATGTTTACGTAAATGACCAGCTTCAACAGGATCGACAAAACCTAAAACTCGACGATGAATATCAAATATATCTTGTTGTGTTATTGAACCAAGACGATTTACTAATGTCGAATTAACATACTGTAACGCTAAATCAAGACCAAGCACTTCTTGTTGTTCAATAAGAGATTTTCCTCCGATAGCCATACGTGTTTCGACAATATGTCGTGTTTCACGAAGATTAAGTGTGTTACCTTCGATAGCATTAGAATGATAGATATGTAAATAATATGCATCACGTTTGGCACGTCGTAAATGAGGATTTGTATCAGGTATTCGATAGAGTTCTTGAAGAAGATTATCAATAAGAATAAAATATTTTTGATCAATTTCTTCGACCAACGGCGATGCACGTCTTTTTAATTCCAACGCTCGAGGATTTGTTGGTTGTTTAACTAGAGCACGTGTGTATAAATTTTCTGCACGTATTAAATCATGATGATGATGTTCAAGAAATTGTCCATATTCAACAAGAATTTCCGAATTATATGGATCAAGTGTTAATCCATGTTCGAAAACTTTTCGTGCTTTTTCAAATTTATTTTCAGCTATTAAACGAAGTGCTAGATGAAGCGAAGTTTCAGCTTCTTGTCGAAGATCTATTTAGAAAAAGATTTATCGTTATTTATGGAAAATGAAGAAATCGATTGGATAAAATGATCAATCTTCATTTGAAAAGCTAAATTATACCGTTGTGTGGAATCAATCATAAGACACATGCGAACTTTCATTTTGTATCTAACATATGACAAAAATCTTCAACTATTTACTTCGTTTGTTTTTATGGTATCTCTGGAAAATGTTACAATTTATAATTGTATAGAAACTACTCTGTCAAAATTATTTTTATAAACGTACGTGTCGATTTTCACTAGTACACTTTTGAAAAATACACAGATATAAAACTAAAGATCAAACTCAACTAGGCATGACTTATTTAGTGAATATATTCAATTATGCCATTTACTATCACCCGATAAAAATGAAAGATCTTATTTGTCATGAATTGTTATCGAAAATGGTATAGACGGATTTTTTTTCTCAAATGAAACATGTTCATCTTATCCCATAAGATTCTTTACCACTAGAGATATTGCTATGTTTTGATTGATCTTTGGTATATTTTCGTTCTGTATTCAAAGATTTTTCATGCGAACTATGTGTTTGTAATTCACTGTTTTGTGGCGAAGAACATTGTAAAGATGTTGAATCGGATGGAAAGAAAATATGACTGGTTCGAAATAGACTAAGTGATGATGATGATATTGATGATGGAGAGTTTTTTTTATATAAAACGTGTAACAGCACATTAATGATACCAGAAGTGAAAAATGAGAGAATTAGAAAGAGACATAGTGTCGCCAACGATTGGCGAATATCGATTGTACGACACCGTTCTATCAAACGACGAACAACCGGATTTTGTACTGTACGATGAATAAATGGCATTTATTGCAAATGTTTCTGAGGTTTTAGCCGAAAACATTATAGCCAATGAGTGAAGACACAAAGATATCGAGTCATATGAAAACTATGTTTAATAGATCTAGAAAACAAAAAGAAAAAAAAGCATTTGTTTGATAACATTAATAAATCGTTCGACTATTAAACTACTTTAATAATCATGAATTAAGTATCAGATACTGCTGTTTGTTTTAGCTTTCATGAAATGATTCTCCTAATTTAATAACAAAAACTTTAAAAAAGAAAGAAAACACTAAGAAGTTTTATTCAGTTTTTCTTGTTCAAATAATTCTTGGATTTGTTGCGTTGCTGTTATATGTGGATATTCCATTTCAGTAAGATCTTTATCTGGATACATTCTTGTTATTCGATCAATTGGTTTATTAGTAAATGGTGTCCATATACCTTGTACTGATGGTGAATCTGTGTGCATTTGCTTTAATAATCTCCATTGTGGATCACCTTTTTGTGTTAACAACGAATGAATCCACCAATTAACTTTCTCTCGATCACAATTCGAAAGTGGAATCCATTGACGATCACCAGTGAGATATTCACCAACTATATTTGGTGCACGATGGCGGCGTGGTTGAACATAAACAACAACATATGGGTGCTCACGTGCGAATTTCGTTAGATCATTAGCAATCCAATCTCTTGTACCGAAAGATGTACGAAATTCTTTACAGACTTGTATGGTTAGTCGTTGTAATTGACAAACATATCGAGAGCCAACACCGTTTTTAAGGCGAGTTGAAATATATTTTGCTGGTGTTACGTCATCGAACGAATGAAAAGAACGAATCGATTGAATAGGTAATGAAGTAATACGGCGAAGAAATTGAGACATCTAAATGAAAAACAATTCAGTTTTATTTTTATTATTATCCGATATTTAGCGTGTGAAAAATCAAAATATGTGCAAGTGCTAAAAAAAACCATGAATGGTAAAAAGCAGTCCACCAATGGAAACGAAGATATCATAGATGGCGCTATTTCGTGGTGTAACCCTAGGCGAACATAATTGAATTAAGTCATTCCATTCGTAAATGAAAATTATTAACTTCTATTGTTTATTCAAGTGATCACATGTATGAATGATTATTCAGTTCGATAAATATCTTAATTGAAATGAACAATTATTTATTCGCTTAAAAGAATACTCTAATTAAAATAAATAGTATTGCATTTACGAAAACAACATAAAAAAATATTTTAATTACATTGACATTTAAAAAATCACCAATCGACTGTTAAACCGGTTTCTATAAACATTATTAAATTTGTTCTTAAGACACCGAGAAATCTCTTGAAAATCATACTCCATGAATCCATTCGTTCGTTTAACATTAAAATCGAATTCAAATCGATCAATTACTAATAAACGCTTCGAAATTGTGGATAGAAGCCAATCATAATGTTGAAGAAAATTCATTACATTGGAATCTACTGATACTGATCGGTTTATTCGTAGTTTTTCAAGATTAGGCACACATGCTAAATAACCGTCTAGAAAATTGTCATCCCATGGCCATTCATCGTGATTCAAATTAATTAGCAATCGTTTAAGATTAGAGTGTAGCACAATATTCGATTCGATTTTTGATCTTTCTGGTAATCTAAATTTAAGATAATATAAATTTGGACATGCCAAAAGGATGGATGTATAAATCGATGCGTCAATATCGTTTAATCTTAGAAAACGCAATGACGGCGATCGTGTCCATTCACGTAACGTATATGCTGGTTTCATTCGAGATATATAGCAAGATTTTAAATTTGGAAATCCATTTGAAAAAATTTTTCCACGTAAATCAGGCATATAGAATGGACTAACTTTGTGAGAAACTGAAAGATATTCTAAACAAGGTAATACCTGACTATTAAATTGCGTTATTAAATCATCGGTTACATAATCCAGAAGAATACGATGTATATTAGGAAAACAACTAAGTTTGTCTTCGAGTTTTGTATTAATAACTAGAGTATAAATAAATGAATACGAAAGAATATAATTGTCATTTTTATTTGTCGAATAAATCAGATGAGTAAGAGATCGAATCAAACAATTAAAACGAGAGTTTAAATGATAAAAAGCTTGAATAAGATCTCGCGCTTCGAAATATTTAAATAGTTCGATGATTATTTCATTGGGTAAAGATTCAAATAGAAATACATTGTTAGTCATGTGCACAACTAATCTATAAATAAGATATAGAAATTTGTATTTTAGTTAAAGGGAAACATAAATCATCCACAGATCACCGAATACTCGTGGTCTTTCGTGAACGAATTTAAAAAAACATCCAATAATAGTCAGCATTTACGACAACATCTAGAAATGAATAGAAAAGTATCTGCAATAAAATAAACAATCGAATTTATTATTAAATTAAATCCGAGTAACGGATTTTAAATAATTAAACAGACAAAAACCAAACTGCACATTTATTTACAATTATTCTCTGTCAATAAAAATTTGCGCCTGATATAGTCCTTTATGTACATCATGAAAATTACGTTCAATTTGAATTTGTATATTCTCATCGATACATCCGATTAATTTTTCTTCTTTGGATAGATGAAAATAAAATCTAAATCGCCTTAATATTGGTAAACGATGTTTAATTATTAATGAAAACCAATCATAGTCTTTGATGTTTTCTCTCATATGCTGAGAATAAAAACGTCGATGAATTTCAAGTTGTTCGAGTTTTGGGACAGATTTTAAAAAAGCGTTGATTGTATTATCGTCATAGTACCAATCTACGTCTTGTAGTTCAATTATCATATGCTTAAGATTGTTATGTAACGGAATATCTGTTGTCATTCCATTGGTTGGATACAAGTAAAATTTAAAAAAATATAAATTCGGACATGCGCCAAGAATTATTTTAAAAATAGTTGAATCAATGTATTCAGTTTTCAATACTTGTAACGATGGGGATTGTGTCCAATGCGGTATGGTTATTAGAGTTTGTTTTTCATAGAGTTCACAAGATTTTAAATTAACAAAACGATTGGAGAAAACGTTTTCATGTAAAATTACCATCTCATACATATTATATGTATAAAAAACGGATAGATATTCTAAATGAGGCATGATATTTGGTTGTAGTTGTTCTAAGACTTTTGGCAATGGATTATCTAAACGAAGACGACGCACGCGAGGAAAATTTTGAAGATTGAAATTAATCCATGGACTAATAATTAATGTGTAAACATAGAATGAGAATATTTCATCGTTGGTTTTAAGAAAATTATTTGAATTCATATGAAAAGTAAGTTGAAGATGTTGAAATGATTGAATTAATTCATTGAAGCGGCTATTGACCTGGTAAAATGCTCGAAATACATCTCGAGCATCAAGATTTCTTAATATTTCACTTAGTAATTCATTGGGTAGATCTTCCAATTGAGATTTATGCGTATTCATGATCTAAAACGATGAGAATTCAGTTAGCTGAATAGACATAGTTTGAGAGAAAACGATGATAAAATCAAATTTGTAAATGTCTCATATGTCATCGGTTTACAAATAGAACAGTATCATTTACTAACTTACATGTGATTGAGCTGTGAAGATTTGGTTCATTTGTATTGTAAAAGCTTGGCAAAATTTTGTAGATCTGAGATGATAATCAATACGAAGAATTGATATTTCTCTACATTCCGCATGAAAATTTATTCATTTTATATGATAATCTAAAACAATAAAATACTAACGTAAGCACTATGAAATGCTGGAATATATTAGAAAAAGAAATAATTTTCAATTATTTATATTCATAAATAATACGGCGAGATTGTTACGGATTAATATCAATATTTACAAATTTTTCTTCTATTTGAATAATTTGGAAATAGAAATAAAAACGGCGAGCTGATAATAAATATAATGCAATTTTCGATGCTGACCAATCATATTCAAGTAAGAATTCGTCAGCTTTTGAGATAAATATTGATCGATAGATAACTAACTTTTCTGAATTCGGTACACAACATAAATAATTATCAAAAACTTGATCATTCCAAGGCAATATCATATCTACAACAGGTATTGTCATTCGTTTGAGATTTCTATGTGATTTAATATCTAATTTGAATTGAACTGCATTAAAAATTCTAAATTCTAAATGCAACAAATTTCGACATGCTGCTAAAATTGATTTGTAAGATAACGAAGTGATAAATGAAATTTTTAAAGTCTGCTATCATGATAAGCATGTCCATTCATCGATTATTTCAAACAAACCTATTCAAATAGAAGATTTTAATTAACAAATAATAGTGCTTGGAAAATTGCCAATACCTAAATTCGATATGAAAACATGTTTTAAATGCGTTGAGATGTTAGAATTCAATTGTGCCAATACTTTCTTCAACGGACATTCTAATTTAAGACAACGGATATTTGAAAATTGACTTAGATTAACATTAATGACTCGGCCAATCATCAGCAAATAAACATACAAAGAAAAATAATAATCATTCTCATCTATTTGATTACCAATAAAATGTTTCATATGAAAGGTAAGAGTAAGATATGGAAACGGTTGAATTAATGTATCGAATCGATAGTTGAGATTATGGAAAGCATGAAGTAGATCGCGAGCATCAAATATTGAAATAATCCAATAGGAATTTCATTTGGTATCTGTTTCAATCGTGACACGTCGGTATTCATTTCATAAAAATAGAATCTAAAACAGGTGCAAAAAACTGTTTGCTTATCATCATAAACGGTATATTATCAATTTTTTTTTGTATTCCAATCCTATGTTCGCATTTACAGGTGAGGTAAACAGGTAATATTTTTACACGACATCTTGATAATTGTATTTATATCGTAGTGTATACGGCATACTTACGACTAAAATAAAATGGTTACTCATAGGCATGTGTAATTTCGTCGCATACGTCTCGTATTGTTCGTCTATCAGATGCCACGTGCTATCTTATCAATTGACGCCGTTCGTTAATGAGAAGAAAGGTAGTTTTTGTTTTGTTTCCCCTTTCGTTAATACAAAAAATATATAATTTTACGATGTTTCGTGCCATTATTGGACAGGTCAAATGTATCCTTATGCACGTCACAATGACTTCAATATTGCTCGTCATAAAACGTGACTCAGACGCTTTTTCTAACGCCACTACAAGCGATTATGTCGCACAGAAGTCGACGAAAGCTATCTGTTCTATATGATTACATGGTTGCAAATTGCAAATGATAAGCTCTTCAATAACGTGCCATTTATAGGACATGATTAACGCAGAACAACGGCTATCGAATACAGCGATCTCATTGGATGCTATATCTGTAGGGGTCAAATACAGCGCATTTACATGCCCTTTTATTTGATCCGTGAGGTCAAAGCATTGTACGTGCAAAAATTCTACTTTACAATCGAGATGTGAAGAACACGATTTCGTTTCAATTGGAAAAATAGATACCTAATTCTATTTAACTACAGGCTGGTTTGGATGAATTTATCTAGAGTCTTAACTGCATCTGAATTTAATTCAGATTATTTGCGCGAAGATATTTTAAAATGTAAATGCCTGATACTATCATACCGATTCCATCCAGCTTCTTCGTTTTTCCACATTAAAAATATTACATCAGAATTCCAATAGTTCATTTAAACGAAACTTTTCTTTATGAACCAGGATTCAAATAAATTTTCGAACATTGAAATAATAGATCGAGAAGAATTTTATGTATAACGAACGATATGTTTGGTTGTTTAATTACATTAACAAAATAATATCTAAAAGAAAAATATAAGTCATGCAAATAATATCAATTTGTTTACTATTAAAACAAAATGGCAAAGTTTACAAATAATGCATTTCAAAAGCTATAAATTAGATGAACACACTCACAATATGCACAAGCACAAAATGACAACTCTTTTTCAAAATTTATATTCATAACGCTTACAAATAAACGGACAGAGTATTCTAAAGTTCATAAAAAATATGAGAGATGTTTTACAATATTATGCGAAACTCGGTAGGACATATGCATCGTGTCAACAAACCAAGCAGTGGGGAGAGGGGACAGGATGTCACTCTTAAAGTAATCCGAGAAGCACTATTATACTGCCCTATAATTCTCCTTTGAAAACAATTTTTCATTTACAAGTCTTCGGGAATGTATCACAATATGAATACGACAGAAAAATGCACAATTAGGAAAAAATTAAAGTCTCTAAGACGCAGTAAAATATTATGCTCATCACATTTACAAACTCAACAGATAAATATCACAGTCAGATATTGAAATGATCTGTTATTAATTCAGTTTTTCTCTTTTTTTGCTTGAAAACTGTTAGAAGAATCTATACGGAATTAAATTGTGAAATATGATATAGCTGCTATTTCTAATTAATTACAGGGAGATTATTTTATTCGATCTGTTTTTTCGACTCAAGTTATCAGCCTTCCGCTAAAACTTTGAGCAATGCGGCGTTATTCGCATACTCTCGGCGCTCAAATATCGATAAAGTCTGTCGCACCGGGAGACGAGAAATCAAACTTTTTATTTTCTATTTCGAAAATTTCATCTCGTGCTGGACAAAAAAAAGTATTAGAAGCGCGCAACCACTCGATTAACATATACAGAAAGCAACAAGCGTGGATGAAGTGACTAGGAATCAATGACTTATACTTGCTGTTAGAGAACGACGGACATATTTGCTTTATTAATGACTACGATTAACACATACATCGAAGATCAACCTTTTAGAACTAATCTTATAGAATTAAATGAAAAAGATCGAATAATAATAATAATTATAGTTATCCTATAAAATCAAGAATTAATCGACGTTGACATAAACGACGATGAGCCAAATTAAAATTTTCTTGAATTTGATCAAATCTATTTTGCGTAGCGGAATTTACTAATCGATCAGATTTTAATATGTGAAAATAATAAACAAAACGGCAGAGTGATGGTAAATATTGATTAAAAGCTGTTATATACCAATCAAATTTTAAAAAAGCTTCATCTATACTTTTACTTTCATTGGTTCGATGAACAATAAGTTGTTGTAATTTTGGTACATAAGAAAAGTATTTATGCGAATGACAATCATGTGAAAGATCTTCAAACCACGGTATGACGATAACTAATTTTTTTAAATTCAGATGTTGTCTAATTTGTTTTGATTCATACTTAGATGTTAATCTTGTAAACTTGAAAAAATACAAATTAGGACACGATGATAGAATCGATTCATATATAAGTAGATCAATGTTTTCAATCTTTAGTATAGATAATGATGGCATCATTCTCCATTGTGAATTTGTCCATTTTAAATTTATTTTATACAAACAACAAGATATTAAAGCAGGATAATCATATATAAATATTCGATTCCAAAGATAAGGTAAACAATCTTCTTCTTGACGATTGTCTAAGAAAATAGTAAGATGTTCTAAGGATTTAAGACGAATGACTCCGAGCTGTTCAACAAGTTCATCGGATGCTTGTATAAGAATAAGTCGACGAATATTTGTGAAGTATTTTAAATTTAATTGAGCTAGTCCATAAATACATAGAATCTTAATATGTGGAGCAATACGATTATAAGCACAAATTTGATGAACATCTGTTGTTGTTAGAGAAAGATGAAGAGTGTGCAGAGATTTCACAATTTTATTTAAACGACCATTAAGATTGGAAAATATTCGAAAAAGATTCGGAGCATCGATATATTCAAATATTTCAGTAAGAATTTCATGAGGTAAATCTTCCAATTGCTTAATAGTGTGGCTCATTTTTATGACATCTAGAAAGTAAAACAAAAATAAGATAGCTTTACGGTATTCTTCAGCGTACGAACAAAAGATTCGATTAAAAAATTGAGAACTATTTTACGCTGAACTACTATACTATGTGAGCAGTGGTATACATGGCTAGAATTTGTGTAATCTTATTTTTGATATATCTAAAAAGGAATTATCATTTTTCTTATAAAAATCAAGAATAAATACAAATCAGGTTTAATCGATTTTCCTAAAACAAAGCAAAAACGAATCACATTTTCATACTCAACAAATTTTGAATCAGAAGAATATTCATAATTTTGATTGATATCGATCACTACAGGTGCGGTTAAAACTTTTTTGCAACCCATCAAAAATGGTCATAATTTTAGTATCGTCCACAGTTAGATACCAGGTACTTAAATAATAATTATATCGACGAAGTAACAGTAAATATTGAGTGATTGATGATACATACCAATCATAGATTAAATATTTAGGAATATTCGCATGGCAAAAATCGTGATCAATGCAAAGTCGTTCAAGTTTCGGTACAGATGTAAGCGATCAGGCTCGTCAGATTTGATTATCATTGTTTTAATATTAGTATTGGATGTACAAACGGAAGGTATTTTACTCGATTTCAATCGAAATTGAGACGCATATAAATTTGGGCAATTTGATAGAATAGCTCGATCAATAGACAGATTGATGATACCTATATATGAACTGTATAGAACGGGAAGATTTACAGACTATTTTTGCATATAGAACAAGATTTTAAATAAGAAAAAAAATATTGGTGAAGATTTTCTCACATAAAATATTTGCAGAATCATAAGTTACTTGTTTAACAAACAGATGTTCGAAACACGGTAGAGGAATTCATCTGTTAACGATGTAAGTTTTAAATAGCGAATATGTGTAAATTGATTTAAATTAATAAGGATTGGACAACAAACTATTAAAGTATCGATATAAGGAATAAGATTCTTTATTGAAGCATACTTGTTATCCCAAAGATAATAAATAAGATTGTTGACATTTCGAAGGGGTATATCGAAACGAAAATTGAGAGTATGAACTACTCGAAAAAGTGACACCAAATCAAGATATTGAAATATTTCAATAGAAGTTCCAATCGAGAAGATATCGTAGTCATTATTTGATATTAATCTAGAAATAAATGAGGAAACATCGGATTCGTATCCGACTGTTATGTGTACTGCAAAAACTGAGTCGATTTATATATGTTTTGAATAATTCTGAGGAAAAACTTTTTTTTTGAAAAAATCCCTGTACCCCCCCTCAGGGATGGTCTGGTTAATAATGACAACTTTTTCGATAACTCAGCCATTTCTTCACAGATTGCTTTCATCTTCGAACTCGACTGAGATATTGATGAGATCATTCTGTGTACAAAATTTCATGACAATTGGATGAGGCTTTCAAAAGTTATCGTGTTAACGGCCGGACGGCCGGACACACTGACCGAATCTAGTGTACTCATTTTTTTGGAGTACACAATAAATTTGCAAGTGTAGTTTCATTCATGGGATGCATTATTTTCTACTGCATGAATGGGAGAATCACTTCACCATACACTCAATTTATGAAAGGAACGTGATACGATGCTAGTGTAATGGAAATAAACCTTTATCTGCAAAAAGAAAACAAAAACAAAATTTAATTTCGTGTGAAGAATAACTAATAATTATAATTATTTTAACGAAAAAAAAGTGCTTACTATGTATTAAAAATTCATTTACAACCCATAATCTATAATAACAAAAAAAGGTCTAAAGAAAACTTCTATCTATTTATAAAAAAATCTGTAAGAAAAACAATTCACTGCACACAAGATATATCAAGGATTAGCACTCCAATTCAAAAAAAGTTACTTGTTAGTTTTAATTTTTGATCTTTTTTTGTTGCATATAAACAATAGCAATCTTCTCTTAACGTACACTGAATACCAGAATAACATGGATGAATTTTTCTTAGTACATTAATATCGATAGTTTCATCTTTATTTGGAAACTCGATAATATGGCAATCAAAACTATTTAAATTCATCAAATATTTCGAAATTAATTTAATTAAATCAATAAATGATATGGTACATAATCTTAGATCTAGATGTTTAACGTTGGGTATTAAATAAATTATATTTGCAATATTAAAAGCATTAGTTGAATTTTGAGCTTGTAGGAAAATGAATTGTTTTAATGGATGATTTGATATTATTGGTAGAGAGGGTATATCTAAAGGATGCTCACCAGTTATACGTACTTGAAAATGAGTTAATTGAGTACAAGATTGAAGAATTAATGGGATTATATTGATATTTGGAGAAAAAATACGAATTGATCGAAGAGATGGTGATTGTGACCACGATAGATTCCTTGGCATATCAATTACACCTAAATCTGCAAATCGCAGCGATGAAAATCGATTTGAGAAGACTTCTGAAGCTAATTGTTTTGTTGATCGAGAATCGAACGAAAGCGGTAACGAAAGATAAACGAGATTTGGTAACACAAGAGATTGAATTTGTTTTAAATGGTTTTCAGTCGCTAAATTTAATATTAATGACCGTAAATTAATAAATGGATTTAAATTAATACTCTCTAATGTCACAATAACCATACGAATAATTTGTTCAGAAAATAAAAGCTCTTCGGATGTGCAGTCTTTGGTTAAAATCAAAGATAAATATTTAAGTGAACGAATAAGTGCATTGAAACGCTTATTTAAATTCCATAAACCAAATGACAGATCCCGTATTTTTGAATAGCCAAATATTTCAATGATCAGTTCATTTGGTAAATGTTCTAATACCGAACGCATATCTAGAAAAACACAAAAGAATTATACTATGTATTATATGGTTTTATTTTAAGAAAATATTCGGATTGATTTTGATACATTTTAGAAAAATTTTCTTTAATTTCAGGAAGACTTCTATCGATGTCCAACTGATCAAGATTAAATAAATTAAAAATGTAAACATGATAAATAAATTCTTTTAATAATGGTAAACATCGAATAATAACTGTTGATAACCAATCATAATTGAGAAGTAAATCAATTGGATTTATAATTGAAAATAATTTATGTAAAGATAATCTATGAATATTTGGCATTGCTGAAAACAGAACTTCGAATTTTTTCTCATCTTCAAACCAAACAATACTAGTCAGAATGAGTTTCAATCGTTTAAGATTTAAATGAATGATGAGATTCGGTGATATGTCATGCAATGTAGGCAATATTAAATTTAAAGCATACAAATTAGGACAAGCAATTAGAACTGATGGATTAATAGATGTTGTATGTAAATATTTTAAATTTGGTGATTGTGTCCATTTGCTGGCTTGTGTTGGAGATTCATTGCCCGATAGAAAACAAGATTTCAATAGAGAAAAATCATTTGAAAATATTTTTTCATACAAAGAACATATTGAAGGCTTTGAAACCGTATAAGATACAGAAAGATATTCAAGACGTGGAAAAGATTTTGCATCTATTTGAAAGATTTGTTCGTCAGTTGGAAACCATAGAGTAAGACGATGCACATTAAAAAATTGATCAAGTTTCAAATTTTGTTTTGAATAAATGTTAAGTGCATGAATTTGAGATGAATAAATCGTATGGCAATCAATTAAATTATCGAATGGCGCTTGATAATAAAGTGAAAGATGTCGAACTGATCGAAGAAGTGAGTTAAAACGAGAATTGAGATTATAAAAAATATTATATAATTCTCGACCATCGAAATATTCGTATAGGCCCATTAGAATTTCATTCGGTAATGATTCTATTGTTGATAAATGATTATTCATATTCATTTTTGCAAAATAAAATAAGATTTCGAATATTTACGGCAGTATGCATTGTCTAAATTCATTTGTATATCCTTGACCTATGCTAGTTTTACTTTCTATTTCACATGTTAATACACTAATTGTAAATAATCAATATAAATTTGATTCAGTAAATTAAATTTATTAGACGATAGTAATTATGTAGATGCATCTTTTGGGTTAGATTGATCTTACTCTAGAAAAAGAGGTACGAAGGATTTCGAGGGCATACATTTTATGATTAGAAATAAATGTAAACTATTCAAGAGTAAAACTATTTGAGGATAATTCTCGTTTCTTTTTATATTCGTTTAACGACTGATAGCTTCCCTAGATAAAAAAAAACGGTCAATCAAGATCCTACCACGTGATTGTTTTGAGTTATTCATGTACTCATGATATATATATATATTGGTTATGACTCATGCAATTTCGATTATATATTTTCATTGCACACTGATGATGACCAGTATTAAACTATAAAACATTCTTCGTTATCATCAAAGATATAAAGTATATCCATAGGAAAATGCTAGTTGTTTAAAAGCTACATCGAAAATGGGCACGACATTTTTTTCTCGATAGATGTCACCACATATTGCCTTTTACTGTGACAAGTATACTATCGTGTATTTTTCAACGAGATACAAATCTCAAAATAATTCATTAATCCTTATTACTCTGACAATGACCGAATATAGAAATAGATAACATATGATAATTTGGGTTTGTCCCTTTTCGTCCCCACTTCCGAACATCAAAAAACCCGATGTCCGTAAAAAAAAGAGGGGACGAAAAGGGACTACCCCGATAATTTATAATGAAATGGATATAGATGAAGAAATGAATTAGCATAATATAATAAGAATAAAAATAAAAATAAATCCAGAAAAAATTAATAGTCATTGATGAAATGTTCATTCGGTTTTACATTGGCAGCTGTTATTTCAATGGTGGTTCGGGCACATCCATCGCGACTTCTTCAGTTTCGTATTCACTAGCTTCGCTACGATAGGAGTCTCTTCGAACAATGTCTGGTTCTTGATCCGAATCACTTTCATCTTGTGACTCACTCGATGACGACGAAGACGACGACGACGACGACGACGATGATGATGATGATGATGATGATGATGATGATGATGATGATGATGATGATGAAGAAGAGTCGCGCGCTGAACCATTATTGCAGTTTTTAACAGTTGGATCTTTTTGAAGAACTTCACCCAAGTAATTTTCAGTACTGTCACTATCACTGTTACTGTCACTGTCACTGTCACCGCCACTACCACTGGCGTCTGTTGAAGCTTGATCATTTGATAATGAGAGATTGATTGAAATATCACTGGCACTGACACTAGCACTGTCATCTATTGACGCTTGATCATCTGATAATGAGGAGTCGGTTGAAATATCACTGGCACTGACACTAGCACTGTCATCTGTTGAAGCTTGACCATCTGATAATGAGGAGTCGGTTGCAATATCACTGGTAACTGTTTCGACATCACCAGCTCGAATAGTTATAGCAAGAAGATGCACGAAGGCAAAAAGTAGAATAATCGATTTACTCATTGCTTCCCTTACTTGTGATTTAATAAAGAAGTATACGAAAATTGAAGCACTACTATATACTTTTTGAAAATACTCACAAATGAATAAGTTTAACAGCAACAAAAGACCGGCTGTGCCATAGAAACTGCATAATCTTTTTTATGACGTATTTGAATATGGACTTTCCCCTCACTATGTTTTTTGTACTCAAGAAACGTGGGCATAGTACATAAATGGAATTAATCCTGATACTTGCTCTGCTTTCAAATAGATTTGTTAAGCAAAACATCAAAAACTCGAAACTGACGGAATTCAATCTTAGAAATGATCTTTCTTTCAAAATATGTTGAATTCTCAATATCCAAGTAGTGGATGTAGTTCGTTTCACTGCATCTGATGCCAGTAAAACAGTTAAAATATGCAACACTGTTGAATATTCATATGATTTATTTTGCAGGCTTCTGCGTATACGATCATTTCTCTGAAAGTATTCGTCAAATAGTTAAAAACAACAAAAAAAAAAGAAAGATTCTATTTTCAATGAATTGCTACCTTAATGATTGTCAGCATCAATTTTTATCGAAAGTTCTTTTCCTGTTATCATTTGAAGATTTCTATATTATTTATATGTTATGTTCATTCGTCAAAACAATATCAGACTTGACTGTTCTGACAAACAGTCTCGTTCGGCTTGTCCAAACGTAACGCTGTGACATTTTTGAAAATTGTTTTGCAATTATCTCGAAAGACATAAGAGCTAACAAGGTCGTTCAAACATCATTCGACGCAGCTCATCACAATCTATTTATGCTGCAAAAATGATCTAGTTTGACTGAACTCTCGCGTTTCTAGAAAGGTTTTATCATCGCGTAAAACTGTGACAAAAAAGGACCCTTTTTCTCTAGGACTGCTTATAAAACTCTAATTTTTTGACAAATTATTTCTTCAAATTAAATGCTTATGGTATCAGTTTTGTAGAGAATTGAATGGGCTTTCAAACAGTTAAAAATACTTTTGCTAAATTATTTTCGCTCAGATAAACAATACAAAAAGCAAACGTAACGCTGTGATGCGTTTTTTTTTGTCGACCAAATTTGAAGCACTTAACATGCTTAAAAATATTGAATGCTTATATATATTAATCACTGCCGTTCAGTAAAAAAAATCAAGTTGCTACATTGAAATAGCAGCTCAATGATAGTACAGTAAGTTAGAAACTGTACAAGAGCTTAAAAGGTGTCCTGATGAATGACAGTAAAAACTAAACAGGTCATATTGTAGAGAATCCAATTCTGCATCGGATGGTATATTAGTCCGTACTTTTATTTTAAATTTCTTGGTTAGAAAATTGAAAATACGATTTTTGAAAACTTTAAAACGCGGTTTTTGATGCCAAAGCTCAATTTTTTTAAGAAAGAAAGTCCAAATTCATAATCAGCGTAAAAAACTGTACCAGAAAACACGTTTAGATCTGTCCGTATCGAATATTTTTTTTTAAACTTGATCAGCGAACTAGCGCGTTGCGTGAACAAGCCGCGTTAGAAACATATTTCACAGCGCAGGTTTATGACAGTGAACGAATGAATCAGTTTTATTCAATATGTTCGAAAATTATTTATCTGTACATAATATCAGCCTGGTATTATGTACTTGAATGTTAAATGAGAAGTAAAGGTCAAGCAAATGCTCATATTCTTATTAAGTGCTATAGAATAGTGACATATATTTGATTGAATTTTGAAAGCATATTTTTCTACAGTTACCCTTCGTATACCTTTTAACATTCAATTACTTAAACAGTATGAGAGAAAATATTTTCCGAGTAATCGATTTTTCTATGTTGAGAAGTATGATATTTATTTTAGCATTGATAACAATGTATGTACACATGGATCGGCTAGAGAGTACACGAAGAAAAAGAAGAAAGTAGATCAAACATTGTTGTGTGTTGACAAATAGTCAACGGCATGCTTAGACCATCTTCGTTGATCATTATCATTGCCTCCGTATACATGTACGTGTACCGTCGACAACACAGGCTCGATTGATTTTTTCCTGTTCCTTTTTGCATTGGCAAAAAAATGCTAAATTGGTGATGCATAACTACGAGCAATACTGCATATGCCTACCTTTCCTCAACGTCGTCACACCAAAGCTCGTTATGAGCAAACAAATAGTTTATCATTTCTAGCTATTATTAGCACTTTTTTACAACCATGGCGTGATCGTATTACACCAGAAATGGCTGTATATGCCGTTAAATCTCTACGTGATCTTTTATTTATGGGTATTGAATTACTTACTGAAAATACTATGATACAAGTTATATCATCATTAGAACATGATCGAACACCACTGCGTGATATAGCTGAAGAATATTTAAATGATTTAAATCGAACATTTGTTGAATTCGCTTATATTGGTGAAGATACATATCAGGTCAATACGAATACTGTTTTATTTCTATGGGTATTCTATTGTTTTTTACATGGAACAAATGGATTGAAGGTTCTACAGAAAGGTGTTCGGTGTTTAACTTTAGCACGAACACTTCGTGTTATTACATTTTCATTAACTATTTTACCTAATCCAAATCCAAAATGTAACTTTACTGGACCGATTGATCCATTCAATTTGAGTCCGGGTAAATTATATTCTGTATTTGAAATTATTTTCTTCATTGAATCTTTTTTTTATTTCGTTTCAGGTGGTGCATGTAACGATTTGTTATATAGTGGTCATGTTATTGTTTATACAATATCAGCATTAGCTGTGACTATACTTTGTGCATCGTATCCATCTGCATTGTTACGTTTATTCATACGTTTATTTATATGGATTCAAGTTATTCAACGAATGATTCGTGCCGTAGTTGAATTTCATCATTATTCAGTTGATATGTTTCTTGGTTTATGTGTAACATTATTGATATGGCATGCAGATATACTTTATTATGATTTACCCAGTTTACCAAAACCATTATATCCACATTTAAAAAAACTTATATTTGCATATGATCATAATGATACGATTGATTATCATATGGACCAATTGATATTAATTTATCAACATTTTAAACGACAACCTATAAAAACTTTGAAGAACTTTTTGAAAAATCAATCTATTTCATTACTACCACAAAAAGTTCATTCCAAACAAATTTGAGATAAGAGATTGTGTGGTTTACTTAAAGGTTTTGAAAAAAGAATTGACTTGTTATTTAAATAAAATTAATTTTATTGTTAATATTATTTTCGTAGATTTTAACAACAGAAAAAATGACAGCAAGTGACATGTATAGATACGCAGTCGTTGATGACGGCATTATTCACGTGTGCCTATGAGTAAATGCGTCGTCTATTAAGGACGAACATTACTAAGAGAATGTACGCGGTCGGTTCATACGACTCTAGCATTACGAATAAAGCGCGTCATTTTATGTACTACGAACGGCCGTGTATATTTGCATAACACGTACTGTGACATCGTTCTCATATATTTGTCTTCTCATTATGAATAGATAGGGATTTTCTTATCCTTCTAGACATGTGAAAATTTATTTGTTTTATTTCGAAAAAATTACGTGCCGTAGTGTTTTTCAGACTTTGACATAATTAAAGCGTATTATTAGATATAGAGTCCTGCAAGGGTATGAATTTTGGTACCCTAACCTACGACCGGTATACCCTAGTCCTACTCTAGGGCAGGGTAGGACTCTCATTCATAGATTGTCTTCATTGTCCCAGAGAGTAAAGAGGTCTTCAAGACAGACGTTAAACACTGCGCAAGATTATCTTGGTGTCTTTAACACACGTATTCGCCTGCACATATAGATATTCAGCATAGTTGGATGAAATTTGCATGATGGATCTATGCTTGGACGTGATGAGTTTACCCTCGCTACGGCACCACTACATTACTCCTTAGTCATGCAGCCGAGCAAATATTCAAAGTAAGTAAAAAAAGTTTTCAATCAATTAATTTGTTTTTTTTTGGTTCAGTTTCAACAATCCGACAAACTCGAATAAATATTCTCTTCATTACTTTAAAAAAACATGAGAATTATCGTTTTTTTAATTTCCAATTCCAGTTAATCAAAGTTCAACAATTCCATCCATCCAACTGAAGCAATTTCAAAATTAGTTAGGTATATCTTTCTCTCTTCTTTTGTAACTTATTTTTTTCGAGTGTACTTTTTCGTAATCTTTTATTTATTTTTTGATTCTAAAAATAATTTTTTTAAAGAAAGAAGTAAACACAAATTTTTATTTTACTTATTCTTTTCTTTCCGGAAAGAGAGAGAATAATTATAAAAAACAGAAAGAAAGAAACAACATAGTAAAGACATTCGTCTTGCGGCTCCCATTCCATTGAATAGAGTGTAATTGAAGCTGTTTCATCAATAGATAGTTTTCCTGGTGAAAGCTCTGCACATTTCTTTTTCGCAACGTAGACTTTTCGTTTCACATCAGGTACATGTTCAAGGATGGGTTCTACAGCCTCTTCGAGTGAAACAATCGGCTTTGTCTGATAGCCTTCAATAGGCATCAGCATTCGGCAACGTTCTCCCGCTATATCAGAAAAACGTTGTGTATGTTGTTTTTCGTCGGTGTCGACAAATTTTGCAGCCATTCTTTTAAAATTGTGAATAAATTGATTGATAGTTATTTTTCAATTGAAAACTAAGAAAAAAGCCAACGATATTAGCTTGTTTTCTCATAATCAGAAATGCAAATAATATACCAGTAATATAATTAGCTACGGATTCTTTACTATTCAATCTAAATCTTATCAGTTCAGGAACAATCAAAATAGAAAATAAATAATAGCTTCTTCTCAAA
Source organism: Rotaria socialis (assembly GCA_905331475.1). Lineage (NCBI taxonomy): Eukaryota > Metazoa > Rotifera > Eurotatoria > Philodinida > Philodinidae > Rotaria > Rotaria socialis. Next base: position 137,098 of record CAJNYU010003377.1, on the reverse strand, counting down.
TTTGAGCAAGTTCTAGTTTTAAATATCGATCATCAAATTACTCCAATTAAATGGAATTTTTGCCGACTAAAATCTGGTGGCAATTACAAGCGATGCTTTCACAATGACGTGACGAAACTTAACTTGATACGCCATTATTTCCCACTCTGTGTTGGGACTGAAAACGGTTGTTTTATACTTATAATTCCATTTTCTATCAAATGATACCATGTTTTTACGGGAGCTGTCAGGCAAAAAAATTCATTTAAGCGTGAATCTACGGCTTTATTGAGTTCGCTCAACGCCTTTTCTCATATCTCACACCCTTGTGCAAGACAAAAGAATTCTTCCGCTTTGGAAATATTCCCAAAAAATTACTCACCACAGTCAAATAATAACAACTAAAGTGTCTTTGGAAGCTTTAATGTTTCATTGTACATAACAATTTCGATTACTTCTGTCGGTCGCTTATATTTTTTCAAATGACTCGCTTCTTACATTTTGTAACCTGATATTTTCTGTTGTTTCTTCGCCTTTTTCTTAGAAATTCTTTTAAAATATGAGTCTAAGAAGAAGGATTTTTATAACAATGCTGTATATATTTAAGAACGAATAGAGAAAAACTGATGACAAACTAAGAATTCATTGTACAAGATATTTATAACATTCTATTCTTGGATATTGTCTCTTATTATAAGATTTTAACTGGAATGATCAATCATGAACTTAACCGAAACAGTTTCTATCAATTTCTGAAGTGAAAAAGTCATTCCCTACATATAATATCAAGCTATTCGAAAAGCAATTAATCTTCCTCTTTAATTTGTAACTGGTCATTATGTGAAGTGTAACCAGTTGGCTAGAGATGTACAAGGCCAGTTCCGGGATCGCTGAAAGAAAAAACAAGTGAGACTTCCGTACTCTGGAAAGGTTTTGCAATGAAACAAAAAATGCAAGTTTTGAAGAGTACGTAAAGTGTGAGACAAAAAATAGCTAGAATCACTGGGATATAGAAGCCGAAAAAAAAATGTTGGCTTCTAAATAGCTAACAGTGACTAATTTCTGAGAAATATTTTTCATCATCCGATCACAAAAGTTTTAGCTTCATTTTGTACGAATGACTATTTTTTAAATCGTATCAAATTTATTACATTTGACAAGTATTAAAAAGAGTGTTTGAATAATGAACAACAGCCAGTATTATCAAGTTAGAAACCGATGCTGAATATACCTATCTATTTAAAAGATTAAATGTTGATGATAATGGTGTTGGGAGTATGTATTTCTTCTTTTGATTTTCTTCGTAACTACACATAACTGAGCATCTGACTTCATTAGAAAAACTACAATTTTACACTGATTTGCCCAAGATTAGTGCTCAGCTGAATATGTAGCAACGATCGGCGCTGATAAGTATTCTATCTATAATCGAGTTACAAACATGGGATACGACTGGCCAAGATCTTTCTATCATAATGGCAATGGTGCTGTCATTTTGTGTTTATTTAACCGACTTGGACAGGTTTTCGTAAAAAGGTTAAACGATATTATACGCTGTATGGTATATCATGATATGATCAAAGCATATACTAAAAAAAAATTATCTTAAATCTTGAATCAAGTTCAAAAACAAATGAAAATTCAAGAAAATAGTGGATGTTTTAGTGAAAATCAATGTCGAACAGCAGTACACAAATTCCCGGATGAAAATGAGTATAACAGCAAAAACTATCGTGGATACTGTATTTTTTAATTTTAATATTCTGGGAACTGATGGAGAATTCTTATTCCACAGTCCTGGGACACTGCGCTTTCTTTCATGGTTCAAATTCATGATAAGAGACACACGATATGACTTTCCGGTGATTACATTTTATTATTTTATATATTAACCATTTTAAAGATCCTCTATAAATTGAGTCTTACTTTAATATAATAAACATCACACTCCTTCTCGATTAATCATCTTTTTATTTTCTCTCGCTCCCTCATAAAATATATGTGAATATATATATATATACAGACAAACAGAGAAACTCATTGATTAGAGCATCAATCTTGAGAATATATTTTCAACAAGGTAAACAGTTTAAATTTATTCGGTCGATAAACTGAACCTAAATATCACGACTGTCAAGCAATACATTTTTCTTAACACTTGACTTAATGTTAATTAATGTCTGTGCTCCAACGGTATATATATACGACAGACAAGCTCAATATTCCGTTAGAGCTCAGTATACTATATTGGTATTTGCCCAGTAACTATTTTCTCCGTTATAGAACGTCAATCGCTGTTATCAATGTTTACTCGGTGTATTATATTATTATTGTTAACGAATCAATCGAAAGCATTGATTTCAAATTCAACGATTCACATGGATGCTACGGAAATCGTCAGTATGCAGAGAACACTCCTTGCTAATTCACCAGCTGTTTACCATAAAATGCAATCTCTTCAATGTGCCATGATAGACAGCTGCTGTCCACAAATCAAACCACATTTAGCCGAGTATTCTGGTAGTGTGGTTGACTTTGCCAGCGCGTTTCTCATCTCATGCATTGCGGATCCACAAAATTCAGCATTCGTTAAACCTTGCGAAGTATACGATGAAATGTTCATTTTGGTTCGCAGCGACGCTTTTATAAAATATACCGATTGTTTTAATACAGCAATGGCTGAAATTGAAAGTTCTACTGTTGACATAGAGCAAACATGTTCATCTAACGAAATTTACATTGCAATGTGCGACTGGAACAAACGAAACGAAACGGAATCATGCGAACGAAAAAATCTTATGTACGTGGCAAATCGTTCAAACGATGATGACTATCGAACCTTCGTACAAGAGAGAAAGAAGAATCTTCAGTTTCTGATCGACACGATGAAGAGAGCGTTTCCCATGGATTATACGGTCGAAACAGCCACATCTGATAGCAATAGGTCCGTCTCTACTACGGTGCGTAGTTCAGATGCATCATTAGTCTTTGCAAAAATAACAGTACAGACACCAATTACTTTACTGTTTGTTCTATTTTTCACTAATTGAAACTGAGAAATAAATATATATATATTCTTATTCTGACTTCATAGATGTCAGTAATATATTGAATAAAAGTTGGATTTAATCCAACGTTTTGTAGTAAATATAAATATTTTTAAGGTAAAAAGGTATTGCAGTTGGTAATTTCATTGTCTTTCAGTTAATGGCTGGTGCTCGACGAGCTAAACTATATCATTCAGTTATTCAATATTCTTTCCGTGATTTATAAACCATTCTTTTCTCCTTGCCCATGGTTAGTACGATAGATGCATCGTTTATTTTCTATTGAATTATTTCAAATAGGATTCTGATCGCGATAGCGATGATTGTGAGTATGAAACGACTGAACAGCGAACTAATGAACGTCGTATTGAATATCAATTGGATGAATTTCTTAATAAATGGAAAAAAGAAATTCAACAACGAACTGTTTATGGACATGTGATTAATGATAAACAAAAACAAGACCCCGAAAAAACTATCAATGAAGAAGAGCAGGTGAATATAATTTATTGATAGAGTTCTAGCGTGATTCAAATTTTCTTCTAAAAGGCTATACATTTTTTTCAACGTGCCAGTGACTTAGAACGCGAAGGAAAGTTATATGATGGTAAGAGAATAATTTGATATTGATCCGAAATAAGTTTTCATTTAGCTATCAAATATTATCGAGCTGCTATGCAATTAGTACCTGATATTGAATTTCGTATGGCTCGCAAAGGACAACAACCAGTGACAACAATGGAATCAAACAATCAAAAGTATTATGCCAAGATATTCTATATTCTGTAAATATTAGTTATTTTGCTTTTATAGTGAGAATAATGATAAAGCTAATAATAATAATACAAATGAAGTATCTGAACATGACCAAAATCTTATTGATGCATTACAACGTGCTCATCTAGATGACGGTGAACTTTCAGCTATATGTGTTAAAAATTTTCCTCAACAAGTACATCTTTCTTTTTTGTCACTGAATCGAAGAATCAAAGTCATTGTTAATTTTTTCTTGTTTTCAAATCTAGGCTACACATATGTCATGTCTTCCATCGGAAGTATTAATTTACATATTGCGATGGGTTGTCTCATCAGATTTGGATATTCGTTCATTAGAACAATGTGCACGTACATGCCGAGGTTTTTATTTATGTGCACGAGATCCTCAATTATGGAAAATGATTTGTTTGAAAACATGGGGTGTTCAAACTGGAAATACATCTACTAATGTCAATTGGCGTTATATGTTTATCAATAGACCACATGTAGTTTTTAACGGTAAGAAAACTATGTGTAACCGAATGATGAATCTAAGAATTCTTCGAGGGGTTACAATAAGAATTTTCTAAAGTTAATACTTATGATTAATTTAGGCGTATATATCAGTCGAACATCATATATTCGTCAAGGTGAACAATCGTTAGATACATTTTATTCACCATGGCATCTAGTAGAATATTATCGATACATGCGATTTTTTCCTGATGGTTTGTATTTTTACTTGATTATGTTATAATAAAATTCTTTTTCTCCATGTACAGGTATTGTTGTGATCTATACAAGTGGTAAGTTCAATTATAAATGTAATATAAAATTATAGCTTATATGTGCATATGTACGTACAATAGCTGATGAACCTCGTATATCAGTTGCTCGGTTGAAGAATCGATATTCAATTCGTGATCCTGCACTTATATATGGAAATTATCGTCTACAAAACGACCGAGTAAATACAAATGCAATATCATAATTAGTCATCATTTTCTCTAACGCGTAGGTAATAATTGTAGCAAAACGTATTTCTCAACGAACTTTAACTATGAATAATCCACAGCGACGTGGTGTTAGAGATTCGCAAATATCCGATATTGAACAAATCATGGATATGGTATTAGTATTTCATTGAATTGTTCAATGCATTTTTGAGACTTTGCGTTTCTCTAGGAATTTGAAATGTGTGATGCTGGAAAGAAAAAACATCATCAACTTATATGGACACATTATGAAATTAAATCCATTGATAAGTAAGACTATATTTGTCTATTACACTTTCTTCAATAGAATTATTTTATTTTGTAGACGAACTGGTGATGAACGTTCAAACCTACTTGATGCAGCCAACGATCGACATGCGTATCCGCCAATGATCTTTTCACGAGTTAAAAGTTATTCTCTTGCATCAGAACAATTACTCAAATGATGATAATTAATTAACCTGGTGATTGTCTTTTTTTTTCATGTACATATTCTTTTGTTTGCATATTTTAATTCTGTTTAATCCATTTTTGACTTGGAAAAAAACTAAAGTAAAAATCGTATGTTTGCATTAACTATTCATACTAATTATGCAGATTTATTTATTTATAAATGTCAATAATCATTCCAGTTTTCGCCATAAAGCCCACGTAAGAAGACCAGGCTCAGCACCTGCATATGATCGATGAGAAGTAACACATCGATATTTTATACCACTATAAATTACGTCGTCACCTCTCTGATAAGCAACTAATAATGCTGACCATGGTGATATACGAACAGGCGAATGAGTAGTAGTCATACTCATGGTTGTTGTTGTTGTTGTTGGTGATGATGAAATGATCGTTGTTAGCACTGCCGATTGCTTGGCTGATGGTACCGAAGAATATTTTATTGATAACATTGACCATCGTTCAGTTGATAGTACCGACCATCGTTGGGTGGTTAGTGCTGGCCAACGCTGCGTCGGTTTGATCGACCCACGCTTTGCCGATCGTAACGTTGAGCTGCTTGTTGTTGTCGTAGTACTATTAAAATATTTTTTAATAAGAACAGAACCAAAACAGTTTACTTACCTTGTAGAGATAATGGGTGGAACAGTAGTACTTGGAATATTCGCCAAAATAGTAATATCAGAACAGCCCATAAATGTTTCATTTTCTCTGCCTAAGCCAGGACCTGATTTATTTGTAGCAGAATCTCGACCCCAATTATTTCCTGTTGTATATTTCCATTGAAATACACAATGATGACAAGACACATCTAGCGGAAGTTGAACACGAACAGTTATCGTGTCAGAACCATGTTTAACAACATCACGATATCTAGTTGAGTCTGTATTAGCAATAGTTAATAAATAACGATCGAGACATTCTTGTGTTGCATCAGAATTTGGAGTATTATCTACATTACATAATCGAAATTCAAAATGACCTTGATGATTTGCTGATAACTATACAAAACAAACAAACTATTTTATTACTATTATTTGCGCAATTACCTTGACTTGTACATCGATTTGTTCTCCTTGATTATATGTTTTAACGATTTTTCCTGTATATTTTGCTCCACCTTTTTCAAATAATTTGATTGCCCTATCGTATGGTTCACCGCAAATACCACATTTACCTCCTGAATTACAGATGAAAGATATTATTACAAGGAGAAGAAAAGAGCGAACCATTTGTATTCCATTGATGTCCAACACCGCCGCAAAACATTTCCATGTGACTGGAATATGTACAACATTCTTTAAAGGATGGATCAATCAACCAAGCTGAACTACGAGCAACTGGATCAAATAAATAGCCGTGGCCATTTATTGATACAAGATAAAACGCAAACACAATGCAAATGTTGAACATCATGACGATGATTGCCGAAGGAAAATGTGAAATCATTCGAATACAAAATGAAATCATTGATCGTTTTGCATAATAATCCTATCGTAAGGATTAAAATTTGATGTCATAATATTTATCTAAAGCTGTGTACATGTTCAAAATCAAGTGAGATATCAATTTCAAATGAATGATGAATACTATGTTCTTGAATTAACAACAATGCCTAGCATGTTTAATGCACTCAACGATTGAACCATAAGATTAACATTAAGACATTGCGTTCTTCACAATGAAAGGTTGGATGGACTTCAATTTGAAAGTAGGCTTAATCGTCTTACTCATATTTTGATGTGAAAGCCTATGTTCTATGGGACTACAAAAAAAACTTGATTTCTGCAGTTGATTTCATTTTGAGAGACTTCGATTTTCTTTAGAAATTGTAGCCATTTAATTCAAACAATAGATGCACATTAACAAGTGAAAGCTACATGCTCAAGTGGATACGTAGAAAATTTACTTTCGCTTCATCCTTGTATTTATTAGAATAAATTATTGCATGCTCGTAAGAACCTTGCTCTTTCAGACAGAGCATGAACACTATTTATATCTAATAATTAAAGAAAATGCGTTCAGTTGATAGCTGCCCACCAAGCCCATGTAACGGGACTAGGATGAGCTCCTTCAAACGATGTATGATCATGAACACATTGAAATCGCGAGCCTCCATATGATACAATATCACCAACTTTATATTGAATACCATTGGGTGACCATGTATTTGCACCACCTGATGGGCGAGCAGTCGTTGCTGCCGGTGATTGAGAAGTCGTTGCTGCTGGTGGTCGAGCAGTCGTTGCTGCTGGTGGTCGAGCAGTTGTTGCTGCTGGTGGTCGAGCAGTCGTTACAACTATAGGAGGTACTGTTTGAGTAGGTGAACCATTAGCAACAATGGAAATATCCGAACAACCCATAAATGTTTCATTTTCAATACCCATCCCAAGACCTGATTGGCCAGTGATAGGATCTGTACCCCAACTATTTCCTGTTGTATATCTCCATTGAAATACACAATGTCGACATGCAACATCGGATGGAAGTTGAATACGAACAGTAATTGCTTGTGAACCATATTTATCAACATCACGATATCTAGTCGAGTCTGTGCCAGCAATTTTCAATAGACGACGATCAAGACAATCTTGTGTGGCATCGGAATTGGGGGTGCTATCCAAATTACATAAGCGAAATTCAAAGTAACCTTTATGATTAGCAGTTAACTGTTACAACAAGAATAAATGCATCACAGAAACATAAACTCGAAATAAAACTTACCATTACAGTTACATCAATTTGTTGTCCTTGATTATATGTCTTGACTATTTTACCTGTATACATGGCTCCACCTTTCTCAAATATTTTAGCCGATCTATCGTATGGTTCGCCACAGATACCACATTTACCTCCTACGATATCGATAAAAAGTTATTTCAATGTTATCGAATTCATTTTGGGCACTATCTAACCTTGAGTATTCCATTGATGTTGAGTACCTCCACAAAACATTTCCATATGATTAGGATAAGTACAACATTGTTTAAATGATTGATCAACAAGCCAAGCTGAACTGCGCGCTACAGGATCTAATAGATAACCATGACCATAAATTGATGCAAAGCACGATGTAAAGACATATAGTAAACCTAACATTGTAATCATATTCAATAAACACAATCGATTTAGATGCTTCTCTAAGACATATTTTCGATGTCTATTTATATCGATAATTGTTCTTGAAAAACAAAGCTTATCAAAACACAGAATTTCGTAGCGGCCTAGGTTAATATATTGCGTGAGAACAAAAGCAGATGTTTAGAGTAAAAATACAACGTTTCATTGATGTACATTTTTATTTCATGAATGTTTAGAAATTTTTTACAACAAAATCAAGTTTATCTTTATTATAATTGAAAGTTAAATTAGTCACTGGTCCTTCAAACCAATATTTTGCTGAACAAAAGTAGGCAAATCCACTGCATATAAGTACACTCAGTACACCGATTGGCGTATAATTCATTGTTACACCAGAAACTGGATAGATTGTTGGAAGAGCAAAAAGAACAACGATAAAACTAATCCAAATAAGTGATATTACATTAATAAATCTGGAAAATCTTCCAAGATGAAATGGGCCACGAAGAAATGTATGTGGATAAAGAATTTTACATAAAATAGGCAGACCATACGATATATATAAGCAAACAGTAGATAAACTGATAATAGCCATATAAGTAGTTGTATTAGCTAAATAAGGAAGTGCAAGAATAAATGCAATAAGACATGATAGCCAAACAGCATTCAATGGACATGTTGTACGAGAATGAATCTTAAACCACCAATACGAACCTGGCTATAAGAAAGGAAATTATTTACATATGTGAGGAAAGTCAGCAATAATAAATAAAATAATATAACTCTATCGCACTCTAATGCAGAAATCAATACATTTAAAAAAAAAAGCTGTTAGCGCAATCCCTGTGGGATTACAATGTGAACACAATGAAACTTCTTTGTTGGAACCCATCTACCACGGTCTGTGAGTCTTTGCAGCTTTTTTGTCATTGTCTGTAATTATATATGAAGCCTTTCGGCCATAGTCTGTGGTGATCTGTGGAGCTTTTCTGTCACGATCTATATCATGATGTATGATGTCGCTAGAGACCATCACAGACCGTTAGAGAGAAATTAATTAATTTATCTGCAACGATCTGTAGAGAGGGGGTTCAAATTTTTACCCTATGTACTTCAACAGTCTTTTCGGATAGCGTTTCACAAATATTCTATTACCATAGCATGATCACGACTGAAAGCATAGATCATTCTTGAATTTGCTGTTACCGAAGCGAAACCACAGAACCAACAGGCTACGAGAAGTAGACACATAAATACTAAAGTTAATTCTTTACTAAAATTATCAAGTAAAATTTGTGTTATCGGAAATCCAGCTGATGTTCTTATTGTAGCCTCATAATCATGGATACCAAAGAACAATGCGATAAGAAAGAGCCAACCAATCATAGCCGAAACCACGACGGCACTAATCATAGCCCATGAACTAGTTGTATCGGCATGCTTCGTTTCTTCTGTCATATGAGCTGATGCATCGTAACGATTGAAAATATATTGAGCTGGTAAAAGTCCAATTAAAATGACATAAATCTTGAACAAAGAAAAAAAAAAGAATAATATGAAACAAACTTGAATAATATTAATTCACTTGATTTTTCCATCCAGTTTCATTTTTAAATTCTGTAAAAACATATTTTATTGATTGATGACCTGGCTTAGCACCAATAAGAAGTGCTAACGATATAATAATTGGTGTTAATAATTGCCAACATATCGATAGATATGTTAAACAATATAGAAAACGTGTTCCTAATGAATTACATATACCATGACTGATGACGATTACTAAATGTATAAGAATTATGTGATACGGCTGAGGTGACCATTGCGAATTTAAACTGAATGAAATAACGCTAGCAATTAATATTGCAAGGCCAAAATCGACTGCAGCTAAGACACAAAATTGTCCAACTAAATTGAACCATCCAGTAAACCAACTAGCAAATGCTTTATGTCGCTGCGGTACAAGAATGCCTGCCCAATAATAAAGACCACCAGATGTTGGATAAGCCGAACATAATTCTGCCATGCCAAAAACAACAAAAAGAGTAAAAAACCAAACAACAACCCATCCCCATATCATAACAACAGGACCACCTGTTATCATTCCATAGGAAAATAGTGATGAAAGACCAGAACTGATACTTATCACAGATAGAGACATTCCGTAATTAGTTAAACACGTAAATCTTCGTTTTAGTTCTTGTTTATAACCAAGAGATTGGAGACGAAGGGTATCGGAATCGAGTGTAGCCATAATCGCTGATAACCATGTGTACTGACGCTTGTTAACCTATGTGCAGATATTCATTCGAGTAGAACGTTGAAAATAACATTCTCATTGACCTTTGATCATTCGAAAGAACGAAAAGAATTTTACGCGTAAAAATGATAACCTTTGCCTTCTTGTCATTTATTCAACACGGTATGCTAGTCGAAAAATCGCACATCATTTTAAATTTGATTATTTAAATGATCATGAACTAGACAAATAACTATCTAGATCAATATCTAATGTCTACAACACAATGAACGTGTGATAGTAACATTGTAGATGATTACTGAGATTAGATGAACAATAAACTTAATCTTATCGTCGTGTTCATATTAGAATGAAATTTGCTTTCTTTTCTCGAATATCAATTGATCAATATAGGAAAGAGAGTTTGCCAAATTCATTTCGGATTAAAACTCCGAGTCATCAAAAAAGAATTTTTGTTAGATAACATGATCTGAAATTCTTTATGATCGTTTTTGTTAGTTGCATGACTCTAAAATCTCGAACAACGTTCGCTACGATAAATTACTTTCTCTAGTTTGTTTGAAAGAGAACGTACATTTGCAATATTACACTCTATTCGCGCTTGAAGTTAAGCCGCTCTATTGTTCTAACCTAATGAGCTTTTCTAAATGCGTGACGATTTTTAGAAAGTTCTCAAGGCCATGCAAATCCAATTCGTCTTATCCTCTTTCAATGCTCGAAGTTCAAAGTAGAATCAATCGATTTTTGATGTAATAAAAATAAAATCGTTGTTCGAGTAAAATTCCAAAAGGCGTTTGTCAATATTTATTTTTTATAGTTGAATTTTGTTTGCAAAGCAACTCACGGAATGCATCGATCATGTGATTTTCATGCTATCAACGATAAGTAATATATTGACAACAAACATAAAATCGTGAGACAGATAGAGATTTATGCGTTGATCGGATAACAGATCTATGAATCATAGACAAAAGTCTGATGAATGCATTCTTTTTGAAAGTAGCATTTTAGCAAAAAAAATTCTTTTGTTTGCTCAACAAACAAGGCGAAACACGACTGTGATAGTCGCTTTAGGAACTATTCAATTAAACAATATAGGTCTCCGATTGTAAATGATTACTTTTGAAATATTTCCGTTTCAATTCAGAGAAACATAGGAGTCAATTTTACGACTCATAAATGTATTTCCGATAGAGAAATATCATTGGTAAAATGTCCAGCACATCTGACAAATTTCAAATTTCTACTGTAACACTTCATTATTCCTTCTCGATCATATTTTACAATATCTTAATGACACTCGTCTTAGAGACTAAGGTCAAGAATTTGCAGCATAAGTTCACCGAAAGAAGAAATAGAAGCAAGATATTTTTGTGAATAACATGTCATAACAGCAAGGAGAGCAAACGCCTGTATTCGTACGTATAACTGATTTTTCCTTTTTGTCAATAAAAGAAACAGAAACTCGTCAATGGCAACTGTATAAATATACTTCAGAAAAATACTTCAATAACTTGTTTTACGGAATGCAGTTATTAAAAATTAAAATATTTTGCACGACAGGAAATCAATATTTCTCATTGCTCTAACAGTGAGCACTACGAAGAAAAATTCAATGAGGTCGCGAGAACTGAAAAATAAAGTTCTTTGCCCTCATCGTTTTTTTCTTTAGAATTTTAAAGGAAATTCTTTGATCAGTAAAATTAGTGAATTTCTATGGATCATAATTTTAGGCAAAAGTTTGTTAATACGATACCTTCAATTATGATCGATCACATCATTATGTACATTTTTGGAACATGTTATTTACATTCCAGATCGGAAACAACAAAATAAATAACACTTTTTTTTATTCTTCCGTTATATGTAAGAAAACAAAAAGTCTAGTTCTCTTATCTATCGAGAAGCATTAGTTATTTTTCTCATTTTCACGAAAGATTACAAGCGTTTATGATGATTATGATTACAATGATATTTCTTTGTTTTGGTAAGAAAATCATTGTTTTTTCTTTGGTCGCTATTCGATTTCGATTATTTTCTGAATAGGAACAGTTAAACATGTATCTTCGATTCATTGTTATGAATGTGTCGAACCGGGTGGTTACTGTCCTTTACCATTGAATCTTGATCCTGGTGATGAAAGCAATGAAAATAATATTGCAACTTCGGAATACGATAATGAGTATGCTTGTATGGTAAGAATATAAAATAAAATGGAAGATAATTTTCTTTTTAAATTCATTTTTGCTTGTTAGAGTGATCATTTGTTGCAAGTATTAACTGAAAAAGAAACAATAATTTTACGTGGAGAAAAAAATTGCCAAGAATTAGATGAGCCTAATCATCGTGTTTATTGCTGTTTTACAGATTATTGCAATAAAGTATTACCACCGATGATATCACAATCATTAGCAGATATGCTGCCATTTGATGAATCACTTGAATCAAATAGTCAACATTATGTATCATCTACAATATTGATTGTTTTGAATATTATTATTTTTTCATTATTTTTCTTACATTAAGTATAATTAAAACTAATGGTTAGCGTTTATGCATTTTTGTATATTCAGCGAATCTTTGTCGATACATTTTATTCAACGTTATTTATATCAATTATCTAACTAGTGTATATCCTTATCCTAGAATAAAACTGTTTCTTCCAGCAAAATATTTCATTTATTAACATTTGATATTTTACTTTTATCTGCAAGAATGGTTTCTATGCCTTTTTTGGTGATGCGTTAGAACCAGTCCATACGATTTCTCTGATATTAACCGGCAGTCAGGTACATGACATACTAGATATTATTTTTATAGCATTTATGCATCTTGACATATTGTTTATAAAATAGAGTCATACAAGGGAAGATTGTTTTTGCTCATTACTTGAAAACAAAACTACGGAATTCAAATAGATAGATTTCAGAATAATGAACACATAATTGGATTTTTTTGTTAGGATAAATAAACATTTTTCATATTCTGATTTTCCAGGCCAACATTCCTTCTTCGTTAGCCATTATAAACTACTCGTGTGCAGCAGCATCTTGTTTATCTCCATGAAACTTTTCACTTGTTCCTCAAACAGCAAACATCTCCTACAATACGTTGATGTCACATAACTTTGTACACAAAAAAAAACAATATTACTCGTACAGATCTTTAAGATGGCACGCCCATACGCTATTTTCTTTTATAAACTATGATTTTGTTGGTACAGCAAACGTATGATTGAAGGATAAATTTAAAAAATCATATGGATACTTTTGTTACTTAGAACGTTTTTCTACTCATTGACAATAAACTGAAATTCGGAGGAAGGATAGAGGCATAGAGTACGTACAATTTGTTAATGCGCATATCCATACAAGTATCACATGCCGTAGTGAGAGAAGAAGAAAGAAGGAAATACAGATAATAAATGAGGAAACATCGGATTCGCATCCGATTGTTATGTGTACTGCAAAAACTGAGTCGATTTAGGCATGTTTTGAATAATTCTAAGAAAAAAAATCCCTGTACCCCCCTCCCTCCTCAGGGATGGTTTGGTCAATAATGACAATTTTTTCGATAGCTCAGCCATTTCTTGGCGGATCCTTCTCATCTTCGAACTCGGCTGAGATATTGATGAGATCGTTCTGTGTACAAAGTTTCATGACAATCGGATGAGGCTTTCAAAGCTTATCGTGTTAACGGCCGGACGGACACACTGACTGAATCTAGAGTGTACTCACTTTTTTTGAGTACACAAAAACATACAATGACGTATTGCAATTTTTACATTTATGCATCGATGTATTTCACTATAATTAACCTTTATTTATTGATTTATAAATTTACCAACAAGCCTAATTCCTTAACTAATTATTTAACTTATAACTTCAGCAGAAACAATCATAAAGATTTCATTAAAAACTACTAATTATTAAAATTTTCACAAATCTCTTTCCTTGTATAGTTAGTTTACTATAAAATTCTACTGTTTTAACACTAGAAAGAGCACGACCAAAACTTATACTCATATATGCTTGAATAAAATGTCTGCTGATTATTAGTGATAGCATTAATGTCGTAGTATTATCTACACTAGAAGTACTAGTAAATTCTTCTGATGCTATTATTTCTATACTTCATCTACTAGACATTATTTTTGTCGTTACGATACTAATAGAACTACAATTATTAACATCACTGTTTTTGGAATCGTTCAAGTATGTATTGGTAAAAGTTTACCTAATCCAAGACTCAGTTGATGACATCGATAGACTTTTGTCTAACAATAGATATGAGGAAAATAATTTACAATTTTCATTGAAGAAAGCACCTGTGTCTCAATACTGTGAATTTTTTGCTCGTGATCGTCTTGCTTCTTGTTATTCGTCATGTTATTCTCGTCAATTACTCTACGGTTGGCCGCTTTACTGTTGGATGTTAATTTTTTTGTTATTCTTCTTCTTTAGGTGAAAAAATAAAATTGA
The DNA here is from genome assembly GCA_905331475.1 of Rotaria socialis. Taxonomy (NCBI): domain Eukaryota; kingdom Metazoa; phylum Rotifera; class Eurotatoria; order Philodinida; family Philodinidae; genus Rotaria; species Rotaria socialis. Next base: position 122,046 of record CAJNYU010003377.1, on the reverse strand, counting down.
CTAAATTTTTATTTTACATTAAAAACTGTCTTTGTTCCATTTTATTAAATTAACCAATCCTGCTAAACGACAATGTATAACAAAAATAATCTTCTATTGTTCAAAACTGTATTTATGTTATAATGTATAGTTGTGGGGTATCTTATTGTAAAAATGGTATACCAACTACTAGCTATAATTTCATTTTTGAAGTCCACCAATGTCAAGAGTTATGATTCGGGAGGTCTCCGACTGATTCCGGGTAACTTATAGTTCTTGATAGTGACAGAAGAACAAAAATCATGGGCGAGATCTGAAGAATTTCTGAATCAGAATATCGATTTCAAATGAAATCTTTTTACTTTCGGAGTCAATAGAACTAAAGAAAAGAAGGCACCAACAACAACACAGGTCGTTCATTATAATGAATCATAGAGACTTTTTCCTGAGAGCGATACAACCAGTATCTAGGTTTCTTGGCTAAAAATATATCGTTACATTGTCTAATTGAAGTAATAACGACGTAGAGAATTTTTGCTTCATTTATAAGTGTCGAGATACTAGAACGAGCTGTTGATGTATTCATTGCAGTTCTTCTAGAGGTGTTTTTCTCTGTCCAGGTAGATTGATGAGAGGATTGCATTATATAAAGGATCAACTTATATCACTGTTGTCCTTTAATATGGTTCATCTAATTGATAACTTTGGTTTTGTTTCAAAATTCGCAATACTTCATCGAAATTCGTCTCAGATTCTAAAATCTGAAAATTGATTCATCAAATAATAAATTATGTTTTAGATTCAATTTTTTTTCTTAAAAACTTAGCTGTATCGAAAATGACGTTCCAAGAATACGTAAAAATGATGAATTTCCAAAAGTCTTACTTCCGTCATGTATTCAGCAAGTATGCCAAGTTAATATGAAAGAATTGAATCTTAAATTTAAAGGTAATATGGACATGTCTATCACTTAACTAAGAAAAAAGAGTATTACTAAACTAGCTTCTTTTCAATAATAAACGTCGCCTTTCTGAGATTGATTGAGGCGTTGTCAAATTCTACTTCATTCAACTGCAAAAACGATTCAGTTCGTTGGGGAAAAACATCGTACCACTACATTCACAAGTCGTCTATCGAAGAAATCTGACCAGGAAGAGGATGAAAAATTATCATAGAAATGACCATCCGATAACCGTTAGAAAATTCATTGATAACATCTTCATATGTTTGTTGGATGAAAATTTTGTAATTTAGATGCAAACAGTTTTCTTTATATCTCATCACTATCATTTTGCTATTATCTCTTTCGAGATGCACTATTTTGCTATTAAATTTTTCATTATCAAAAATTAGCTATTTCCAGGTTGCAATAGTTTGGAACTTCTTCAAAGTTCAAAATTTCTATTTCTACCGTGGCCTAATGAAGCACTCAGAACTAAGTTTCTCTATTTAGCCTATTCATCGTATCACATTCAAGTTGACACTTAAAAGTCCATTAAATGTAAACAGCAAAGTTTTGTAATATATTAATAGCGCATTTTTATCGAATAAATATAAAACCAACATTTCCATTTTTCTAAACTCATTTCATTCTATCATGTTTCTTTCTATTTTCTTGATACTGCTCATTCCTGATTCGATCATTAGTGTGCCGTATGATACTGTCTCTGGAGCACAATTGATAACCAGTAATATTGTGAGTCTATGGCTATATAATCAATCATCATGGTCTTACTGTATGTGCCAAGCTCTTCAATATGAACAAGCGACTATTGTAGCATTTAATTATTTTATTAATTATCAAGCATGTGAATTGATTCCAAATGGTTCTCCTTCGAATGGAACATATTATATGACGTCATCATCGAGTTCTGCGATTTATATTCTCAATAAGGGTTTTTTTAATTCATTAAAATCAATCTGCTGTTCGGATATATCATGGCTTTTGTACAAAATTCAACTATCAGATACATTTAATAGTGTTAATGTTACACAGCCAGTTGGTTTAGCACTCAATGCTGATCTTAATGTGTTCGCGATCACTTATGGAATTGAAAGATCGATACAAATGAGAGAAGCATCCAAAAGTATGACTGCTAAACAAAATACATTAGCAGGAGCTAATGCACAACCAATTAGTTATCATGACGGAATTTATTTTGCCGGTATTAATCCTCCAACTCGAGCAAACCCCTTTAATTTCTACGAGTATGATTCAACTTTAGCACCGTTGACTGCGATGGATTTTTCGGAAGGTGATCCTCAACGTGCTGTTTGGCTTTTTAACAATTCCATCATGTGTACTATTTTTCAACATGATTCGAACTCAACATTAATTTTTTTTAATTGGAATTCATATTCATTCTAATTGACATACAATCAAACAGTGCCGATTCCATTTAGTCAACCTTATGGTTTAGCAAAGTCAAATGATGATGCAATCATTTATGTTAGTGGAAATAACGCAACAATTTATCAACTGTCTACTAGTACATTCATGTGGTCTATTCTTGTTCCGAATTATAATAGTACAGAAATACCCATGTCTTTAGCCGTTGATTCGTGTGGTAATCGTTTGTGGGTACTCATGTTAGGTTTCGGTATTCGTATATATGATCGAATATATGGCAATGAAGTTGCTTCGTGGAATATGTCAATGCCTTATCCTACTCTTTACGATATGATATTAACATCGGACTATGAACTCTATTTAATCGACTCTTCAATGAATCAACTTATTCATTATGGTTTACCATTAAATGATCAATGTACAATCAACTGATGATGAACTTAAAAAAACCAAGACTGTTAACTATAAATGTTTTGTAACGTTGTTATGCTAATAGAATATAAGCAAAATGTAAATCTCCAGATAATACTTGCTTGTCAAAGGGGCACAAAAGCTTTTTTCCTCTTTCATATTTTATTAGCTGTTTCATTTGGATCGCTTAAAAATCTCTATTCAAGATGAAATCATCGTAGAACTGTTTCCTTTCATCCTGTTCGCGACGTTAATTAATGCAAAGCAATTCTTATGTTTGCTGTCCTAGTTCATTGCAACAGGGAATTCAATGATCTTTTGTTCGACGAACACGACCTGGAAAAAAGAATCGGTAAAAACAACTGATTTAATATTGAGATCGCTATGTGTCTAATCAAGGGCCAAACGATTTTATTTTGTTGATCAAGCAAATACATTATTCTCCTCAATTGATAAAATAGCTCATTCAATAGAAAGAGTCAAAGACACTCAACGATCAAGATAGCATTGCTTCTTGTACAATTACCAATAATTGTATTACTGTTTGTTAATCTTTCTAATGAACATGGTTCACATGTTGTCTATGAATAATTAAATATTATTAGTCATCCCTATGTCATCCTTTATTTATCTTGTTTTCTATGACTAGAATAATTTGTCGTATAGGAAAAATTGATCAAAAAAAGTAAATATGCAAGATTAAATATTATCAATGAATATCTTGAAGAGAAAAAAAATGTATCGTTTCAATTGAAACTTTAGATAGTATCAATAGATAAATTTTGTTCTTTGACTTTTGTAAGTTGTTCTTCGAGAAGATCACGAACTTTGGGTAGAATATTTTGATCTTCTAAAGTTGCTTCGTAAAATTGGATTAAAATTTGCTCGCCACGATGAACTTCAGTGATGATAACTGATTTATCTCGACCATCGGTAAACCATACTTTAACATCAATCCATGTTCGATGAGCTGCTGCAATAGCTGAACCTGATTTTATTCTAAAATTATTCAATAAATATACATGTTATAAACTTATGAATGAAAAATGGCATACGGTTGAGCACTTAAATCAACTTGGATAGCATTTGATAACTGAACAATCAAATCAGCACGACTCGCAGCAATTCGTTGAAACAGTGATTTCAATGTTACATCTTCACAATTTTCACCACATTGTTTATAACCGTTGTAGGAATCGTACAATGTTTCTAACACAATTTGACATTTCTCTGTTGCTCGCCGATGAATTGTTGCAGCTTCATCAGAAGTTATTTGCGACGCAAGTGTTCCCATAGTTGTATTTGACGACATATTCTGTTAACAATGATGCGCAAAAGAACTGATGCTAGTTTTTACATATGGCTTCAATGGCATCAAAAATTTCATTTACATAAATTCTAGCGAATGAAGGAATCATTCAGCTGTGATTCTGTTGGAAAGATGTCGCACAAAAAAGAATACTTTGGGAAATACTCTAGCAGAACAGTTCTTTACTACATCGAACATTGATGTATATTTGCTTAGAATTCTTTACCTATGGCTTTCTTTTATTACGATTTATCTTGTATGTCTTAGAAATTCGCTAAGTTTTTTTCATGCATGAACTCTTTCTCGGAAAATATGTAAATTCAATTTGAGAGAATTAGTAACGATTATATCATGGTAGCTGATTGATTGAAAAAAAATTTGATCATCACTTTCGGCAACATGTCAAGATGCATTTTTTTTCTTCTTACATTTGAGTCATTGTGACACACTTCCTTCGACTCATTAAAAATAAAACGCGATATAGATAGACACAGGATTTTGTCAGCTGGAAAATGATTTCTTCCGCCAATAATAGCAATAACAGAAGTGTAATCAGCTTTTTACGAATTGAAATTTGATTCTCGGCAAATCAGAATAACTGTTTTATATTAAAAAGCATGTTTTAACCGAGAATTGCGATGACTGAAACGTTCAGCACACCGAAAAATGTTTTTCTTTGCGATCGCTAAGGTGTGTTTGAATCGCAAAAATTCAATTATCTTTTGCAACACAAAAAAATAGCATTGTCTGTTTTTGAAAAACAAAACAAGTAAATCTCTCCCTTAGTTTTTCATTAGCTTAAAATATTAATGTCAATCATTTCGCGGTAAATTCATGTATAAGATGAAACGTTTTCTATTTTTACAGATATTGCAACAATGAAGAACAGCATCGTTCCAAACTTGTTTAACAATAGTGAATTTCAAAATAACTTTCATAATTTGCTCATTAAACTAATCATAGTATTCATGTGACAGTTGTTTTTTTCCACGCCTGATTGCTATCAATACAAATGGTTCTTTGATAACCCTTCATTATCTGGATCTAATATTGCGATAGTTTCATATATATATATATATATATATATTGATTATTTTTAGTATTTTCTTTCAAAAACACTAGATCAACACTTTATAAAAAAAAATCTATCATTTAGTTCAAGAGTGTTTGCAGGATTTCATTAAAAAAATAGCTGAGCATTTTGTTTTTGAATACATGTAAAAACAACAGTATATAAATGTATGTTTAAAGAAAAAGTTATTTTATGTATTTAATGCATCAAGACTTCGATATCATGGTGCACAACAATTTTCTCTGCCAGAACAATCAGTATCGTGTTGACAGTTTGGTGACAATCATAATAGCCATTGCCTTGTTCATCAATTTCACAGGCACCGTTGCGCTTCGAACAAGTATCCTTTTCTTATTCGCAAGAACCAATGAAAACACGATGCGTTTTTGTTTCATATTTCTGAATTCGTAGCGAACTTTTTATTGATTTATAATAGCAGAGAAAACAATTCCTATTTAAATGAATCGGCATTTATATAGAATCTATGATGGCTTATGTTTTTTATGCAGTGTCATACAACAAGAAGAAAAAAATCATTAATTTTTATCGTAGTTTGGCCATGGTTTTTATACCAACACCATGTTTTATCATATGTCTGATTTCTGATAGCGACGCATGTTCGAGCCAGTACAGTTCCTCTTTAGTGCGCTCTGATTATTATATTCATGAGGTATGTCATAAATAAGTGATATTTGTACATGTATCACAAAAGTAAAAAAATATTAAGTATAAAAGAATTAAAGGCTTAAATACCAAAATTAATACGCCAATCATTATGGTCTACTATTTATCGTTGAAGAAATGCTTTGCCGTTCTTGATGTGAATTTTCATGTAGTAGATGGATAGCATTTCACGTGAGAGTTTCGAACGTAAAATTATCGTAATTCTATGTTCCTATTATAGTTTTGATTTTTTATTTAACAAATTCATATTATTATCGATATAGATCGAGCTCAGCCCATCACTTTCATGCGATGCAGCAGTTGAATTGAAATTCGTTTTTAATGAATACTCTACTCGCGTACACTTGAGATTGTCAATAATGCAAATATAATTGTTGTAAAGAATTGATATTATAGCCAGTCAATATATTAGACCAATCGAACAACCACAATAGCAACAACATGTTGCATATAGGCTTATTTCATAATGATAGGATGAGATAGGAGCAGTAGCGAATGCATAGAAAAGAATAATAATCATGTTTTGATAAGCCATATCGAATGTAGTCATTGCTTAATAATAACTATTCTCATAAGGTTTAGGTCATTGATCGACTCTTATCAATGATAGACCTCTTACGATTGAAGCTAAAAATGTTATCTAATTGTTAAGATCCTTCTTTAATCTACTCAATGAATATTTTCTTTTGTTACTAATATTGATACTTCAGTTTCTTTCCTTTCTTTTTTGTTCTACTATCCTCTGTAATAGAATAACAATCAGAATCAAATTATAATAGATCCATATTAATCATGGTCTAGAATCTCCTTCGATGATCGAATAAATTGTCGTATTCTATGATAAAAAAAGAATTAATATTGATTCCCAAGTGCTTTTAAAAGTCTCTCTAGACGGGAACCGTGTTGTGTCTCATCAATCAAAACTCTTGTTTGATGCAGAAATTCTTGTAAAGCAAAAGTGAATCTCATGTTTGACATATAGTAGAGTAAATAAAAACGGAATGTTGAAATTATCAACACAAGGATATTGTGTTATTACTGAACGGCACGAAAATGTTTTGGCACGTTCGTAGGTCGTCTACTCGACGCAATAAACTTTTTTAACAAAATACGAAATTTATATAACTACTCTATCGTGCTTATTAAAATCAGTTGTCCAACCGCTTAACATTTGAAAGGTCAGACAAAATACATATAGCTGCAAAATAAGTCTTTGTAATAAAATAAAAGAAAGAGTTAAATACCAAGTTATCTAAAACTTCATATTTGTTATTCGTGATAGGAATCGTTCTTAACTTTTCAATAGTATATTTTCCTATGATATTATCATCATTAAAGTTCAATTTCCTTTTTTTTAAAGTTGACTTCCTCAAGAAACAAAAACTTAATATGACGTCATTTTGACTTTTAATTGTAAATGAACCCCAACATTATTTTTCTTTGACATCCTGCTTTTATTTTCAAAAGTACTCTTAGGAAAAAAAACAGTACGACGGTCATAAATAAACTTTTTCGATTGGTTTACATTTGTTGTGCATGCCATACTTTTGCCCGTGAGCTGTAAAATTTGAGAAAATAAATGTAGCAACTTACGTTCCCATCCTTTCGATCTTCGTCTCAATCATCTCGTTAAACAACATTCTGAAATAGACAGAAAGGACAAAGTTTGCAACAAAGCAAATCAATCAGAGATGTACGTCAATAATGAATAGGCAAAAAGATAAAATCACAGTAACGTATTCTTTTAATAACCATGACTTTGATTACCATTTAAAATTTATACGAATGTATCGAATAACTGTGTTTTCTTTTTCTCTTAAATGTCGCAAAAAAATTCGATCAAACTTCATGCTTTTTTTGCATGAAGAGTTGATTCAAAATGATCCTATAATACTTGACTTTAAAATATTTCGCATCGACTATTATACCTAGATCCTACCATAATATATAGAAACCTATTAAATATTTTTTGTTAAAGTAGACTCACTTAAATAAATTAACTTTCCAGCAAATTCGAACTTCAATTAATATATTTATATTTCAAGGTTTCAAACTATAAAATCTTTAAACACTAATATTAACATTATTTATGGGATTCTGAAACCATAAAAATGTCTTCATAAATCGTTAAAATCATTTTAGTTTTAATTTATAAAAGTAAAAAAGAAACACACGAGAAGCCTTTGCGTCTTCATGAAAAACCATTAGGTTTTACCTAGTAGAAGATTCGCGATCGTCCATTGCAGAACAAAAGAATATACCAATATTACCCATGAACTTTCATATAAAATCATGGTTTCCGAATTCGATAGAAATTTCTTTTCAGTTGTTTTAGATCATAAATGTTTCATATATCTAAAGTGACATCTATAGATCGATAAATGTCAACTAAAAAAACCACAGCGATTCTTTTCCTCAACTTGATTTTTTTTCTTCTTTTCAAATAAAATGTTCGAAAATTTATTTTATTCCGTGTTGAAACAGATATTGTCTGACTCACACATTGTTGTTTTTACTTTTACATTACATGTCTGCCTGTCTCTGTCGTTCTTTCTTTCTTTTTCTCTCCAGTATAGAAGTTGTTTCTGTTTATTTCTGTTAGATTTGTAGCTCTCATATTCTCGCCCGTGATGTCTATAACTGTTATAAAACTATTCATAAAAGTTTATTATCATGAATCATTTTTTTCACTGCTCCTTTTACACTATATATACATATATGTATAAATGCAACGATTTATCTATTAAAATTATGTAGGATTTGAATAGTTTTTGGATGTAGGAAAATAACAAAGAAAACGAGTTAGGTCGTCCTAAGAGACTTATTCTTCATTTATCGCTTCATTGAGTAAACCGTATGTCTTTCTTTCGTTGAGTTATATAGGCATCTTTCACTTGCTTTCGATTACCATTTATAGAAAATATTAGAACTGTTATCTGTACTTCGGTCATCAAAAATAACCTTCATTTTTTTCCAGTTGTGTATGATCGTACATAAAAAAAGCCACTCAATATTTGCTTTTATCTTTATCGTTTGATATATTTTAGACAATATGGGTTGTACAAACACAAAAGCAAGCAAAGGCGAAGGTGACTTAGAACAATACCATCAAGACATTTTCAGCGCCGCACAATCAGGCGATGTCAAACGGCTCAAAGAGATACTTGACGAATTGGATCGCCGTAAAGCATTCACAACGAAGAAAGAAGTTCTCAATATGGGTATGTAAAGTAAAATTTGAACTGTTTCCGTTCCTTTCTTGTTTCGATTAAAAATGAGTTTTGTATTACAATGCAAATATTCATTGAATATTATTATATGTCGAGTTTTTTTGATTACTTTATTCCATCGATTTTATCATTTCTTCGATGAGCATTTTATTCTACCTATTTCTACGAGTGTATTGCGTACTATTTCATCGTAGCTATATACGATAGATAAATAATTTTTTACAAAAATGACATGCCGTATCCACATTTAATAAGAAATTTATGGTTAAATTTAAATGAAATTTGATCAATTTATTCGTGCCCTATTGGATCTTATTTTACCTGGTATTCAATAACGTACCGATTCCAATATATCTATGGAATCAATTAAAGTTTTACATAAGATCACAAGTTTAACGCAATGACTAACATTGTACGTGCTTTGGAGTTAATCAAATCATTGGTATGAGTCTCGTGGACAATAACGATTAGATAATAAAGAACAAAATTCAATATATTATAATCCATGTTCAAGAATACTGAGAATTGTGTGGTTAGAACGAATACCACGTGTTTATCTAGATCGATTACAATTTCAAACAAGATTAACATCAATAGATGTCATCTACAATATCGTATAGATTTAAAATCATCAATCACACGGAGATTTGATCATCATTCGTCAAATAGAAATATGTCGATTTATTCTGAATAAGATTTTTATCGAGAAAATCAATATTTATTCTGTAAACAAAGAAAAACAAATAAAATCGATTATGAAGAACTTGCTTTTACATTAAACATAAACATTGTACCAATAAACGCAACATATATTATATGTTACTTCTTGTAGACCAGCTATTGACCATATCGATAGATTACATTGCGAAAATAAAACAAAAAAGATTTTAAATCTAAACTTTAATTCAAATATAAATAAAAAGACATAATTGATCTTTTTTCATTTCATTCATCAATTGACATTTGGGTACTATTCGAAGAAGGTTGCGGTCAATATGACACGAAAAATTGAACAACATGATTACAACGAAAGATAATTTTATAACCATCCTAAAACATCTATTTGAATAAACTTATGCTTAATCGTTTAATTTTACATAAACTGAAACATTTAGAATTTAATATCGATCCCTTATACTAATTTATCGAAATCATTTCACCGTATTGTTGATATGAATTCAATAAATATATAATCATCATTTTTACTTCTATATTTGTTATTTATATTCACATGGGAATATCAAAATATATGATCAGCATCATGTAACACCCAATGGAAGTAATACCCTGCACAATTATCGTTATTTACTATTACGACTTATTCTTTTGTCGGCGTTCTACACATGAAAAACATTCACATTGTTTATAAGTCTTTTTTATATACTAATAGAACTTCGTTTTGTTTCACTCACGCAATACTTTCTGAATAGTACATAGCTATTTATTGTAAATAATTGTTTTTTTTTCTCTACTTTTAGGTTATCGAGAAGCAGACGGTTTAACAGCATTGAGTATAGCAGCTGGAAAAAAACATAAGCCTATCACTGAAGCTTTAGCTAGTAAGTTTTCTTTTCAAATATGAATTGATATTTGTTTAAAGGTGAAATCTTCTGTTCAGCATGCCCCGAAGTCGAAGTGAACAAAGCATCACTGTCCGGTATTACGCCATTATTAATGGTTGCCGAAGTTGGCTGGCCAGATATACTTGACATTCTGTTACAACGCGGTGCTATTGTTGATTCAGCACCGTCTGGCAAACGAGCTGAAGATAATAAAATAGCTGGTTCGACACCATTAATCGGTGCAACTAAATACAATCATCCTGAATGTGTGAAGCGCTTATTAGCAAATCAAGCAAATCCAAATCATCAAAATCAATCGGGTATATCAGCATTGATGCTTGCAGCTGAACAAGGATATTTTGAATGTGTTAAATTACTTGTACTAGCCGGAGCTGATCTTGAATTAGCACCCAGTGGTAAGAAACTTTTGGTAATAGTCTTAAAATGATGATCGCTTCTTTTCTTTTTTTGAAAAGGTCCATTAGCATTGACAATGAATTTATGTGGTCAAACCCCATTATTTTGTGCAGCAAAAGAAGGTAGAATAGAAATCGTTAAATATTTATTAGATCGTGGAGCTAATCCACGTGTTCAAAATCACTACGGTGTTAGTGCCTTATGGATTCCATCACAAAAGGGCATTATACAAGTTGTTGAATTATTATTAAATGCCGGTGCTGAAACGCATATTGCTCCGTTTGGTAATCTAGCTGATGAATTAAACATAACCGGTTGGACCCCACTTTATGCAGCAATGAAATCTCGAAAATTCGATGTTGTTAAATTACTTCTTCAACGTGGTGCTGATCCGAATGCAGTAACAAAATTAGGTTCAACACCATTTTTACTCGCATCCGAAATATGTGATTTAGATATCATCGAAAAATGTGTTATAGCTGGCGCTGATCTTGATTTTGCACCGAGTGGCTCAGATGCTGACAATTTAAATATAACTGGTCAAACAGCATTATTTATGGCGACATTGAAAGATCGTGTTGATGTTGTGAAATTTTTAATTGAAAAAGGAGCTAAAGTCAATGTACAAAACCGTTATGGTGTATCACCACTGCTCCTTTGCGCAGAATCGGGTAATCGAGAACTAGTTGAAGCACTTGTTGACGCTAGTGCTAATGTCAATATTACACCACAAGGAGAATTAGCTGAAGAAAATTTCCTTGCAGGACAGGTAAATTTGCTTTCATATTTTTCTATTGGCCAATTGAAATTTGTCTTCTTTTCTTTCTTTTTGAAATTAACATTTAGAGAAATTTAACATGTAAGGGTTTGCCGTATGAATTATCTGATGACGTGCTTTTTTTATAGAAATAGTTACTAATGAGAGAATAATCAAAGAGAAAAAAAGAAACGCCGGCACTATTATATCATATCGAAAGTTTGAGAAAATTTTCTTTTTTCTCATCGTATAGAATCGTCGCTTTAGATGCATGCAAATAATTATATTTTTTATTTATTGGCGATTAAACTACTTTTAAGGACAAACAGTTCATCGAAATGATTTCATCAAGGTGACGAAGATGACATAAAACTGTAAAAAAGAACTAAATAAGTATATTACCTTGTTAGCAATATAAAGAAAAAAGCTTTTCTCGGGTATTGCAAGGTCATTAAGATTAATGAAAGAGTAGCTCGAAGTCTACTAAAGCGAAATGAATTTTTTTCTTTTGAGAGTTGAGAGGGGGCTTCGGTTAGATTACTGATATTATAAGTGTAAAATGAATAAATTAACTTTGAAAAAAAACAAACAGACGAAGACTACTATTGCAATTATCAGCCAATAAAACGAGAAAATTTCTTCAAGCGATCTAGACGATATGATAGTGCGGATGTCATTAATTTTAATATATCGGGCGTGTTTAATATGTGTTTTCATATGAAAGTACGGGAAATGTATTAGATAATCCACATACTCAATCTTTGACATCGAATGTAAGTTCGCCTATGGAATAAAAAATTAATAAATTAACATACAATTTATTTTGCTTGGTTAATCTTAATAAGACAATTAATTGAATTCGAGATAAACATATACATATGTCTACTTTTATTTTTGTTCTAGACGCCTCTTTTTGGTGCAGCTAAAAAGGGTCATGTAGAAATTTGTGAATATCTTATTAAAAATAATGCCGATGTTAATGCTGTAACAATGGTAAAATGATTTCTGATCATATAATAATCAATAAAATTAATTGATTGTATTGTTTTGTTTAGACTGGCGCCACACCATTGTACACAGCAACAGAAGAAGGTCACTTAGAAGTCGTTGCTTTACTGATACAAAATGGTGCTGATGTAAATCAATCACCGACAGGACAAGTTGCACGTGATCTTCACATTGAAAATCAAACACCTTTATTAATAGCGTGTATGAGAAATCATGAACCCATAATTCGATTTTTAATCGAATCTGGTGCAAATGTTAATGTAACATCTGAACGTGGTTCATCACCATTCCTTGCCATTTGTCAGCATAATAATGTTGAACTAGCTCGATTGCTTATTAAATGTGGAGCACAACATGATGTTGAAGCAAAAAATTTATATGATGGAAAAATTAATGGTTTAATTGTTGCTGCGGAATCTGGTTCCTATGATATATTACGTTTATTAGTTGAAGCTGGATTAGATGTTAATTATAAAATAGAAGGAAAAGTAAGATAATAAATTCAAATTTTGCTGATTAATTTTATGCATCAATTCTTTATTAGGGTGAAACCGCTGGTAGAACGCCTTTATTTTGTGCATGTGCAAAAGGCTTTCAAGATATTGTTGAATATTTAATTGAAAAAGGAGCTGATGTTAATGGAACAGAAAACGTGAGTAATTATATGATTGACTAGAGATTAAAATTGATAGTTAAGCAATAATTTAGTGAATAATTAAATTAGCGCACATTTAGAGTTTTGAATGTTTTCGAACTAGGAGCTAAGTTCAAAATAATTGCTTGCAAATAGACTATCTGAAGTTCTTTTGCCACTCAAATGCATTGTGATATCAGTATAATACTATATGATGGTAAGAGCGTTCAAATGCTATAGGGTAATATTTATCGAAACACTACGACAGTTCTTATGGGTACGTTTATCAAAGTCTCCGAAAAGGGTAAACAGTAACACACGGTTTAAAGCAATAATATGGTTGTTGACCTTTAATCCTCTTGACAGAAATGTTCTCAATTGGAAAACACAAAGAAAGTATTGCTAACGCCAATCTTCTTGTAACAGATGAGTGCTAAAACGAAGGTTACCTTTGTATTGTTGTGCCAGAATATGTTTGACAGAAAACCAGAACAATAAGCAATTATCTTATTACTGTTCTATCGAATGCTAATTGATTATATTTTGAAAACTTTAATCGTTGTAATGATTTCTTTGAAAATATTTTAGCATTATCGTAATCTTATGAACGTTATTTTTTTGGAGATTAAAATCCTTCGATATTCAAAGATAATGAAGTCAACGGATAAAACCTTGTTGTTTATAAGAATGCTAGTATGTTGATGATCAAAAATCGAGATCAACTCCATTTTTGCTTATAGGCAATCAATATTATTGATTACGAACAGATGTTATTAAGAACTAGCATTTTGAGTATGGATTTGTTTATAAATAATATTGATATTTATTTAGAGTGGTCTTTCGTGTTTGCACATTGCGGCCGCAATGGGTCATGATGATACAGTTCGAGTCCTATGTGAACGTGGTGCAAATGTTGATCAACAATTTCGGTTCGAAGAACAAGATGTAACAGCATATGATTTAGCTGAATCTCAGCAGCATGATCATGTATGTCAAGTACTTAGAAATTTCGGTGCACAACAACTACCTCACAGTACATTATCAAGTCAAGTGGATGCTAACTAAATAATCTAACTGTATTACTGTATATCTAAAACAACGTTCCGTTGTTCGTACTAAATATTTATTCTGTGTTTTTTCCTCGGTCTTTGATTGACGGTCGCTTCTTTTTTTCTTCTTTGAATTTTTTGCTCTTCGTTTTGTGCACCCATTCGTTCAACATACGTTTGTGTGTAATTTTTTTTCTATATGGCCTACTATTCGCCTTTGCACGAGATCTTTTTTTTTGAATTTCTGTTCTTTTCCTCATGTTTTTCTTTCTTTATTGAAAAATTTATATATATATATATGTGTGTGTGTGTGTGTGTGTGTAATCTAGAGAAAGAGTTATTCTACGAATAAATGTGAACTAAATAATGTATTTGTGAGATACAACAAAGAACAGCATCATTTCTAATTCAATGTGACCCTGTTTTTTTTATTTATTTGTGCAAAAAAAAATTAGAAGAAATTTATGCTTGTGAAAATGAAACTATACGATTGAATAATTGGAGAATAAATATCATACGTACTAAGGAATAATATGTTTTAATAGGACTTGGTAAATGCGTCATGATTGTAAGACAGAAAAGAGTTTGACTGTGATCTTACTTAACAAGAAGGTTTAGAGCATTTAAATATCAGTTTATATAGAAGTTACCTAGATTGAATATGGATGATCAGTAGATAAAATTTAATTGCAGTGATAGAATCCAAATTTTGATATTGAATCGAATTAATAGATTTACTTTATGATAGCAACAAGATAGAAATTATATCTGGATTTTGACGACATCAGTGCTCATGCAAAGACTCTCTAATCTGACATAATAGGTCAAAGACATATGTCTCAAGTTAATTAGAATAGATACAAGTCTCAAGATGATTATCACGTGCGTCAATATAGAAGGCGATGTAATCCTACTATGTGTTCATGTAGCATTTGCAACTAATACGTACTGAAACATTGACTATATCTCAGATAATACAATATGAAACAAACAAATGACATATTTATGCCACTGGGTCAAACGATAAACATTAATATAGAAAAGCATTTGCCATTGACTTGTTGACAGAGAAAAAGTACTCTATCATCATCAGGTTCCAATCATAATCTACGTAGAGTAGTATTCATTCAAAATCATTTCAAACCTAATTTACAAACATCATCCTTAATCACATAAATGCATAAGCTATACAGAGTATTTAGCTACACAGCAGGACAAATAATAATACTAAAAACAGGTGATGAGAAACAACCCAGAAAAGCTCTCATTGAAATCCACTCCATAATCATCTGTAATTATTGAGGTCGCACTTATACGTATTCTATTGTACAAATTGCTTCAATTTTTCATCTCACATTACGATATCTATATCTATCTAACAAAAGCGTCAATATTTAGAGAAACAATGATTTTCTCTTATTCAGTTATCTCTTTTTCTTGTCTTACAACTTAGTCTAAACATACTATCAAGATGAAGGGAAACCTATTTCTTGTTCTTCTTTTTTTCTCACAATGACAAACAAACATCATCGCTCGCAATACAAGAACAGCGAACGGGCGTTTGCTTCTTCTTTTTTTCACCCTGCTACTTGTATTTTTTCCGGTATTTATCATATTGCTATAGTACGTCCAACAAAACCGACAGTGCAACAAAAACAAAACAAAAAGAAGGAAACGTCGTCGCCGCATTTAGTCTATTTCTAGGAAAGATACATACACACGTATAACTATCTACGCACAACGTTTGACCTTAATTCAAGAAGATTCAATGAATAAAGTTTTTATAAGTCGACCAGATGGTAGTGTTTCTTGGGGTTTTCGACTTCAAGGTGGCTTGGAATATAATGAACCATTGACAATTACAAATGTACGTGTATTTCTCTGCTTTCAGCAATCAATAAAAATAGCTATCGCATGGATGAATGGTGACAAGATTTACTTTGAATAATTTTTCTACATAGAAAAGAAACTGAATATCGATTTTATTCTCGAAAAGTGATTGTGCCCTTTTATGAGTGACAAAATAGATACGGCTATTTGTTTTTTGTTGAGAAATATATATCCTATTCATGTGTGATTAACAACAAACATATATAAATAGATTGTACCAAATTCTCCCGCTGATGGCAAGATCAGCCCTGGTGATATGCTAATAGAAATTGCAGGAAATAATGTAAGGCAAATGATACATAAAGATGCGCTTGAACTCATTCAACGTTGTGGTAATGCGCTTTTTCTTACTATACAAAAGTAAATATATATTTTTATGCAATTAATTTCTTCTATTATTATTAACGTTTAAAAAAAACTAATTCCAGAGCTGGTTACTCAAATGCAACAGAAACATGCGGATTTGCTGACCAAGAACAACAACAACAACAACAACAGCAATCATCATATACTTATGATTCATCATCACCATCATCGTACAATAATACATCAGCCACGTCTATAGGAAATACTTCACAAGCACCGATATTTGATCCTAATTTCACTACAAAAAAAACAAATTCATTCATGAATCGACAATCAAGTACAGAAACTTATCCAACATATGAGCAATCAGGAGTAAAAAACAGATATGAATAAATTAATTTGTTGTTTTCTATCAATTTACTTTTAGGAAATGTCTCCTATTCTTGCTAAATTTCTTAATCGTCCAGGTGGTCCAAAACCATTTACGTACACACCAGGTGGTCTCGATTTATCTAAACTACTTGACGCAGCTCGTACTAGACGGTAAGATTATGTATCATAATGATGATTCATTTATTTGTTCTTACATTAAAATTACACAGAGGACCAAAAAAATAATATATGAACTTTTTCAGCTAATTGAAAAGGTGCGAAATACTTTGTAATCGCTAAAAAAAGACATAAGAGTAGGACGAACGAAAAAAGAAAATATTTAAGTATTAAAAATAAACTTCTTGAATCAAATTCTTTTAGATCTACGCACTCTACCGTGAGAGCCATCGTAAAATGAATTACGCACGATTTTCTTCTTCGTCTTTTTTTGTCCCCTTAACATTCTTCCATTTTCGTACACTCATGTGTTTTTTAGTATATATGCCACGATTTGTATCGCACACACACACACACACACACACATTTCTTTTTTTACTTCACCGTTGAAAGTAACTGTATTTTATCTTGTGTGAAAGAGAGAAAAAGCACAACAAAAAAAAGAGAGAAAAGCAATGTTTGTGTGAATCAATACTTAAAAAGTATAATCATTCAACAAAACATACATAGGCAAATCAACAACAACAAATAACCAACACTTTTATTGCCTCAACGCTTTTTTTGTTTTCTACAAATCAAAAAATGGTGAGTTTAACACATAGTGTCTGATAAGGATTTTATTTGTTTTGAATTAAACGCTTTTTCCGGCATGTTAAGAATGTCACATGAAATAGGAGGAATAAATAATCAAACACGAAAATATCAACTGGGCAGTTCTTGTGAACCATTCTAAAATAATTTTACTTATTGGATTTATTTTTAGTCATCCCGAACGTAGATCAACCAGTGAAAATAGAAAAGAATTCGATCCAGTAATGAGTCGACGAATGATTGTACCATCAGAGCAATTAAATCAACATCATTATACGGCTGCTAATCCAATTCAACCATTTAGTTATGCTCGTCAACAACCACCACCACCACAAAAGAAACATATAGAGCACGACACTGACGTGTAAGTTGATTTCAACAAAAAAGAAAAGCACAATTCTGCGTAATTAAAACAAAAAAAAAGCTATTCACTGTTGTTTCGTTTCATAGAATAACACAATCTCGTTCATTTCAAATGCTTCAAGGATGGATTTCGGATAGTGAAAAAACTGTACCTAATACGGTATCGTCATCATCGCCATCGACACAATATTCAACATATAGATCAGCAGGTGAATATTTGACCTTTCTAAGACGTTTCCCTTCTTTTATTATCTTTGATAATTATTATGTTGGATCATGTCCAATTCTTATCGAACGATGGAAATTTAGAAGGTCAATCGAATGAAAATATCAAATAACTATAATAAAAAAAAATAAAGAAGAAAGAAGAAGCGTTTAAACATGCGATTATAGTTACAAACATGCGATGAATAAAGAGTGTTTGCTTCCCTTCATATGTGCATAAATCCGATTTGATAAAATCAAATCTTAAATCAATCGTTTCTCCACAGTGACATCGAATAATAATAAATCTATTTGTTTGATTCATCTATAATGGATTGCCCTATAAATTCCGTTAGAATCAAAAATTTGTTGTTCTCTATATACTGAAAGTCCTTAGAGTAGTCTTGTTTACACTAAGCGACCATAGAAGACTTACATGAGTATCGTTCGAAGGACACTGCATTAAATAAGCATTCATATTTTTGTATAGACGCTCAAAATAGCTTTGATCTAAAAAATAATACTGATCGTCGTCGTTCAAGTTCAGGCGGTGGTACAACATCACTTCCATCGCGATCATTTCGTTATCTTCAAGAACAATATAGTGTCGATCGTGATGACAATAATAATAATAATAATAATAATAGTCCGCAAATTGTTCAAAGAACGATTGAAAAAACACCAGCTAATGGAACTGGTCTACGCCGAGGCAGTGACGCACATAATCCATCTCGAGCCTTTCGATTTCTACAAGATCAATATGATGTAACTCAAGAAGTTTCACCAAATCGATCTCGACCCGTTAATAATCGAAATGATCTTATGGAAATTTATCATAAAGGTACATTTATTTTTCCCCATCGAATTTTTCGATCTTTGGAATTTTTTCAAATTTTAGTGCCACCAAGTTTTCGTGAACGCGAACCTGAAGCACCACGTTATTCAGGTGCAACCGTTCCGTCACGTTCATTTCGTTTTCTTCAAATGATGACACAAGATAGTCAAGAACAAGATGATTTAAAACCGAATAACAATTATACTAAAGCTCAGCAATCGTTACTCAATAAATATGATGAACAAAATTTTTTAACAAACAAAAATCGAATAAATGACCATCCATCGCGTTCATTTAAATATTTACAAGAGATGACTGGTGAACAACGGCCAACAGAAACTAGTACACTAGCGAATAGGTTAAGTTCAACAGATCTAGGAGCTACCGATTTTTAGCAAGAAAAAAATCAACATCCTAGATTTGTTTATCTATATCCGCTTTTGTTTTTCTTTTCATTTTATAGTTTTCAAATATTGCTAAAAGAAACAAAATTATTATATGATGATGTTAAATATTTTTTTAATCAGGACTTGATTAACATCGAAAAAAATTGTTCTTTTTTATATAGAATCTCGAGATAAATCGCACTATGAATTACATTGTAATTAAACTGCATATTGTATAATGCTTTTAAAATATTGATTTAATAAATATATATTTTATGATTGATTTCATCGGTCATATTCGAATTCCTCTCGCCAAAGAGTCAAGTGAATCGTCAGAATAAATGTTAATCTGGAAATTTATTTTACTGTTGATACATTCATTTCGATTTTCAATTAATATTTTACTATGTATTTTCTGCGTCAATACTTGATTGATGATAATCGATGTGTTGAACAAATGTAAGATTACATACGGGAAATCTTCCAAGTAATAGATTACTTGTGAACCAAGAATTGTATAGATTCAAACTTACTATGGATCTAGTCTTAAATATCATAGCTCCCTATGAGAAATAATCAGAAAAAGTTGATTTAAAATTTTGCATGGAATTACACAACTCAAGTTCTTTGATCTCTCTAATGCATTATTCTTATCAAGGACTATTCGTGTAGAATGCTTGAAGCCGAAATAATTCTCTCCTCTATTTTTTACGTAGATTATAATATTCATTTAGAAAGTACTGTGAAAGCTCAGTGTCCCGGTGATAGAATACACTCTTCCCAACATATTCATTTCGTTTTTCATAGAATATTTAATCTCGACAAAAACAAAGGATTTATCAGTCAAAGCACTTCCGTTGTTAGAGAGAAGTTTATCTCGTAATTTCGATTGTTATGTTATCTAATCCGTTTGTTATTCAAAACTTGTAACATATGGACTTTACTACTGAGCATTTGTTTTCATCATACAGAATGGAACTTCGGCCTGAGAGACTAAAACAGTGCTTTTTTTTTGTTGTTTTTTAATAATTAACTAGATTTACGTGTTGATCGAATTACAATATTGACGTCGAAAGAAATTCTTCATGGTGATTTGAATCAAATGTATTAAGTCAATACATAATCGAGTAGTTGTTCAATGTTACGGTGTGCCGTAGAAAGATCGAAAAGAAAAATGTCGAAAGGGAAAAATATCGAAACGGAATAATGACGAAAAAAATTGTAGAACGGGGAAAAATGTCGAAGAATATATTTTGCCACAAAAGATGTCAAAATTCAAAATAAACGAAATAACAGTGTCTACATCTACAGTAAATGATGACTCTAAGCACGAATAATTCATGTTTTATTTATTTTCCCATAATTCTACTAGTCTAGATTTTGCACCTCTTGTAACAGTGATGATTACTATTTGATAATAGATTAAGTGAACAACTACAAAAGAGTAAATATATAACTAAAATTCTATCATTATGGCTACAGCTGTCGCATCTTCAGAAGATGAAACTCAATCAAAGTCACCAACTATTTCATTTATTAATTCACAAAACGGAAAACAATTGCTAATAGCAAATGAATATACTTCGATTATCATATGTTAGTATTAACGTACACAATAAAACATATTTCTCTCAAGTCAGAATTTGAAAACACTCTTTTCGGCCATTTTCCACAACAATATATATATTTTCGACATTTCTCCTTTCAACCTTTTGACGGCCAACCAATGTTACCATTAATGTAAAAAAATGAAAATATTCATCTAGACAGTTTCACTTCGAAACTTTACAGGAATAGTTCTTGAGAAATTTCAATTACATTTTTTCCACAATATAATATAATATCCGTTAAATATTTATTTCCTATAATGATCCTAACATACTGAGAATACTCTAAAAAACAATTGTCATTAATGTAAATATATAAACTCGATCGTTTTTACACACCTTTGAAAAAGAATCTTTATATATGAATTCTACATATAGGATTTCATTACAAGTTTTTTCGATAAATCCTTTCATTTCTTTCAAAAAGATCAAAACATATTCTTTTCATGATGGAGTTTTTTGGCATCATGATCACAAGTCAATTCGATCCTATGAGAAATTTGTTTCTGTAAGGTTTGTTAAGTCAATTACATCTTGTTTGGTTTGTATAGGAATATATGGAGTTAAAATATGGCTTCTTATTGCTTGTGCAATAGATTAACCTATCATAAAATGTCAAATACACACGATAATCATGCATTGTCATATAACTTGATCGGCTTTCTCTTCTGTAATTTTTCATATGGTTGCCTAGCTATTATCGAACTGACTTTACAAACGCATTTCTATTTAATATATTATATTTCTCTTTTTTACAACGAACGAACGATAATTCAGATCTTGGTATTTAAAAGACAATCTAGAATCAAATATTTATGACCCTAGGTATTTATTACATCAATATACAGAACACAACCTTCAAGCAATAGGCGCTAGTATTATTTAAATATAAATATACTTCAATTGCTCGAAATACTTAAGAATTATTCTTCGTGTTGCAGTTTTACTGATGAAGCTAATTTTATACTCTCTCTCTCTCAATATATTTTAATATATAATGATGATTAGACATGCTCCAACTCTACATTTTGAACTTCATCAGTCAGTAAAAACACTCCATCTGTTTTTTTTCATCTAATACCATCTGTTAGTTGAATCCCAACGGTATGAAATATGCAACAGAGTAAAATTATTATTCGCACCCTAAAAGTAGACCATCAATGTGTCCGTCATGATCTAGAATACAATTTTTTGAGTGCTGCCCGTTTGTCAGTCCTTGGAGAGTTAAATAAATTGAATTGTTTTACCGTAATACTTCCACATTTATTTTAGATTGTATTTCACGACGGGTGCTTTCCTTCTAGGAAACAACTGCATAGAATCAGACGGATTCCAGATTATTTCATTGATTGATTTCTATTCGTTAACGTCAGTTGTTATTCTCTGTTCCACAAGAAAAAAACAGATTGATTTAATTATAGTTTGATCATAGAAAATGATAGAATTTCTTCTTGTTGTTTTTTATTATTTGTGTATTACTCCGAATCATCTAAGACCTCCTAGCGTATTTTTGCTTATTTCATTTCTATACATAGTTGTCGATTTTTAATATGAAAACATTGCAATAAGAGCTTATTATAATATAATCAATTTACAATTTTTTCTTCTTGTAAGATCTTCATACATTAGCGAAACAAGTATCAAGCTTTGATTTACGCCATAATCTAGTTATAGAAAAAGATATTTTATTTATTTTCGGCACGTGCAAATTTTCACTTGCATGGTCTACAATAAACAACGCAAAGTTATTCTTTATGAAAATAGTACGAATAGAATAGAAAACCTAACAATACGCATAAAATTATACAAACAATCATGCAAATAATTATCGAATGACTGACTGCCCGTGGTGCAAAGTACAGAGTATGTATCAAATTATTTTTTCAAGAAGTCTCTACTATAATATCGAATAGTATAGAATAGAAGAGTTTGTCAACACTACATAGATTTGATGTCGAGAAAAAAAATGATTTGTGTTATATTATAGCGAAGTAACACTAAAATTATTATTATTCTAAAATTTCAATTATAAATCTGACTTTTGATTCGAAAAAAAGTAACTCCTTATTACAATTTTTTCTTCTTGTAAGCATACCAACAATAGCAAAACATCGTAAACCATCTATATGGTATGGATAAGACAGACAACACACAAATACTTATACAAATTTGATCGTTGATTATCCAGTTACGAATTCTTTCTTTTTTCAGAGAATAATATTTCATACATAAAATAAAGATGTCATTCTATCATATTCTATCATACTAAAATAAATCTAACGCGACATAATAAAGTGTTTCTCCGTCGACGTACAAACAAAAATGAATCGACAAGTCTTCTCTCTTGATTAGTTTTTTAATTTTTATATATTAACTAATAAATAGCATACTGCTGATTTTATTGGTTCTTCATCGGTGAACTGAAATCTTAAGATCTGTTCAAATCTTTCACGTTCTCTCATTATTAATTAGTCAATTATCAGTGGTGTAGCCAGCAGGTTAGCAATTGAACAATTCCCAGTCAAACCAAATTTTACTGCCACCTAATTGTTTTTAACGTGGTCAATTGCTCATTGTTAAAAAATATAAAAACCTGTGTACATTTAAAGATTTAAGGAGTATTTTATTTCAACACATTTTCTCTTGATGAAATCTAATCAAGCGATTTACAAAAACCAATTTTCAATCTCTTCCCGTTAACAACGGCTTCTGTAATGCAGATGTTTTTAAAAAAGTTATTGTTAACCAGAGTTTTTACGTGCCCACTATTATTACCCACTAAAAATAATTTAGCTGGTAAATTGCTACCTGCTTAAAAAATCCCGGCTACGCCACTGTCAATTATTTAGATTTCTTTGAAGGAAAATCATGCATTTCCTTCGATTCATACTACGTAGGAAACCGTCTATTAGCGACCTCATAATTGAATTAACTATTTAAGAGTCTTTTCAGACTTCATCTTATATCTCTTTTCCATTTCTGAGATAAGAAAAAAAAAACATGTTTTCTATAGATTTTTTATTAATTTCATTATTGAATCATCCGAAAATCGATAATTGGTGCGTTGTCGCCATAAATCTCGTTCGTTTTTGAAGACTTACTTATTCCATTCCATTCATGCCCGCCTAAATAATGTTACACATGGTCGATTTCACAATTGTTGTACCATCTATATTTGTCTTTAAGATTGTTCATTACGAAAATAGAATTTTCCCTCGTTTTTTGTTTTGAATAAAAAAATTCTATCAATATTTAATGATGACGATGAGTTCGATTCATTCGACAAAGAACTTATCCAAGCGGAAATGATTCGTGTGGTGGTACTCGTCACAGCACATATCAATTTCCTTAATCAGAAATCTCTTTTTCTTTTTCACTTTCCAGCCGTTTTTTTTTCTATCTCTTTTTGTTCTTTCGTATACTACTCCTCAATGTGTTCAGTATCAATAATAATCATCGTTTGCTCGTTGCTCTTCTTCTCGTTTTTTTTTTCTTAAGTATAAGGACAACAATGATGCGATGATAAGGGATTTTCATCTTGTGTTGGTGGGTGTTGTATGTGATGCTGCTAACAAAAGAACTCGAGCTATTGCGAAGTACATCAAGCAAAGGCGTGTTAGAAAAAAAAAAGAAACACAGACAAGAATAAAGAAATGAGAAAAAAAGAAAAAAAAAGAAAAGAAGAGAAAAAATCGAGTTCCGAACATGTCGTCGCAAGGGGAAAAACAGCAGTCATGAATGTGGTAGTGTAGAGTAGTAGCTGTTGTTATAGTAGAACAACGATAGAAATGTGTTGTTGATTTGAAGAGCGAGATGGCGTGCTCTTGTGCGCTAAAAAAAGAGTGAATGGAAAAGAAAATGTCGCGAGAAGAACGGTAACGGTAACGGGAAAACAACAACAACAACCATCACACACCATCATCATCCTCAGCCACAGCAGTAAAGACAAATCAAGAGAGGAAGTAAAGAAATACACAGACAGGAGCTGTAGCTAAGCTGCGATTCGTTTGAGAGCAAAAAAAACAATGATACTGATTGACTGTACAAAACTCCTACGAAATTTTGTGAGTACAAGGAAGATTTTCTCCTATATTTTCTTTTTATAGAAGAAAAAAAAATGAATTTTTCTTTTTCTTTTGGTATTTTAAATCTCTCACATCAGTTGATTGTGCAAACAATCATATATATACATATATATATATATATTGCTCGTTCTTTAGTTAGATTATTAAAATTATCATTATATTGTTACCTATTTCAATCTATGATATAATCTACTTTAATGGTGTTTCATTCAAGAATATAGGCAAATAAACGTTAGTCATTATTAAATATGTATGTCCATATAAATAAATATATATATATATATATATATATATATATATATATAATATTCTTTTTTTCTTGTGTTTTGACAAGCAATCTATTTATACGGATAAATAACTTGTTATACCTTTATTCTTTTTCTTTGTTATTCTTTTCTTTTTTCGATTTATAATATTGGCAAGTAGTATTAATAATAATAATGATGATGATGATGATGATGATGATGACGATGATGATGATGATGATGATTATGATTATGATGATGATGATTATGATGATGACGTTGATGAAAAAAATGAGCCCTGGTGTAGAAAGAAAGACAAGAGTTATATTGAAAAAAATGAAAGAGAATAACAATTTTCCATTTCCCTTTACATCATTTCAGATATTAGATGATTAAAACTAAGAGTTTATTCATACAATCATCTTTGCTGATTAACTGTTTGTATAGTTTATTTTATTTTAAAAAAATATTTCTATTCGAATGAAACTCCTTGAGTTATTCTCTTTCAAATCGAAGTATTACAAGCGATAAAATTGATCCTAGTGTCGAAGTAGCGTTGAGACATAATTCATTCTTGTGTAGTTTTCGCGAGTCTCTACGAAGAAGAAATCTATTTCAAGTTCACTTTCTATGAATAACTATAGTGAGTATTAGTTACAACGATGATATTAACATGTTGAGTCAATGGAAACTCGTAACATAAATCAATGGCAATAGAAATATGTAGATTTTGCTTGTGAAAGTAGACAAGAGTTAGCATCTTTTTTCTATGTAGTGTATTATATTATTTATTTCGTCATTTTTGTTCTTTTAGATCAATTTATCACAACGAAATTTTCAACGAAAAAGAAGTTAATGGTAAGCAAAGTTATGTTTTTTTTCTTAAAAATTCTAGTATGTATTTCGAAAATGAACCATTTAGGTATAACTCTCAAATAGATAGTCTCTCAAACTAGACTAATTTCAAGGGAAAAACATATATATGTAGAAAAGCATTATTTTTTTCTTGTTGAAAAGAGTAAATTGATAAAAGAGATTTGATTAAATGACACAATAACTTGTAACCAGTTTTTTTTCGTTCTATTTAAAACGTTCAAATCCATATAAGTTTATTTTAAAACCAATAGAAAACATTCTGCTAGGCGCCTATTTAAATAATGATCGTCGCACTCGTATATTTTCACAGGAAAGTTAAGTCTTTGATTTAAAATCTCTTATGAAGAAATTAATAATAATGATATATTATTTCAACTAATTGAATATTTTCCAAATATTTTATTTTTGGAAACAGAAAAAAATAGCTTAGCTGCTATCTGAATATAATGTCTTTCTACATATTATCCGAATGGAACCTTGCTGACTTCTGAATGCAATAGAAGCAAGTCTGCCTACCCGAAAGTAATAATATGCCATTATAAAAGTTATTATCTGAATAGTCGGCGTTATTTTTCTTAATTTTTTTTGTTGTTCTTGTAATTCTATTAAAAACAAGCTAATTGTCTACTTTTCTTCAACACCTTAACTTCTCTTGATCATTTTTTCCTTTCTTTTTTTCCTCTTTCAATATTCATCATATTGTTATATTCAGTCATTGTTTTCTATTATTTTTTTTCTGCCACTCGTCTTCGTTCAAAAAAAATAATAGATAATACATAAGGAAAATCAGTGTGGCCGATCGTTGAACAAGATTATCTGATTAGGTGATTATTCCGATCTTTCTCTCGCTCTCCCACCCGCTCTATCTGTCTATATTTTTTTCTTTTTCTTTTTTTCCTCTACTAGTATTTCTATAGTTCGTATCCATACATCACCATCGCCGAACGACCCGATTTTCCTACTATTGCTCTTGTTGTCAGAGCACATACTCTTCATGGTCTTTTTCTTCCTTCGCTTCACTAACCGCACAGAGCAACACGGAGAAAAGAGGCCCTGTTATTGAATAATCGAGCAAGAAACAAGAAAAAGAGAAATGAGAACTGACGATAGAAAAATATGAAGAGGAACTCCGAGAGAACAAGACCAGTAAGTTCTATTCCATTCTATAACGATATATTTATATGTGCGTAGACATATGTAGAAGTTGTATACTGAAATGACAAAACAGGACAGGTGATAATAATGATGTGATAGTTTTTGATGAATTTTTTCTTACGTCACAAATGAATTCTCTACAGCTGACGACATAAGATAAAATACGAGATTGATCAATATACTATTTGTCATATGTCAAATTTCGACATATGAATGAAATATCGAGACGAATATTTTAATTACGTTTCTGCTTCTTTTTCTTCTGTTGTTTGAGTAATTGTATATGTTAACCTTCGTGACAAATCATATATCTGTACAATGACACTCCTATTTAGGATCAAGCCGTGTGATCAATAGTGAAAGAAATCTAATATGTAAAGGGCAGAATATTTCATTGCATTTGTTAGATTTGTTTCCTTGGATCATTCCACGTGGGAATCCGAGATCGCGTACTATTACCTTTTTCTTTCTTTTTTTTTTTTTGTTATCCCGTTGTTGCTGCTGCTCGGTACTAAGAATATCATTTGAGGAACAAATAGAATGCAAAAAAAAAGAAAAATAACCTAGAGAACGACAGTAACTTTCTTGTAAATAAAGCTACTTGTAAGCAAATGTATGTGTTGCTCTTGTGGCCAAATAAAACGACCGAACGAGATATGATAGAGAATAGATCTGTGTTCGCTGATATTCTCTCGAGACATTCTTTATCAGTTGGTTTTTTTTTCTACTAACTTTTTTTGTTTTTTTATTTCAAGGTCTATCTGTCGTTGTATTTTGAATAAATGAATGAATCACAAACTTATATCAACCTTCTATTCAACGACAGAATAACTTCTTCGACATACTTTTATTAACATTCAATTAGATAATTAAATTCTACCAAAAGAATCCTATATATTTATTTCCCATATATATCATTAAATTTTCTAAATGGCAAAGAAGAAAAAACCTACTCCCGGTCAGAATGAACTATCTCCTGAAGACGCTGGACGTGAATTTGGCATTTCCCTTAAAGAATTAGAAACATTAATGCAAACGCGAGGTCATGAAGGTGTCAAAGAACTCAATGAAACATATGGCGGTCTTAGTGGTCTTGCACAAAAACTAAAAACTCATTTAATACATGGTAAGTTAATATGAAAAAAAAAACAAACAGTCGAGTGTTTCCTTTGTTTATTATTTTACAGGCTTATCTGGCGAGGACGCTGATCTGTCAATACGTCTGACTGCATTTGGTCGTAATGAAATACCACCAAAACCACCAAAAACATTTTTGCGGCTCATGATGGACGCACTTCAAGATGTTACTCTTGTTATACTTATTATCTGTGCTTGCATTTCATTTGCTTTATCATTCTATCATCCAGGTGGAGATACATTCGAAGCTGAAGTCAAACCAAGTAAATAGAATATTGATAAGAATAATATTTCTCATGTGTATTTTGTTTGTTTTATTTTTATTTTTCAGAAGAAGCAAATGTTGAATGGATCGAAGGTGCAGCAATTATTATAGCTGTCATTGTTGTTGTCCTTGTAACAGCATTTAATGATTGGACAAAAGAACGACAATTTCGTGGTCTTCAATCAAAAATTGAACTTGATCAAAAATTTAATGTCATTAGAGAAAATTCAGTACGACAAATTCCAATAAAAGATATTGTTGTTGGTGATATATGCCAAATTAAATATGGAGATTTATTACCAGCCGATGGTGTTGTTGTACAATCGAATGATCTTAAAGTTGATGAATCATCATTAACTGGAGAATCAGATTTAATCAAAAAACATGAATCAAGAGATCCATTTCTTCTTTCCGGTAGGAGAATAACAAGAAAATTAAACTATCAAATAATTTCTATCTAAATTTATTCAGGTACGCATATTATGGAGGGTAGTGGTAAAATGCTAGTATTGGCCGTTGGCGAACATAGTCAAACGGGAATGATATTTAAATTATTAGGCGCAACCAAAGAAGAAGAAGTTACTACTGATAAAAAACCTATCGAAAGTAAAAGCCAAAGTATGACCTAGGATTCAATTTTACCCTTTAAATGTACCCTTAATGTTTTCCTCATGCTTGTTCAGATGATAAAATTGCTGATGCAGACGCTAAAGAACGTCTAATAAAATCAGGGCCGGCTAAAGGTATTTTTCTTAAACTTACTGTCGTTAATACTCACTCAATAATTGTAACTGATTACTAACTTTTAAAAAAATGACGGCTTCTCGCTTTGAATTGCTTTATTATGTTAAGGAAACAAGAAATTGTATTTTCTTCTAACTTAGGTGCAGCAGCAGTTAATAACCATGATGCAACTGAACTACAAGAAGTTAATCTTGATGATGATAAACAAGCAGGTGGTGATGATGACCCAGAGCACATGAAAGTTACAGAACGATCTATTTTACAAGCAAAATTAACAAAATTGGCTATTCAAATTGGATATGCAGGTAACACTATAAGCCAATTACATATATGTTTTTAATTAAAAAAAGAAATTGAAAGAATGAATGAATCATTCTATTAGGAATAGTAATAATTAGTTCTGTTTTTGATTGATATTTCTAGATGTACGATGTTGAAGAGTTAAAATGACAAAAAAAGAAATATACTTTAGAGACTGTCTCGAAGAGAATATCATATTTTTGTTATCATGGAAAATTTGTATAGTTTAGCTCGAAGATGAAGGTCATCCTATCATAAGAAATCACAATTTTCCATCAAAGAATCGCTGGAGGCCTGATATTTCATACATGACACGATTTTCCGTACGATACGTCCTTTTCTGTGCAAAAAACTTGATGATTTCTATCATCACCTATTTGAAAAATATGTTATTTGATGTCTAAAAAAAGTATTATAAGACAGGAAGTCTTTCTCTTTCTCTATTGATCCTTTTTCTTTGATTGTGCATCTAAGAATTCTCGGAGGAGTTTTGTTATAGGCAATTGTTTTGAAAGCGTATCTCAAAATTAACGACATGAATAGAATCTTTTTTGTCGGATTCATTATTATTATTATTATTATTATTACAAAAAAATGCATTTGTTATAGTCAATGAGTTCCTGGTTTTCTTTTAGTCTATTGAAAACACTAAAGACATAAGATTTCAAAAATAAAAACAATAGAGATAAACTTTGCTTTTATCCCAGATCCTAATGTGTTCTTTCAAATGAAAAAAAAGATTAAATATATCAAAAGAAAGCCACGAGAGGAGTTTTAAATTGCTAAACAAGTCATTCTTTATTCCTAGTTTGTTGAACATTCTGATGGCATAAGATTAAAAATCGATTTACAATTGACTTTTAAATGATTTTAATTGTTTTAGGCATGACAATTGCTATTATGACTGTACTCGTTTTATTGATACGATTCTCTATTGAAGAATTTATTCAAAGGTAACATTTCACGATGATGTTGCTATTTTCTTTTTTGAACGCATTGATTTGATAATATTTAGACGTGAACGATGGAGTAATAAATATTGGAGTCGATTTGTACGATACTTAATCACCGGTATAACTGTATTAGTCGTTGCTGTACCTGAAGGTCTACCATTGGCTGTAACAATATCATTAGCTTATGCCGTTAAAGTTCGTTGATTTATTCAATAATATTATTAAAAAAACAAAAATCGATGAATTCTTTTAGAAAATGATGCACGATAATAACTTAGTTCGTCATTTGGATGCATGCGAAACAATGGGTAATGCAACAGCTATTTGTTCAGATAAAACTGGAACATTAACAACCAATCGTATGACTGTTGTGCAAATCTATATTGGCGAAAAACATTGGAAAAATGTCGAAAATCCAAATAAAGCTAAAGAAATAGTCGTACCAGCTAAAACAAAAGAAATCGTATTTGAAGGCATAGCTGTTAATAGTAGTTATTCATCAAAATTATTAGTAAGTCAAAAAGCGATAATTTTGGTAAGAAAATTTATTATTCTCGTTTATTTTTAGCCTCCACCAGAAAGAGAAGTAGTATTAGCTAAACAAGTTGGAAATAAGACGGAATGTGGCTTATTAGGTTTTGTTGGAGTTCTTGGTGGTAGTTATGATGAAATTCGTACACGTTATCCCGAAGAAAGATTCGTTCATGTTTATACATTTAATTCAGTACGAAAAAATATGTCAACAGTTATTCGACGGCCAGACTCCGTTGTACGCATGCACACAAAAGGTGCATCGGAAATTGTTTTGAAAAAATGTAAAACAATACTAAATCGTAATGGCGATGTTGTACCATTTTCAAATGTTGAGTACGATCGTCTTGTACAAACAGTTATCGAACCAATGGCATGTGATGGTTTACGTACAATTTGTGTTGCATATAGAGATTTCGCACCTGATGCATTACCAGACTGGGACGATGAAGCTAATTGTGTAGATCAATTAACATGCATTTGTATATGTGGTATTGAAGATCCTGTACGAGCAGAGGTACCAGATGCCATAGCAAAATGTCGCAATGCTGGCATCACAGTACGTATGGTTACTGGAGATAATGTCAATACAGCTCGATCCATTGCACTGAAATGTGGAATTATATCACCGAATGACAGTTTCTTAGTACTCGAAGGAAAAGAATTCAATCGACGTATAAGATCAAAACCGGATGGAGAAGTAAGAGAGAACTTTTCTTTTCGTTTTACGATATAGAAATTTTAACTTTTTATATTTAGGTTGATCAAGCTTTATTTGATAAAGTTTGGCCACATCTACGTGTATTAGCTCGTTCATCACCACAAGATAAATATGTATTAGTTCGTGGTATTATTGCATCAAAAATAAATCCGACACGAGAAGTTGTCGCTGTTACCGGTGATGGAACAAATGATGGACCTGCTTTGAAAAAAGCTGATGTTGGCTTTGCTATGGTTAGTTTTACATTTCGTTTTATACTATTTCTACAGAATGAAACTAAATCATTAGTAGCTAAGTTTTTAAATAGGAAAAGCTTGTCTCTTACATTCATCATATTTCTCAAACGAAAAAATATCAAACACTTTCATGAAGTACTATTCTGAGCAAATCTAAGATATACGTATATGCAAAGTTTCCAAGCCGAATTCAAAAATCAAGGCCACCCCCCCCGCGTGCACTGGCTATAGTTAGTTTTATAAAAAAAAAAAAACAGCTTCGAACAGACGTAAGGATGAGATAAAACTTATTAAAAACTTGAGAATTCATATAATCTTGACTCAATTTATAGATCTCGAATCTAAAAAAAGAAATGCATGAATTTCATTTACTTCACTCTGATGATTTTTATTTATTTAAATAGGGCATACAAGGTACTGATGTAGCCAAAGAAGCATCAGATATTATTCTTGTTGATGATAATTTCAATTCAATTGTCAAAGCTGTTATGTGGGGTCGCAATGTCTATGATTCAATAGCAAAATTTCTTCAATTTCAATTGACTGTAAATGTTGTTGCTGTATTTTGTGCTTTTATTGGAGCATGTATTGTCAAAGAATCTCCCTTACGTGCCGTTCAAATGTTATGGGTTAACTTAATTATGGATACATTGGCATCATTAGCACTTGCTACTGAAGTTCCAACCGAAGACTTATTAACACGTCTACCATATGGACGGACACGACCATTGATTTCCCGAACAATGATGAAAAATATTCTTGGCCATGCTATTTATCAATTAGGCGTTATGCTTTTTATATTATTTGCTGGTAAGAATAGAGAAACGAAAATAGTTCTTTCATGTTTTCTTTTTGCTTTGAAATTTGAAGGACCTACAGTATTTGATATGGATGATGGTCGTCCAGTTGATAGCGTTTTTAAACCATCAGAACATTTTACAATGATATTTAATGTTTTTGTCTTAATGACATTATTTAATGAAATAAATTGTCGAAAAATCCATGGTGAACAAAATGTTTTTCGAGGAATATTTACTAATCCGATTTTTTATGGTATATGGGTTGTAACATTTGTTGTACAAATTGTTCTTGTTCAATATGGTTCAGTGGCATTTTCTTGTGTTGCATTAACCTTTGAACAATGGATGTGGTGTTTGTTTTTTGGTGTTACAGTTCTTCTATGGAATCAAGTATGAAGATTTTTCTTTTGGATTTGCTTCTATTAGTTTGGAACTCTCTTTTTGTAGATAGTTAATTTGATCCCGGTGACACATCATATGCCAAAATGGGGTGCAGGCGAAGTTTATGAACCCAATTCACCGGATGATTTAGGCCCCGAAGGACAGTCAAGACCAGGAGCCAGTCTCACAAAGGGACAAATACTTTGGCTAAGAGGAATAACACGTCTTCAAACACAGGTATGTACAAAAATTAAAAAGAAGAATCTTTCTTTTAGGTTCTATTTTATTCTCTTCTTCTTCTTCTTCTTCTTCTTCTTTTTCTTGCAATAAAAAAAACGTACGCCAACAATATCATGGATGTTTGTTGTTCTATGCCATTAATCATGATTCTCTTGAGAAATAATGTCAATTTGTATACATATATATATATATATATATATTATTGAAACTTGCTTAATCTCGCTCTTTTTTTTTTATCAATAACGTTACACAAGTTTGACTTCGCTTACTCTAGTGCATGTGTGCATTTGAATAATGATAGTATGCCTATTGATGACTGGGCCTAATCGAGAAATTGAAGAACCATTAGTGATGAATACGAAATAGAAAATTTATTGCAATCTAAGATGACATGATATAATTAAAAAAGATTATTTGTTTTATATTCTTTTTATAATAATTATTGAATATAAATTAGAATTGATGAGAGAAAAGAAAATTGTTTTGATGTTAAATTTACTGATTGATCAATATAATACTTATATATCGAATAAGAATAGGAGAAAAACAAAAGAAACAGTATATATTTACATGGTAATATGAATATTTCTACTAAAAACTAATAATCGTTTTTTTTTTTATTTGTTTCTTTATTGTTTTATTAATATTATTTCTCTATAATCCCTATGACAGGTACAAGTCGTTAAAACTTTCCAAGAACATGTCGCCAAATCGCCGTCTTCCCAATGGTAACTACCATCATATGTATAAAAGCACATGTGCGTTTTCCATTTATCGATTAAATCATCCTAAAAACACTAAAACATATACATCATATGCATCCATTTTTCTTGAGGTTTGATCAATTTATTCGATAAATGTCTCCTTTACCTCCCCCTCCCCTATATATTTTGATTGCACTCATTGTTATGTGTTTGTTTCTTGTTGTGGTTTAGTGTTTTATACCCTAAGCAAAAGCAACCGGAACAAGTAACGGGATAGATAAGCTCATTCTAAATGATTGAACTAATAAATATTAAAAATTATAGGCTTGAGTGCTTTAATTATTTGTTTCACTGCTTTGTATCTTAGCTTGTCATTTTTTTCTAATTGCTTTTCATCTGTTCAATGTTGTATGTGCATGTAGAATATAATCAATTCTTCTTGACTTATGTCTTTCATACTTATTGTTTTTTGTTTGTGCACTAATTCCATTATCGGTTGTGTATCTTCATGTGGTTTATTTTTAACAAAACATTGATTGGATGTTTTTTCTCTTTATTCCAACAAATCTAGCTTCGTGTGATAAAAGCATTTGAAGATTCAATCGATCGATACCCACCAGAATTTGCAACATTAGATAGGCTACGAGTCACAAATGTATCCAAAGCTTCATCGTATTATAACGACGCTGATCACGATGTTCCTCTTAATAATTCAACTATCACTGATAACCAACCACTATCAAAAAAGATCATTCAAGAAACTGAAGTTTAGAGTATAAATACAAACCAAATAATAGCAAAACATTTACATTGGTGGGCTCGTATGTTTCTCATGCTTCCAATCTCTATTTTTTGTTCCTTTATTTCTATCCATAAATCTATGTATCCTCCTTCTAATTTCTTTATTGCTCGTTTTTTTTCTTACATATTTGCGCGCATTTAGAGTATGTGTATTTCTCGTTTATTCTTCTTTCTTTTTTTTTCTTTGCAAACGTGTGATAAAGTATTTTCTTTTTCTTTTTTTTAAATTCTAAGCTACAGAAAAAATTTTCTTTTTTTTCTTCATCTTCACTCTTTGCAAAATCAGTCAGTCACAATCGAGCGGTGCTACACATCAGATGGATGGTAATGTCGAATGCAAAAAAGACGAAAAAAAAACAGAGTATATTTATATATATATATATATATAATAATTATACTTCGATTTTTTAAGTCGAGAGAAGAGATTAAAATACACCGAGTGATGATGACTGTATAATGCCTTCTCCATTTAAGACCTCTGTCCCTAGACTAGGTAGACTTCAATTTTTCTTATCCTTTTTGTTTCACTTCTCTTTTGTTTTTTTTCTCTCGTCGCTGTGTTTTTGGTTTTTTGATTCTTCTCTCCTTTGTGATGAAGATGATCATGGTCATAATCATATCTGTAGTCGAATAATATGAATATGAAAACAAATGAAAAAATCCTTTCTGATTTATTCCATATCAATAAAACAAATAAACAAACTGAAGGATGAGGATGATATTAATATGTCATTATACAAATCGTTTCCTTGTTGTTTTTGTTCAACAAATCATAGATCTTCTGCTGGGATCGCACACATAAACAAAAGCTTATCGTTTTCTTGTTATTTTTACGAATACAATCTTCGAGATTATTTGGAGTGTTTTATTTATAGTATTTCGCGGTTCTATTTTTCTATATTCATAGATTGCCGTTGTCGATGCTTTCTATCAACCACCATTATCTAATCATCCATTATTATCAATGAAGAACAAAGCACCGGTATCAAATGATTTAAATAATGTTGAAATAGAATCGGAGTAATTCATAGAATGATTTATTATACTTAACTGTACTTGTGTGGGCCTCGGTTTTTCATTGCATTCAAATGTGATAAAACAACAACGATTTCTTTTTGTTTTTTTCTTTACTTGTTCGCTATGTCAATGTTCTGTCAAACTAATGGAATAAAAATAGTAGATGACTTAGTTCTTATGCCTGAAAAATATTGACTTGTGTATCGATGATTAGCAGAACAATTCATTGAATGATGATGATTAGAAAATATTCTTATTGATTTGCACAAACTTTTGCCATATGTCTTGTGAAAACAATGCATAGCCGAAAAACAAAATCTGGATCCTATTATTGTTAATCATTAATCATTTTTCTTTTTCAAATAAATGAAGCCATCGAGTTTATTATTTATATCTATAGAAATTGTATACTTATAATGTTTTGAATGAAATCTATGCCATTCGTCGTTGTCAAATGAATCGACGTGCGTATGCACGATCTAGGATCTGTTGATATTTTCACACGTAGAGAAATATGCATGATCCTTTAGAAAAAGAAAATTCTTCTTGACAGTGGGCGTACGCAACCAAATGAATAAACACATTCTTACAAGTCACGACTTATGAATGTTTAATGAAGTTACAGCAAAGTTCTAATGAGGGTCATATTAACAATTCAGTCCTCTTGAAAGCTACTAAATTGAAATATTCCTAACAGTCACCACTCATTCCTATATTAATCGTCAAATACTAGATCATGCGCACCATTCATGTGCCGGCACGTGTGATCTGTTGGAGAAAAATATCATCAATATTCAGACGCGCTGATCATCAGTTGTCTTCAATGCAATTTTGAGTCGTATCATAAATGACCAGGGAGGTAGATCTGAGTTTTCAATTGACACATATGCTCGATTTCTGCAAGAATAAGCATATGCCACTATATTATTTTATCGTAGCATGAATAAGTAAAAAATTTTATTTTCATTTTCTTATCGCTTACTCAACCAGAAATAAAATACAAACTACTTCCCGATCATGCCATTAAAACCAACTAGGTATGAATAAATATGACTCTAAGGTTGCGTGTGTAGGAGAAATTTACTATGAAAAAAATCAAATTTTTTCTTCCCTGTTTTGTGTCATTGAAAAACGTTATGTGCTAATGTGCTTCTTTTTCTTCTTTTCTTTTTGAGGATTCCCATTCATATAAAAATCAATATACTTAGCACATAAGCAATAGACATGAATAAACATGGTATTATGAGGGTGCATTTCATGGCATTCGAATGTATAAGCATGATAATTGCTTCGCTGTATTTCGTATGGTTTCTTTGTCTATACTAAAGAATTTCTGTATTAAAATGATTGAGATGATTGAAGACTTCAAAATATTTGTATTCAATAATAAATTTTGTCATGACAAAATTTAAAGTTCGCACACAGCGTGTGCAATCATTAACAAATGCAATTGTGAATATCGTTCGGACATATGTTCTTGGTGTTTTGTCAAAATTAATAGGGAAAAGACAACGAGCAAGAACAACCATTGATGGAATGCGCTGAGAGATAACGTTCGAAAAAGTTTTTCTTAGTAAAACCAATAAGATTGTTGACAAAAAGGCGATCAAGATGCAAAGATACACATCGGGAAAATTTTGCAGCCGACGAAAAGTTTGAAGTAATATGTATCGGTAAAAATTGTCGGCAGAAAAAAGTTTGTTGTATTCCTCGCTTATCTAAAGTTTTGTTTTTAAATAACTAGGTACTTTTTTACTGTTTTTCTTTAATATTACATCTGGACTTTCGCATCATTTAGTAATAATCAAATAAATGATATTTTGATATTTGAAATATATATATTCATAGATTTGTAATTGGTTCATTACTGGATGGGATGTAATAGGAGAAAACTAAATTTCTAATTCATTGATTTCTTGCAACGTGGTTAATTTCATTTTTAATTTAATTGAAAAGCAAAAAGGAATTAAAAGAATTCATTGATAGGCAATCCGTGCTGCTCTGTTGCGCAAAGCTCTGTCGCTCATCGTCAAGAACTTACAAAGATTCACGCCTGTTCAATTATTTAATTCAGAATTTTACTCTTTTCATTCGAAATTTAAACAATTGGAAATAAGTGGTGCCATTTTTTTAAGCTGAACAGCGAAAATTTGTGTCCTATCTTATTCGTCGCATTCTCTATCGAATCATAAAGAAAACGAAGTCGTTTACACGAAAGTTCGCTTTCTTTTGAAGATTTCACGCTTAGATGTTTTACAAGACGATGATTTAGACTTTTTCTAGGCTACAATCGTCAATACAATAAAAGACCCCTTTCAATAAACAATACACCGGAAGGTCTCGTTCAATAAAACCTTTTTATTTTTTATTTTTTGTAGTAGTATATTGTTTTATTGCTGATTCTTACGGTTACGTTGATCTATACTTGAATAATATGAAGTATATTTAACAGACTCAATTATAGACATGCAAAATAAAATATTTCCGGTTGAATCAAACAAATATGAGCCGCCGTGTTAAACAATTTTAATGTATATTTTACATCAAAATTGAAGAGCTGAAAGCTATCATAAAAAAGAAACTTTTGAATACAATCGAGGCAACTCAACTTTTGAACTGGAACTTTTTTTATTAAAAGCTTTCCGTTATAATGAGTAGAAATTCTCCTATAAATACATGAATTATTAGAGAAAATAGTGCACTATAATATGCACGTCTGAGTAACTGATTGAGACAAAATACAAATAATTAAATGATTCATATTTTTTCCGGTAAAACCAGAAATTACTTTTTGACTCGATGCATTGAGAATGATGAAAAATGCATACCCTGTTTTAGAAACATCATAGAATACGTCAATTGAAACTCTTGGTTGAATATATTGTAGTAGAAGTTAAATAAATTAGTAGGACAAAAAAGCGATCCATTTGATTTGAGTAGGCCGAAAGTTGTTCAAACTTTGAACACATCAATTAATGTCACATTGACGGTTGAAGTAGCAGAAGTACTTTTGAATACAGAAGAAGCACACAAATCAACTCAAGTTCTTTTAATTGACTCCTGGAGACATGCGACTTTTTCACTTGATTCTTTTTTAAATGTAGGCCACCCAGGTCAATGATTCTGGAGGACGGATACTGTAGGAACCGGCCGGAAAGATGCGGAAAAATCACCGTATCTGGCCGGAAAGCATGGGAAAGCACTGGAAACTGGAAGCAGTATTCCAGTTGGAAGTTACCGGATTTTTTTCCTGTGGATTCCGGTCAGTTTCCTGTGTTTTCCGGTCAGTTTTCTGTGTTTTACATCTGGAAGTTGATCGGAATCTACAGGAAGAAAATCCGGTAACTTCCAACTGGAATACTGCTTCCAGTTTCCAGCGCTTTCCTGTGCTTTCCGGCCGTTTCCCGCCGTACGTCCACGACCTGGGCATCTTTAAAACGTATTTATTTCTTTTTCTAGTTAATCAGAATATCAGTTTTGGCGAAGAATTTTTACCGAGTCATTTTCTGATTCCTTTCCATAAATTGTTTGAAACAGTGCAATCTATTGGTATATGTTTCTATTTTGCAGTAGCACAACAAGGACATATATACCAGTGGTATTTGAATACAACAAATTCATAGCAAACTTGTATTAGTCATGATGAAAAACCAAGAGTATTTACTATTATAAATAAAAATGACGGCCGAAACACGGTGGCCAGCATATCCGGCGATAAAATCATGAAAAATACAAACGATTGCCTCGAATGACTATAGAATTCATGATCAACGCTTCTCTCTATCGAATTTAGTATAATATCGAATCGTTAATATTTACTTTGAAGAAATTAAATGCAACTAGAAAGATTATTCCCAAAGTCGATTCACTCTTTTCCTTCCCCGAATGAATTACTTTATACGTATACACAAATATTGTTTACACCAAAGGCAGTCTCTGATGGATTTCACAAGCACAAGAACAGATGACAACTCAGTTTTTTCACTCTAGTACTAATAATTGTTTTAATACAAAATAATAGGCACGCGGCGACTAGAACAGTTTCTAGATAACTTACTTAACTTGTTATTTCCCGGCGTATTTCATTTTTATTACTCTTTTTTTCATGCACACCACGTGTGTTTGCCTATCGAGAGCATCATTTTAGTCTTTTGCTGTTTTTAGGATCAGGTCGATAATAAATGGTACTTTCTTATTTCACGCTTGAAATCAAAATGACTCTGTCGCGCTCTTCTCTTTCTGATTCAAAATGAAATGAAGAAGAATGTCTCGGCATAGTGTTGCTTAAATAATTTCGAATATAAGCACGGTTTGTCCTTTACAAAGTAAGTTATAGAAGAGAATTTTTTGAGTTATTTAATTCTTTGCTAAATTTTTCTGTGAAATAATTTCATCTCAACGATAGTACGATGTCTAATTTATTAGGGCTTTGTGAAAGCTGAGGAAGCTCGGGAATTCTCTAATCGGTAAATCTTACTGCCTTATCACTGATAACTTTCGTACCAAAATGTTGGATTTATTTTACCCTCAATTACTTATTTCAGTCAGCTTTAAGAAGCATATTACGAGCAAATTATTACACTTGATAATTAACATTTTGAATCACTAATACTAAATCAATAACTGATGGCATCATACGTTGATTGTTTTAAAAACTTATTTCGTGCTGAAAAACAATCTTATTTAAACAAAGAAGCTGTAGCAGAGGTCAAGCGTCGTATTGCCATTGATCAGACCGGAAGTATCGGATCACTGTATGACACGTGTCAAGATCAAATAATGGGTAAACTGTATATAGATTACAAATCAAAATCGTCTGCGTCAAAAAAAAAACGATTAAATGTATATTATCAGTAGACCTGACGGGTGAACGTTGAAATTGTCTTAAAATGATCGATATTGATGATTCATTACGATTGAACATCCTTTTAAAAACAGTACAACCAACTGGCACTTCATCTCTTATTGATTATCCTCGAGCTATCGATGAACATACTCGCATGTTGTACATCTATTTAGAAAGTCAAACAGACTCGTGTCGAACTCATTCAGTCGAAGAAATAAAATCTCGCAATCCATTCATATCGGAGACCTTACCAACACATGAGATAACTAAAATTATTTGCGATGCACACGCTGTTGTTGTTGTATGATTACTGCCGAATCAGCTAATTGAGCTTGATAACCTGTTAGATGAAATACATCAGAGCTTAATTTATAACGTATCAACTGTGGATGGATACCGAAAGAAAAAGAATCTAGTTGATCAAATTATATCTACTACATGTTTCTCAAATATACATGATTTAACCAGGTTAACTAACTTGAATGAAGTTTACAAACGAATTTTACAATTGAGAAATAATTCTAATGAACATCTCGTCAATCAAAATATATGCTTACTTCCATTCAACACTTCGCTCTACAAAAGAATACATTGACTGAGGATGTGACTGAAATAGACCTGACTAAGGTGGATTCACTTGAAAATTATTTACTAGCGCAAGTATAAGAAATTAAAATGTTAAAATTACAACAAGAACAGATAAACAGTGTCCGTGTTGATTTCTCAAAACTGGAAGGTTATCATGACCATCGTATTCAAACTATTCGCGATTCACTTTTTCCAGTACGACGCGGAGCATGTCGAAACAGTCTATTCAATAATCAAAACAACTTAAAAATATCTAACAAAATTTAAAATTCTGTTCATAATATCAAATTATCCATTTGTCAGTTAGAAACAAAAGGAAAATTAATTAGAAACTTCCAAAAATTTGCCATTGAGTATTGTAACGTCGTACAGTTAGGAATTAAAAACGACTATACAGAACAATTAATCAACGATATACTTTTCAAAAATGATTTTGATAAAACTATATTTTGTGCAAATGATACTCTAAAAACCCACCTACAAGAACAATGGAGAGATCTTTATTCTCAAATGAAGAAGATACGGGAAACTAATCCGACATGCAGTCTTATCTATGCGAACTTCACTTATAGTCTATGGAATTTAGATAGGATGACCATTCTAACGTCAAAAGAACCAATGATAAATAAACGTGAATCTTATTCGAAAGCGATTTCAAATTCAACTAAACGAATCGCACCTTCAGCACCACAATCATCAATAGACTATAAATATATCAATATTCTTCTGCTGGGCGAATCTGGAGTTGATAAATCAACATTCATTAGCGCTTTTGCTAATTATCTTACATCATACGTCTTTGGCTTTTCTCGTGGAAAACTATTCCGTATCATTGATACGCCTGGTTTTGGCGATACACGAGGTGATACTCAAGATGAAAGCTATATTTTCGTTTATAAGTAATTTCACTCATTTAAATTGCATCTGTCTCTTACTCAAGCCAAATGAGAGTCAACTAAATTCATTTTAGTTATCATGTTGTACTCAATCGTTTGAGAATTTTGGCGAAAACATATGTGATCATATCTGCTTTTGTTTTGCGAACGCTCGGTCAACTTACTTTGCTCCTGGAGATACTCGCCCACTATTAAAATCATTGCGGGTTCATTTCGAATCAGAAATATTCGGTTCGAGAAAAAGAACACATTCTGTTTTGATAGTGAATCTTTCCGATATTTAATTGCTCTACAAAAACATTTAGACTTGAGTGATGATGATAAAAAAGATTTCGAAAAAAGTTGGCTACAATCAGTACAAGAATCAAACCGATTGCAAAAATTTATCAGTGAAGACGTTCATCAGCCATATCGTAGAAGCATTGAATGGCAATCAACAAAAGAAGCTCAATTACAAATTAATTTGATGATTCGTCCGATTTTGGAAGCTATACGAAGCACTTTTCGAAATATTCTTTTACATGAGTCTAACTGTTTGATCAAGCTCAGTGCAACCTGTGTTGGTCAATCCACAACAATATTCTACACATGTGAGTCTACCGTTAAAAAGTTTAGTCATTTTTGGATTCTGATAGGCCATTTTCATTCGTTACCAAATACGGTCAGTATAGAAAACATTTTGAAAAGCTTTCTAGAAGAAAATTCCTTTTCAGCTCTGCTGCTAAGATGTACTCTTCAAATAGATAGAACCTGTCGTAATAAAATCTCAGCTACTGAAGAATAATCTAATCAAATGTTGACATGAGTGATAAATAGATAGACGGACTCGAAGAAATATAATAGATGTTCAGATATGTCAAACGAGAAAATTCTATACTCGATGCCAATGCTCCTGTGAGTAATTTTATAATTTCATTGTACTTCCAAGCAACAAAGTCCAACTCAATATAGACTTGATTATAAATTGATGGATGAACAAGTTGATATGTCAATCGATACTTTGAACGAGCAACATCAATTTCTCTGTGAAACATCTATTAAGTTGGTTCGTTTTCTACCAAATAAATCCACGAAAACAAACTGATCCGTTTTTTCGGGCCTTGCTAGAATGATTGATGAAGAACAATATATTTGCCGAAGTTATGATCTAGTCAATTTTAATCAACAATTGATTCGTAAATTGAAACAACTTCAAAGAGAATACGAACAACAATTTAATCGTACAGTTCAGAACGAAGAAAATCAAATACGACCGCATGTATACCAATTAGTAACATCTGTTAATGAAATACCCATGATTAGAACACAAATCGATGCCATAAAAAAATATCAAGAAGGCATTTTCAAGTCACATGAAAACAAAGTAGAGCCAAATGAAGCATACTTTTAATATTATCAATGCTTCATA
Organism: Rotaria socialis; assembly: GCA_905331475.1. Taxonomy (NCBI): domain Eukaryota; kingdom Metazoa; phylum Rotifera; class Eurotatoria; order Philodinida; family Philodinidae; genus Rotaria; species Rotaria socialis. Next base: position 77,924 of record CAJNYU010003377.1, on the reverse strand, counting down.
AGGCTGATCAATCAATAAAAATTGTTTCAATTTATTATTTTTTGTATTTTATTCTCTATATAAATAAATGAACGTTTTCAGTGAAAATTTGTGCTCGCGGTTCATTCAAACTTAAAATTGTGTCTCCGTTAAGCTCTAACATCAATCAGTTTTTATATACATGATATGCACGCGTAGCACTTGCTGATAATTATCGTTCACTATCTGCGAAGAATTTCTTACGCACTATTGCAAGATGTTATAGATGTGATTAGACTAACAATAAATGTCTTCAGGGAAAAATAATTATTCTTGTCACGCACGAGCTTTCTAAATTTCAAAAGAAATTCTGACCTTACCACAAGACGTATCAATTAGACTTCATTAGTATTATGGGTAGAGTTTACTTAAATTATCTTCAATTCAATACTATAATCCATATTATTTGTAATAGATTTCAACAACAAAAATATTTTGTTGATCTTTAGTTATACTCGCGATGTAGCGAATGTGACTGAACTAATTATCAAGTTTGTATTAGATATTTCTTAAAACAACATGAAATTCAATAGCTGCCATGTAGGTGTCTAGTTACAAAAATGATGAATAGACACTTTACTAGTATGCTATTTTCAAGTGAAATATTATTGTCAAATGTATAAGGCATATCCACTGTTGCTGTCATGATGATATTCAGAAATACTTTTATTTATGCATTTCTACGATATCAGTAAACCAGAGGTATTGGGTCTCAGAAACGAAACACGAGTCTTGTCTGCTTCTCCGCGAGATTTAAAGACGTTTTACTGTCGTATTGGTACTTCCTATGGAAGTAGTGGCACCATCATTGTCGCGATAGGGTATATCATGTGTCTACAAAAGCTCTTTTGTTCAAATACAAAGTTAACTATTTCAGAGCACTCACTTTTCTATCAGATGATACGAACTCAAAATCGTAAAATAATTATAAATACTAACGATTCTTTGTTTTTCTATCGATAGTTATGCTGTTGCAAGTTCTGCACGATGAGTTCTATGATAGATTTTTATTCTCATAAATCCATGTCTGTTAGGGTGTATTCTACCATAACATATATACCTCGATTCGATCTATTTCTTTTCTTTTGTCTTTTCATTTTTCTCTTCGTTTTCCTTCATTTTTCTTGCCCTTGTTTTCGCGTGCGTATATAAACGTTTGTTTTCTAACAGAATAAACAGAGAGAATATAAACATATTCGTTAACTGTGTTCGTCGCTCCTCGTGAGCGTTAACAATGTCTGAAATAGTCAATCATTCCATCGTTCGGACCAGAGGTGTCCACAGGGTAGGACACAGGGCGAATTTTTAAAAAATTGATCCGCCCTGTTCAGGGCAGGGCAGGGCTATACCTTCACGCCCTGCAAATTTTGCATATACTTACTTTAGTTCGAAAATAACAGCAATTTTATTCTTCTCGGGAACGTGAAAGAAACTAAAACTATCCAGATATCGCTATAGAATGGTAAATAGATTGTTATATTTGTGTTTGTATGATGACCGTATAAGATCCAATCAAGTTTGTAAGAAAACAAAAGAAAATAATAAATTAATCATAATAGTGATAATAGTGCACATATGTTTAAAATATAATTGTAGTAGTTGCTGATGTTCTTATTATTTCAATAAAACTATTGAAAATAAAACTATGCATCGCTATCATCGTCGATAGATTCATGTGCTGATATTTCATCTATCTCTCCTGGTGATGAAAATGAAGTTTCTATTCTCTCTTCGTTAAATATATCTCGCCTTGTCCAAACGTAATGCTGTGATATTTTGACAAATAGTTTTGCAATTATCTCGACAGGTATAAGAGCTAATAAGGTCGTTCAAACGTCATTCGACGCAGCTTATCATAATCTATTAATGTTGAAAGAGTGGCCTAGTTCGACTGAACTTTCGCGCTTCTAGAAAGGTTTTATCATCGCGTAACACTGACAAAAAAGGACCCTTTTTTCTAGGTTTGCTTATAAAGCTCTAATTTCTTGCCAAATAATTTCTTCAAATGAAGTGTTTATGGTACCGTTTTTGTAGAAAATTGAATGGGATTTCAAGCAGTAAAAAGTATTTTTTCTAAACTATTTTCGCTCAGATTAAAAATGCAAAAACCAAACATAACGCTGTGACACGTTTTTTTGTCGACCGAATTTGAAGCACTTAACATGCTTAAAAATATTCAATGTTTATATGTTGATCACTGCCATACATATCCTTCTGTAAAAAAAATCTAGTTGCTACATCCGAAATATGAGCTCAATAATTGTATAGTAAGTTAGAAACTGTACAAACGTTCAGAAGTTGTCCTGAAGAATGTGAGTAAACAATTAACAGGGCACTTTGTAAAGAATCAAACTTTTGCATCGAATAGTATATTTATTAGAGATCCCTGTGCCTTCTTAACGTTAATAACGAATGAGTACCATAACGATGGAACTAACTTTATCATTGAAAAAAGAGGAGTATATATAGGGGGAATATGTGTCCCCAGGAGAATGAATCCTAGCCTTGGATCCGATGAGTTCCGATCGGTTCCTATTGGAATCCGACGGAGCTCTTCAGAAGGCGCAAGGAAACTATTGGATTATCGTCGGATTCCTGGTTCCGGAATCGATATCGGATCCTAGTATCGGAAACTGATAAAATCCGACATCAACCGTCAATCGGAACCGGAATGCTTCGGATTTTATTGGTTCCGACAATCGGATATGATTGGAAATACGACTGTCGGATCCGACATTGATTCTTGAACCAGGAATCCAACGGGATTTCGTCGGATGGTAGGACCCCATAGAATCCGATGGGATTCGGTATCGGATTGATTCACCTGGGAAGCTAGAACAATAATTTTATAAAAACTATACCATTATGTTGAGTAGAGAAATGATCACCACAATTTATGACTGATTCATTTTGACCACAACCGTTGTCTCTGCTAATTAGATAGACAAAACGATTCATGTTCGATTTGCTCTCCTGAACATACTCTAGATGTTGATGAATGGTGTTCAAATAAAAGAAAAAAACAGTGCAAAAGACCTCTAAACATACGATGAATCTTTGATGATGTTGATGCAAATTATTGCAACTATTGGTATATATTAATCAATGAGACGGTCTCAAACTAAGACTAATCTGGAAAGAATACATTTCAATAAGTATCATTTATGTTAGCTGTGATATATAAATTGATTTTTATATTGCCTAATGAATTTTATAAATCGAAATACTCATCTAAATATTAAAAATACTACATGAATGTTGGCAAAAAAGATCATAAAAGTCAGTTGCTCTCAGCCGATTTGTATATGAATATAATTTATACGAATTCCTTTGAAGATAGGAATGTGGTATTAAACACTCAAAAATATTTCTTTACTGATCGATTTCTATATCTTATTTCATGATTCGTTTTCATATCTTGCCAAAATATTCGTAAGTGTACAGGGAACGACATCTACACTGACTAAATCTGCTCTCTTGGTGGTTGTAGAATTGCTAGCCAATAGTTCTTTCCATTTTCTCGCAGTCATATACGAACATAAACAATGGTTGTGATCCTATAGCGCTCCCATGTATTGCTCTATTCTATCTGCAGTCTCATGTTGAAATATAACGATGATTCACATGCACTAGAAATGTTTTTATTTTTTTCGTCCAAGATGATCTATGCGATTGTTTCAAGTAATAGATATCATCTTTCTTGTAATGAATGTTTCTATTCAACCATTCTTACATTCTGAATGATCAATAGATACTAAGAGAAATTTTGATTAGCAACAGTTCTACTGAGAGACTGGATTGGTCCTCATTTACTGTAACAATAAGAATAAGACCCCAAACAGACCAAAAAGATAAAACAGAATTAACCACTAAATCGTCTCAAAAAGATGACTTAAGTGTGAATTAACCAATCACGTTGCTTAATTCTGTTTTATTTTTTTGGTCTGTTTGGGGTCTAAGCAATATAACGATGCAAACGTCATTTAATTTCGGTATTTAATTAGAGTAGGCTCTAAAAAATACTAATTCTCTTAGATTTTGAAATGATATGTTTACAAAATATGTGATAATTTTTCCCGCAGTTAATGTTATTTGATAGATAATTTCTAGTCTGAATATAAGAATCTGTTCAAAAGGTTTCGTTACAAACACCTAATTCCATGAGAATAGACAGCTGAAGAATAATCAATTAGTTAAACAGAAATTTCAACACAGCATTGAAACTTATAATAGACGAGAGGATTCAATTAATATAACATCGATTGAATACTGATATAAAGAAATATTTTACGAATTAATTTACTAGGATTATTTTCATCTAAAATTCCTGTTCATAGCTTGAGTTTAGATAGGCTGCTATCTGATTCCTTTTGATTAGTTTTGTATGATATTCAAGTCTACTATCTGTGTCATAAGTCCAACAAGTGATGATTACGTACAAAATTGAAATTCGTTTACATCAGGATTTCTCTTAGAACTGTTCTTTCAGCTAAAACGTAACTACCAAAAATAAATTTCTCAGTGTGATTATGCACTTTCAATAAGTAAATCTAAATTCAGCGAGGTAAACCTTTTACTTTTTCAATTGAATCATAAAAACGTTCACTAGTTATACAACTGAAATTAGAAATGTTGATGACTAAATACGCCCACTAAAACAGCCATGCATACGATGCGTTCAGAGAATATCCCAGGAAACTCGATTAAGTGTTAGGGAATAAAACGTAGCAGATATAACAGATATAGAGATATCTAGGTTATAGGGGGTCTAGGTGGAGGGGAGTCTTGGAGTCTAGGGGGTACCAGAGTTATAGTAGATATATTTTTTTTCTCTTAATTTTATTTAATTGTAACTCAACTAAAATAAAATCTTCTGGACAAATATTACTGATATCAATATTTATTTTTTGAGCCGTGCTCGTTGTTTATCAATCTCCTATATCTCCTATAACTCTGGTACCCCCTAGACCCCAAGACACCCCTCCACCTAGACCCCCTATAACCTATATATCGCTATATCTGCTGCGTTTTGTTCCCTAGCACTTGATCGAGTTTCCGGGGATATTCTCGGAACGCATATAATCAAATTAGTTTTGTTAAAGTAGTTTCTCAATATTATCGAGAAAATTCAAATCTTTTAAATATACTGTTTGATGAACTCATGTATAGTAGTGGTTCATATTTTTTTATGCATGCTAGTCAATTTTTAAATAGTTTATTTTTATCTTGTATGAAAACAATATACTTTAGTGTATTTTCTTGAAATCATTCTAGAATATTCCAATTCCGCATGGCACGGATATCCTCAGATGTATCACTCTTAATTCAATCTACGCCTTCGTTATCGTCAATATCGTTCCCATTATATCGACGTCGTTTTTATGTTCTGTTTGTCTTTGGTTTTCTTGCGTTCAATCAATACCTTTTCTGGTTAACATTTTCTCCAATCTCACAGAGTACTCAAGCTTATTATCATATAACAGAGAGTACTATTAATTTACTTCTCAACTGGGGATCAATTATCTTCATTCCATGTTTACCATTAACCTACGTTCTATTGAACAAACCACATGGACTTCGAAAATGTGTCATAATACTTGCCATCACAGATTTGCTGGCGACAATACTTCGCATTGTGCCATCAATGATTGTATCGCCTTCAAATGATAATTTTACTTCTGTCTCCCTTTTCTTCATACATGTTGGACAAATATTAAATGCTGCATGTGGACCTTTGGTTATGGCACCTGTTTCGCAACTCTCATGTATTTGGTTTGGAACCAATGAGAGAACTCGCGCCACAACGTTCGCAATCGTTGCGCCTAGTTTCGGCTCAACCATCGGTTTTCTAATCAGTCCTTGGATTGTGAACACACCTGAACGTGTTCCTCAACTTCTGTATATACACTTGAGTCTTGCTTTGGTTCCTTGTGTACTGATAATGATATATTTTCCAGCACAACCACCAAGAGCTCCGTCACCTGCTGCTCAGTCGCTTATTGACGGTTCGATACACGAGTCTAATATTGATTCATTGAAAACATACATGAAAAATCTTAGACAGTGTTTTACCACACCCTCATTTCTACTTCTTTGTTCTGTGGGAGGTCTTTTAGGTGGCGCTTTTTCGGCATGGACAAGTCTCTTTGCTAATATTCTAGCACTGGAGAATTTCACGGAAAGACAATCAGGTAAGGATAATGAATAACCAGCAAAATCTTTTTGAACTATTTTCTTGTCAGGTTGGTTTGGTTTCGGTGCATCATTAGCCGCTATTACAGGTGGTTTGTGTGTGAGCACTCTGGCCGATACGCGCTACTTTCGTCGTTCGTTCAAATCTTTAATTATTACCATGACTATTGGTTTTTTCATTGCTCTCGTATGGTTCGATTTGTTGATTCGCACTGTTTTCTATGATGAACCAATTTTAAAACCCACTGTTACTACGGTCATTGTGTCAGTGACACTGGCTGGACTCTTTCAAGGTTCCGCCGCGCCACTAGTATATGAAGCTCTAGCTGAAATCATGTTTCCTTTACCTGAATCACTATCTGCATCGGTTTTGGTTCAGTTTGCCAATATTGCAGTGCTTATTCTACTTCTTATTCCACCAAGCTTGTACCAATGGATGAATTTACTGGTGCTTGCTGCCATTGGTAGCTGTATTCTTATGATGGGATTTGTACATATCGAATACAAGAGACGAAATGAAGATGAAAGGAAACAATAAAAATACATGCATACTCTAAGGAATATTGTTTGGATAGGGTGCTAGAAGATATTGATGGATATTTTTATTTTCGTCTTTAATTGTTTGTTTCATTCGTTTTAATTTTTCTATTATACGGTATTTTGATGTTTTGTTACTGTAAGGAAGTCATTTAAACAAATAAACCATACTAATTGTATGATACATAAAAACAAAATCATATATTTTTGTTGGACTACGTATATAATTTTCAAGAGAAGGTGTCAAACACAAAACAATAATCTTTTTTCTTTTTCTGCTTCTTAAATTCATAAGTAGTAGCAAAGCTATTTACTGATTATGAACCATAATGCCGATTTCTATACAATTCAGATTTAAATGACCGGTGATCTGGTTCACAACCAACTCAGATGCACCTTGAAAATTTTATTTAGTAGTGTTTATGAGAACGAGGCACGTTTTTCAAAAGTATCCACCATTTTCATGCATTACTGTTAAACAAAATACTTTTAGGAAACCTTTTATATTGAATAATGAAGAATATTCTGAAAAAAATATGCAAAACAACGAATATGATGTGCATTTCAAGAATTCGTCAGTAGAATAAAATTGTCAGTTGTAGAAGTAGCAAAAATGTCATGATAGAAAAAAGAGAACTGCTCTTCGACCCACTACAAATCTACACTCAGTCGCCTCCACCACCTCCACCATAATCACCGCCACCACCTCCACCATAATCACCGCCATCACCTCTATCGCCATCACCTCTACCACAATCACCTCTATCGCCATCACCTCTATCACAATCACCGCCACCACCATCATCGTCACCACCATTATCGCCACTAAAATCGTTGTCGTCATCATTGCCACCATCTGAATCATCCTTGGACTCATGGTGTTTTCTGTGTGGTGAGCCTCGTCCTTTCCTCATGGATCCTGAACACAAATGTTGAATAAAAATAATATATTCATTCTCTCACGGCTTCTTCTTACTGGGTGATACAGATGAACCGCCACAGCCCATATCGTTGTGTTGTTTCAACAGAAAATTATATGTTTATGACTGGTAGAGAATGTTAGTTTATGTGCAACAAATGAAAAGAAAGAGAGAAAAATAGTTTCTTGGTTTAAAAGTGGCAGGACGTTACTATGCAGAATATGTCAAAAAACGCATTTTCAATAATAATGACATTTCTTAAAGTCAATCAATACGTACATTTCGCAGTTGTCATACGTATTGTGCTGTTATGTATGTAAAAAAACAAACTCATAATAGAAAATTTATCCTTTTAACGTATTCTAAATGCAACTTTTTTCACCTTGTCTACCATATTCATTCATTGGTTGAACGATCACCTTTTTGTTTCTGTTTGTTGCAGTTGACAATGCATTTAGTTTTTCGTTCACATTCTACAAGAATATTTCTACGGTACACTACTCGTCAGAAAGTAGCTAACACATCGACCTGTTATTAAAATACAGTTTAATTAAATAACAGGATATTGTCTATCATCATTATGTATGCGAACATCGAACTGCATGTAGTTGAATAGAAGATTCATATTCATGCTCTAGAATATTTTCAGATATGTTTCGTTAGAGTTAGAAATATGTTTGTTTGTATAGTTGTGAATGTGAATTTATCTTCAATAAGCGTCTTGTATTGACCTTGGCCAACTTCAATAGCATTGTATCAAAATAGATGAAAGATGAAAAACTTCATCCTTTGTTTCATGTCATAAACACTTAAATTTTTACCTATGATAGAATCTATGAACTGCATTATTATTTAGACACTCGCGTAAAATGAAAACAAGAGGACTTTGTAGTGTACTTCAAAAAGCAAACAACGTCTAAATATGAGTTGTAATATGTTTTGATGAGTACATTGACGTATACTATTGATACTTTAGTTGCATGCATGATTGTCAGAAACATTTTCTTTCCTTCGTCGAGTGTATAACAATATTATACAAAGGATTACATTAATTTTGAAAATGATTCTTTATTTCAATGATTACTTGCTTCAACTATTTTACAAAAACTTAGTTCGGATTTGATTTGATTTGACTAAATTTTTGTTTGGTTTCTACAATCAACCCAACGATGATCAGTGATCAGAAAGGATTTATACACTGTTGATTTAAAATAAAAAAAAGTAATTGTATTCATCTCAGATTACAAATCTCACTTCATATATATATATATATATATATATATGCAAAAGTGTGTTGTTATGTGCATATAGAAGCAATACACGATGATGACATTTGGCAGAAATATATTTTTTATTGCATTTGGGATTATCATATCTTTAGTTGACACAGGTGCATTACGTACTGATGTGACCGTGTCGGGCATATCTTCAGGTGCTGCTATGGCTGTTCAATTACATATGGCCTATTCAAAAGAAATCAGTGGATGTGGTATTTTAGCTGGCCCTCCATATGAATGTGCTGGCAACTTGACGGGTGTTACGAAATGCATGAAGGGACCCATTGAAGACATTTCGGCTGATGATATTTTATTAAAACTTAAATCTTATGAATTAACTGAGAATATTGATAGACTTTCAAACGTTCAAAATGATTCAATATATGTTTTTGCTGGTACGCAGGATTCTGTTACTCTTACTAGTATCGTTAAATTAAACGAAGAGATATATTCTGTGTTGGGTGCTAATGTGAAAACTAATTACGAGCTACCAGCAACACATGGTTTTCCAACAGACAACTTTGGTGAAAGTTGTGATGTATTAAATACAAAAGATTTTATCAATAACTGGTCAGCTAAAAGCGTTTTAAAAGTCATATTTGATCTTTATTCAAATTTACTCATTTTGCTTTTAGTAATTTCAATATGGCATACGACGTATTGAATCATCTTCATGGTGGTCAGTTGATTGCGCCTATTTCGAACTCAACAACGCCGCTAATCGGACAGATGATTGTATTTAGACAAGAAAATTTTCAGAATCCTCCGCCGTCTTTGGCTACAGGTGACATTTCGAGTAGTGCAGTCTTGAAATGGATCTCAGCAACGATTTCCTTGTATAATCCTACCACATGGAGTTGGCCAACATCAGGTCTATTTAATTTAGCCTTGTCTATCACTACAGTGCCTTTCGAAGCTCAACTTCCCGATACATACAGCTTTTCTAGTGGTCTCGACGACTATGGATTCGCATACTTTCCATCTGCCTGTACTAAAGGTCAAAAATGCCCGATTCATGTTGCACTACATGGATGTCGACAAGGTTGTAGATCCATCCTTGCTTAATTTCGTTTTTTGTTGTTGTTTTGAATGGCTTTATTTTTTTCGTACAGGAAAACGGTTTATTGGTGATACATTCATAACTAAGACGGGTTACTTGGAAGTTGCCGAACTCAACAATTTGATTGTGTTTTTTCCTCAAATTTCTCCAACAACAACTTCACCGATGAATCCAATGGGCTGCTGGGATTGGTGGGGAGCCAATGCTCCAAATTATGCAATCAAAATTGCTCCCCAAATGTCTAAAATAAAACAAATGATTCAGACTGTACGCATGATAAATAGAGCTATAGTTGCTGCTGTTTCACGTTAAATGATTTGTATCCAATATGAATATTGACTAAAATAAATAAAATGAACTCATTACATTTTTTTTGTTGGCTTATTATAGAATAGCATTTTGTTATGCTGGATGTCTTGAAAACAAATAGTGAAAAATGACTGCGATCATTGAAGTCAAATATCAATTTGCATAAATAGTAAGAATTTTAGGACTTAAGGCGATTTATCAAATTTTCATTACTTTGACATTAGTCTTCACTATATAATAAATATACAAAGCAAAAACACAAAACTGAAAATAACCCACACTTATCTTATTAAACCAAATCGTCTAATAAATTTATCATAATATACTCAGGCAGTTAAAACCATTTTTATTTGTCGACTCTTATTAATTTTCTGATTTCAACTGTAGTAACAATGTTTCTCAAACCTGAATGGATGCAAACATTTAGAATCGACTCTACTATCGCGAATTTGTGTGCTGTTGAGAAGTCTTTAATTATAATGCTCATCTCTGTCATATTGACTAGCAGCCGAAAATATTATAGAAGTTAAAAGTTTCTTTTTCTCAAGGAATTCTAAAATCTATACGACTCATATATAATCATCATGATATGCTCTATATACTTTATATATAAGAGAAAACTGGAATTGTTTTCGCTTTATCTTTCTTGTTCAAATGAGTTTGTGGAAGAGAATAAGAAACCCATCTACAATTATCGTATTTTAAGTGTTGATGGTCAGTAGAAAATTTTTCAAACACTGTTTTCATTCTAAATAGTGCTTGATATTGGCAACTTTGCTGGCAATGTTAATATTGTACTGATTGAAGTTAAGATGACAATCATAAAAAAAAGATACCAGATATTTTTATTGAACACTCTGAATGGTCATATGATTTACCGAATCAATGATAATAAATAAATTTTGCAAATAATAGTAAGATTTTGAGAGAAATAAAAATGATTATGTAATTCTACGATCTGTGAATCGTAGTTAGTTTTAGATCTAATAACAATTTTATTTTGATATGCCGAAAAAAATACAACGGCACTAATCAAAGTAAATGGAAATTAAGATAGAATCGAAACTTTTGCCTGACGCACAAGTCGAGCAAATGTTGATTGTGGACTTTTAAGTAAATTTGTCGGTGTATCAAATTCAATGATTCGACCACTATCCATAACAATGACTCGATCAGAATCGAGAATGGTTTGAACTCGATGAGCAATTGTTATTACAGTTACGTTCGAACAAGCGTCACGAATTGATGTTTGAATAAGACGATCAGTTTCATTATCAATATTAGCTGTTGCTTCGTCCAAGCATAAAATCTGTTAATATATATACGTAAACAAAAATAAACACAATAAAGTATATTAGAAACATTTACTTTAGCTTTGCGAAGAAGCGCTCGAGCAAGACAAAAGAGCTGTTAATAAGAAAAGAAAAAACAACGCATACGATTGATTGTTTCGAGTGATAATGCATCTTTTAATTCTTACTTGCTTTTGACCAACAGAAAAATTACGACCACGTTCAACAATCATTGAATTAAGGTCATTTCCTTAACATCAAAAATAGAAGCAAGAAAAAATTCTCCATGTTCTTACCTAAAGTTTCAACTAAATCAAATAGATGACATTTTTCTAATGCACTATGAATTTCTTCATCGGTATGATGTTGATAAGGATCAAGATTTTCTCGAATAGTTCCACTGAATAGAAATGGATCCTGAGGAATAATTGCTAAAGTTTGTCTAAAAATGAAAGAGAGAGAAAATACATATGCTGAAGATCAAAAAAATGTTTATTACCGAAGTGTGTGACGTCGCATTGTTGTCGTATCAACGTTATCAATAAGAATTTGTCCATCAGACAAATTTACAAGACGAAATAATACTGCTAATAAACTACTTTTACCGGAACCTTTTCGAAATAAAAACAACAAGACAAAAATCGATCAGAGATTTCTTTCTTTTTTTTTAAATTAAATCAAAATGTCTCTAACCAGTTCGTCCAACAATGCCAATTTTTTCATTTGATTGTATTTGAAATGTAATATTATCGAGTGCTACTTTTTGATCAACACTATATTTCATAGTAGCATGACGATACTCAATTGTTGCTCCTTTTTGTTGTCTTTCTTCATTCAAAATGATGAATTGTTCTTCATTGTCTTCTTCTTCTTTGGGTAAATCATCGATATATGCAGTAACGCGTTCAACACCGATCATTTCTTTTTCAGTTTCTGTAAAACTTGATATTAAACCATTCAAAAGACCCGTAACTGATAAAATATATGATAAAGAAAGTCCGACTAATGCTGGATTTGATCCTTCTATTGTATAAACATGTTCAATAACGCCAATTAATGATACACCAGCAACCATGACAATACCAATCAGTTGAAGACGAAAACTAAGCCATAAGCCAGCAATAAGAGATGCAAATTGCGCACGAATACTATTCGATACTAAGAGAAAATTATGTTCAACAAATTGTGTTACATGACGAAAAGCACGGATTGTTGATAAACCCGAAATAGTTTCACCAAAATGTGCATAAACTGGTGACAAAGATACAGATGATATACGCTTTATTTCACGTGATGTCCAACGGTAATAATTCTAAAGATAATAATTTTGTCATACAAATAAAGTTTCCTATTCGTTTCTAACCTGAATGAAATAGTAAAAAATAGCCAATGGAACAAGAACAATAAGAAATTTAGGTAAACCATAACACGATAATACAAGTGTACCTAATAATGAGAACATGTTCGCTAGAAGTATATTCATTATAAATGGTAATGAATCGTCTACACTCCACGTATCACTTGAAAATCTATTTAATATCCTTCCACTTGGTGTTGCATCCAAAAATGATATTGAACATTTTAAAAGACTATTCAGTAAGGATTTATGTAATTTTCTAGCTGCTGCAATGCCACCATAAGCAAATGTGAAAGCACGCATTAGTGTAAAGAGAGAATTTGCAATAGCTAGACTAACATAAATTATAAAAAAACGTTTAAAATCTTTGTCAGCTGTTTGTGTAGCAAAGCCGAACATTGGTCGAGCATCAATATTAGACACACTAAAACAAAGCATTAACTGATTAATTAATGTAAAATTAAAATTAAAATAAAAACAATCATAATCAATCAAAATAAAAAATAATTTGTAAACTTCACGAGCAGAATTTTAGCACTGTTGTTTTACATTATCAATATGACAACGTAAACATATTATTGATAGCTTTTATATAGCTATTTGACATACTTGACAATAGGAAATTTCGCTAGGATGTCTCAGTTAGATGATTTATTTTTACTTATCTAACATATGCTATCGAATAAGATGTGTTAAACAAAGACAAAAATATCGTAAGCTTACAGGCTATGATTGAGAAAGTTTTTAGATGTTTGATCAGTTATATTCTTTATATTGAGTAAAGATGACTGATGACTTGTCCAATATGATAACCACCAATCAAAGACATTTCGAGAAGCTATTAAGTAAACATGATAAATGAAGATAGAACTATCTAGATGCGTTTATGAATACAAACCTTGCATAAGAAATACTGAAAGTACGATAGAAAACGAAAGAAAAATGCCAACAGCAACAAAATATCGTTTCCAAACAGTAAATTTGACGGTTCCTAAATGAATATTTTCAGTATTTCTTAATTCAAAACTACTCTATCTATTGGTTTTACCAGTACACCTTTGTTCTGCTTCATTTTCCAAAGCAGTTTCTGCTTGTATAACTTGCTCTTCAATATCGATCATTGATTTATGTGTTGTCGTTCCAACACTAGTTTGAGATGAATGATTACTAGATAAAAGTAAGCCTTCGGCTGATGTAAGAACTTCATTTGGTTTTCCTTTTCATATTAAGAAAATTAGTTGCAAGAGAAAATATAGCAGTCAATAAATAGATGACCTGTTCGAACAATGCGTCCATTGTCAACTAAAATAATATAATCAGCTTGATCCATAAATTGAATTTGATGAGTACATAACAGACGTGTTTTATATTTAAGAAGACCGTTAATACAATTACTAAAAAGATGACGAGCAACATGAACATCAACAGCCGACAAAGGATCGTCTAATAAATATATATCTTTATCCTAATAATAAAATATTTGTATGACAAATTTGTCTATGAAATCTTTTATTTACTTGATAAACAGCTCGTGCTAATGCAAGACGAGCTTTTTGTCCGCCTATTTTATAGAGCAAAAACAAAGCCTTTTTACAAATAAAATATCCAACAAATTGAAACATACCAGAAAGTGTGACACCATTTTCACCAACCAATTTAAAATCACCAGCTGCACCTAAACTCTATGCAAAGAAATTCTATCATAATTATAGAAATATGTAAATGAGTTGTATACTTTAATATCATTTTCGAGTGCACATGCATCAATCACTCTTTTGTACAACTGTTCATTATATGGTTTACCGAAGAGAATATTATCTCGAAATGACATTTGTTGAATCCATGATTCTTGACTACAAGAAAAAAATTGAATGAGAAAATGCAACTAAGTAAAACTAGAATAATATTAACCTAACAAAAGCAAATCCATTTTCAACCGCATTATGAACATTAATTGAGCCATTTATTTTATTTAACTCACCAAGAATACCATTGAGTAATGTCGTTTTTCCACCTATTAACTTCCATGATTATTTACTTTAAAATAAATGAAAATCATACTTCCAACTCGACCAACAATAAGTACAAGACTACCACGTACAATTGTTAAATCAATATTTTTCAAAGAGATTTCATCAGATTCTATATAGTCTGTAGAATTCCATGAAAAATTTGCTTGATTTATACGAATATCTAATGATGAACGATGATCTAATGAATAGAGAAAATCATTAGTCGAAGAATTGTTTGTATTTTAAATAAAAGCAGAAAAAAAATATATTTAATTTACCCAAAATTGGAAAAAGATCAATTGGTACATTTTCATAATATGCATCAAAATCAATCGGTTCAATATCCATAAAACGCTGAACACGTTTTAATGATACATTTGCTTCAACTAATCCATTAATTACCCATGGAAATGCATTTAAAGGAGAAATAAGTAAAGCAAATAAAGCCAAACTGGTAAATACCTAAAATATCGTTTCATATCAACACATGATTCATATTAAATTTAAAATAAATTTTCATGATCTATGTGCGTAGAATTTTCTTTATGTTTACTCATTTAATCATGATATTTCTTGTCAATTCTATTCAGTAAAGAATAGTACCGTATTTGAGTAAGATGTCAATGTATCTGCTTTATATTAGAAAAAATAATGTTCATGCTGAACACATCCATACATCCATAATAAGATATAGAATCTTTCCTAGATACGTATAATTTCGTTATGAAAACATGCCAATATTTCGAAGAATATTTAGCAACGTTTAATTTTGATCGTATTGAAAAATCCTTGGAAATGGAAAAGTAACATCTGCTGGTATCCTGTACTATGCGACAATTACAATTATTTTATATTCGAAAATTTGCAATACTTAGTTTTCTAGAAAACAAAATCAAGCAAACCTTTGCGGGTGTCAATTGATTTCCAAGAAGTGTATACGTTGTAAATGTTAAAACAGAAATGAGAACTGGTGTTGTTGCCCAAAAATAAACACAAAAAGCATCTAAATATTTTCTTCCACGTAATGCGCGTAATTCTTTTTGTCGAATATCATTTATTCGATCAGAAAAATAATTTTCATACGTATTCATTTTAATTGTACGCATACCATATATGATTTCAGAAACAACTTTAATACGTTCATCTTTATACAACATCATATCTTGACTTAATTTGGCTATCTTCGATGCTATACATTTATTTATTGGTATGAGTATTATTGTAAAAACAAGACCAATTAAAAATGTCAAGCCAATTTGTTGATATAATAGATAAAGTACAATGGCTATTTGAACTGGTAATGACCAAAATGCATGGAATGATTGAAAAAAATTTACAATACGATCAGAATCTGTTGACATGAAATTAACAATTTCGCCCATATTGAATGTATTCATTTGACATGTATTTAATTGTGTTGCTGTCGAGTAAATACGTGTATATAAATAAATTTTAGAACGAAGTCCCAAACGATTTATACGATAAGTAAAATGCGTATTTAGAAATGATGCTACAGCTACGGTTCCAATGAGAATACTTGAAAGAAGAAGACCACGACGTAGATCACGATCCTTCTGTTCGCTTCCACTTGATTCTTCCATGTAAATGATTAATTTATTAAGAAAAATAGGTCCACCAAAAGCAAGACCATCGCCAAGAATTTTTAGAATACCAAGTAGAAAAAAAGATCGACCAAAATTTTTCATAAGTGCACGAGAAAGTCGACGATGATGTTGCACGCCACTTGAACGTAATGGTAAAAGTGCAAATGGTAATGAACAAAGATCATTTAAATCAATAATTAATGAATTATAACCACGTTTCATCAATGGATTAAACCAAGCAAAAGTAAATAGTTCTGTTAGAGTAGCTGAATCTTCATTAATTACATGTGATGATTCTTGTTGTGATGATGGAAGAAAAAGACATCTCGATTGTATGATAACTGTATCTGGCAGGAAATATTGGCTTTCATTAGTTTCAGGATCTTTATTGTTTATATAAAAATTAGTCATCAAAAATATCTTATTTCGTAATCTCTACTTACGTTCTGTTGGCATTGGTTGATCACACGTGTGACAACAAATACATAACAGGCCGAAAGTTATTAAAACTAAACATGATTGTCTAATACTAACATAAATACTTTCAATTAATGTCAAATGTTTAATAACAATTCGATAGATGTCATAATTCTGTATGACAAAGAATATAATCATCCAAATAATATAATTCATCGGACGTTTATTATGATAAAGGTTACGGTTGAAATTAAAATAACAAATAAATAAATGTGTATTGAGAATAAGCAATATATTAATAGCATCAATCCATTGATATTTTGTATTATTAGCAAAAAAATAGTCATAGAAATAGAATGAAAATGTTGTTATCAATACTAAACTTGATCCAAAACGAATCAATGCAAGTGGAAGTGTCCATAGACGATATGAACATTTCAAACGTTGCCCAATATTGTACGATACAAGAATGAGAGTTATCGTATAAAGAACAAACTCAAGAACATATTTACGAAAACAAGGTGACAGATCTTGATCAAACCAGATCTTTGATGAAGAATCACTACTATCATTACAGATCAACGATAGAAAATTCGATAGTTCCATCTAGAAAAATTTTCAAAACTAGTCTTTTCCTTTTTTTTTAAATCAAAACAAAACACAAATTTCAACCAAACGTCACTAAATATCTTTATTATTCGTTGTTGGTGTTGTTGGTGTTGGTGTTATTACTCTTTTTTTTATCTTTTAGTCTTTTATCTTCATCAATTAAATACTGCATAAAATCTGTTACACTCTCAAATTCAATTCTTCCTTCATTTTCTTTATCTGTTTTTCTTTTGATCGATGGTAACCATGAAGCAGACCACATGCGAAATTCAGCAAACGTTTTTGGTTTTCCGCTAAGCAACCATAGGGTACCAGTGAATGAAAGAACAGTAGCTAAACTATACATTGAAGCACGACGTAACGCTTTGATAGCTAAATAATGACCATCGTCAAATAACACTCTTGCATTTGCTTGTCGAGTAAGTTTAGCTGTTGTTTCACGTTTTTTTGTTCGACCAAGTGCAAAACCAAAACCGCCTAGTAAACCACATGCTGTTATGAAAGAAAAATAGACACCAGGCAAAAGACGATTGAATATAAAAGCGTTACGAGCTTCTCGAGAAGCTTCTTTGTCTGATTTCACTGCATCACTAAAAATAAGATAAAAGATACTATTATTTCTTTTTTTTCATAAAAATAAGATAAAGTTCATATTTGTTTGTTTCTTTGCTTGTAACTATTCAACGAAATCGAAGAATAGGTGATTGAATACTAATCGTGTCATGCATATCGTAATGAAAGAGCAAAATTGCTTTTATTTTTTTTTATACGCACAAATAGAAGAACGACAACTAACGATTACAACATGCAATACGAGAGAGAGAGAGAGACAGTAAAATTAGGATAGCTCACTAGGGAGCAGCTCCATGTTCAAGTAATACTTCATGTCCATCATTTGTCATATGTGTTGAAGCATTCGGATCATCAGCCAATTTAATTAAATCCACTATTTCACCTTTTTCATAGGGAATTTCCAAGAAACTGTCAATTTTTTTTAATGATGGTGATCGAGCAGGTGATGTGTCTTTACCATGAATACTGTTAGAGGTAGGGATCGATAAGTTTTCTTCAGCGTCTGGTGTTGACGGTTGTCGACGTAAAGAATTACTAGAAAAGTCAGTAGGAGTAGTATTTAAAATGATTGACGATGGATCAGCGTCGATTGAAAAACGTTTTGCAATTGGACGTGGTGGATAATGACGTTCCAAACTTGATTGTGTTGACAGAATTTTTGTTAATTTTTTTGTTGTTGTCTCTCGTGATGACGGAATGACAGACGAGGAAAGTATTGAAGAAATAGAAGAAGAACGACTATCGTTTGTTTCACTAGGTGATTTTTCGTCAGGGATAATTAATTTAGGCGTTGTAGTTGAAAACAAAGAGGAAGAAGAAGAAGAAGAAGATGCCATTGAAAATAGTTCTTCTACAAAAACTAAGAAGGAATATTTGTCAATTAAAGTAAATATTTTGATCATTTCATTTGATTCAATTGATATCCTTTCGTTTAGCAAAGCGATAATTTTAAATATTTCACGTACTTCTCTGGCATGCACCAGTACAAAATATTCATATATTTGAAAATAACCTAGTGTCATAACACAACTGTTTCGACTTTACCTACTCGGATATCTATTTTTTATGTGGATATTTAATAGACCACAAAAATGAGAGAAAAAAACAGCCATCGCCATGAGGAAGCGGAGCAAACGACAATATTACAATTCTGTTTGACTGGCGTGTGTGTATGGATGTGCTCGTCATATAGAACATAAAGTAGAGAGATAGAGGAGTGGGGCCGATGATGACGACAATATCAAAGAGCGCGAAAAAAGAGCAAGAAAAAACGAGTAGAGTAAGAAAATATAATACAATAATGGTAATAGGAACATATATTCGTTAGAGAAACAACATGAATGATGGTGTTTTTCTTGTTCGTTTTTTTTTCATGATGACGACAACAAGATTTTAGAGCAGAACAAAAAAAATTACACAAGAAAACATATATATTGGCAATTTTGAATAGTGAATGATCAGAACCAATGAATAACATGTTTAAGATCATCAAATCAGCGAAGTTCGCAAAAAAGCCGATAAAAATTAATATAAATCAAATTGAATAATATAAGAAGATAGTAGCTATCTCTTATTTTGCTACTTCTTCTAGTTCGTTTTAGTCTCGGCAAATTGTAGTAGTGAATATAATACGGAAAATAACTATCCATGGAAAACGACAAGAGAAAAATGATATAATTGATTTATTTTATTAAAAGAGCCGATGAACATCGATAAAACCATGATAAACATAGTGAAATTCATAGAATTATCGCGTAAAATACAGAAAAGAAGAAGAAAAACGATGAGGCACATTAACTACAAAGAGTTATATCAAACAACTTCTGTCTTATATATTCCTAAAGGAATTTGTTATAATCAAACGTGACAAATAAGTATATAATAAGATATGCCTACCTATTAATTGCATTCATAGTTTTCAAATAAATAAATATGATGAACACCAAAATGATGACGATTGTTTTATTAATATCTGAAATTCACTCCAATCGAGTAAGGAAGATCTTAGCTTTTTTCTATTTTCTTGGACCGATGGATTGATTTTTGATACGATGATTCATCTTTATATAGGATTGGTTACTTTCTAAAACCATTGATAATAATAAATAGTATGAAGCAGAGGTTCTGCACAACAACGAATGAAGTGCAATAGAAAAATGGTGACTTGAATATATGATAATGATTAGTTTACATTAAAACAATACAATGTCTCGTTGTTTGCCTTATCGTGTTGAATGTACAGAAAAATGCCTACAAGCTCAAAACGATGCACTTAGTTCTACATTTTTTATTCTAAGACAAACAGGTCCAACAGCTTTCGTTATTAAAGAAGATAGTGAACGAACATTTAAAGTATTTCTTCATAGATTAGAGTTCAATGAATATATATGGATATGGATAAATATATATATATATTCACGTGTTCATTAGGTATTCTTAGGTGATCCACATCAATGTACGTGTTCTTCATTCCAAATTAATCGTGAAATATGTAAACATATATGTTGGCTACTATTAAAACGATTTCGTGTACCAAGAACTAACCCAAGTACATATTTATATTGGGAAATATTAATTTGATAGAGTCTATATGTATATGTCTATGTATATATTTAGTTCTATGGCAGCGAGGTCTTGTCGAACGAGAAATTAATGAACTTCTTCGTGAATTGACACAAGACAATGATGAAAGAAATAGATCAAAATTTAATTATAGAATAAAAGTATTTTCTTTTATCTAAAGCATAGTTGTTAATTTTGCTACTGAATAAGTTGAGTTAATGGATTGTTACTTTTTAAAAGTACGATGGATAAAAACGTTAAAATTAAAAGTTTCAACTAATTTCGTTTCGTATACAATAAACTCAAGTACTTTATTACTTTGTCATATAGTTTTATTTGATTCAATATTTCGTGGTCAAAGTGACAATCAGATCTTATCAAAACTATTTAGTTACGTTTAATTAAAAAGGAAATGATTGTAAATTTTCTTTTTTGAAAATATATTCTCCGAAAAAAGAAATGGTTTCTTTTACTATTATAAGTACTCAATAAAGATATATCCAATAAAATATGATCGATTGTTTTGAATATAGACTGCCAATAACATGGAAAAAAAAAACGGGCATTTGTCTCATTGAGAATCTATATAAGGGTGTAACATTTGCATTTTAACATTTAGCTAATTAGAAGTTATTGATCTCATACTGCGAATTCTTAGATAGCTTTTCATTAAAAATTCTCGATGTTTTGATCGGTTTTAAAATTTAGATCATAAAAACTAATATTTAACTAAATTTTACTGTCATCATTTCTTAACAATAAATAACTACTGGATTTTGTTTTAAATTACCATCTGTCGTGTTATAATAGGATGAAGATGAAAACGATGCTGGTCGTCAAGTTGAACAGCGTCCAATAAGTGAAAATGATGTGTGTCCCATATGTCAAGAAGAGTTACTAAATAAAAAATTGCCTGTTACTCATTGTCGGTTAGTTAAAATATAAAACTGGTAATACTATTCAAATAGGTAATTGGTAATTTTTAGACGTGGTTGTGGTAATAATGTTCATGTTAAATGTATGAAAATTTGGCTTGATCATCAAGTATCAACAGGAGAAAAACTAATCAAATGTCCGTTATGTCGAGAAACATTTGGTACTCCGGAACAATTGAAACTAGAATTTCAGTAAGAAAATTTCTGTTATTCTTTTTTTATAATCAAGTTTTATAAACGAATTTTTTTCAGAACAATTGGTGCTCAACAAGCTGAAAGAGCATCGATTCATTTAGGTCATTCATGTCATCGATGTCATGCATGTCCAATCACTGGCAAATGTTATAAATGTACAACATGTCAAGATTATTTTCTATGTCAAACATGTTTTAATTTAAATATACATAATGAACATAGTTTTGATTATCGAGAAGTAAATTAAGTTCAAAAATAAAGTAACTCATACATCGATTTTTTCGTAGAAATCCTTTCAACACTGGAAAATAGCAACACGTGAACATTTAGCAGCACTACCCAATGCACTTCATCGAGTATTAGCCAATCGAGATATAAATGAAAATGATTATGAAGTTTTACTTCAACTTGAAAAGTAATTAAAAATTCAAAGTATTTTCTTGTATTGAATTCTGCTTCTTTTTTTTACGAAAGTGCTCAAAATGCTGCCATTATGGGTGTACCAGAGAATGTCGTAAAATCAATGCCAACTGAACGTATAAATGAACATAGTCAGTTGTTGCAAAATGGTGAACAATGCCGTTTATGTTTGCGATTATATCAAAAAGGTGAACGCGTTAGACGTTTACCATGTCGACATAAATTTCATATTGATTGTATAGGTAATGAGACAAGAGAAAGAAATTTTCCTTTTACAAAAAAAAGTATATTGCACGGTTTTTGTTTAGATGGATGGCTTTTACATAGTCATTGCACTTGGTCAGTAAAATTTATTTAATAGTTAGAAATAATAGCTATCATTTCTGTCTTTAGTCCAATAGATGGACAACTTGTCTGGAATGTTGATGTGGCAAATGAACATCGAGAAATAAAACGGTGAATTGTTTAATTTAATTGCATACAAATATTTCTAAAGCATAAACTAATAAGAGTGTTAAATTATAAGGCAGAAATTTTCTTTTCTATTTGGTTTGCAAGGTCGAAACTTATGTCATTAGTTTTTAAAAAGAATTTTCTTTGGTTATCTTAGCAAACATAAATATCATATTATGATTGACTTAGATCTGAAATTAAACATGAATCTTGCAACTGAACAAAAGAAAACTTATAAATTAAAAAAAACTCTACGATAATATCGTTTTAATTTAGTGATAAGTTGACGAGATTATGGAGTGTAGAGCACATATTTGTCAAAGTTTGACATAATTATTTTTCGTTGGATTTTGAATCTCTACAAAACCATTTTTTTCTAAATCAGTACTTTGATGAAAAAGAATTATAAAAATGTAAACGCTTTGAGTTGAAACCGATTTAAAACTTATTATTAAACTAGATAATGATGGCATCGACGAATAATCTTATAACAGAAAAATCGAAAAAAAATTCAGGAATACTTTATGTCAAAGAATTCGGAGGGTAGCAAAATTTTTAGCAATTTTGAAATTCATCAAAGGTACTTCTTAAAACTAATTTGATGGGAAATTTCTCGTATTTTTAAATAAAGCCTTTTATTTTACTATCAAGTTCAATATTCGTTGTCGTTCACATCAGAATAAGTCTTAAATTTCCTAGAGATCTTCATCGTTCAAAGATGGCTTGATGAAATACAATTTTTCGCTATCGAGAACAGTGTTCGATCTTCTAATATTTCTAGATAGCAGAAGCATATATCGAGCTGAGTTTTTCAAGATATTTAGAATAGATTAATATTGATTTAATATATGAATATGTAAATTCAATGATAGTTTCACGTTGAGAAATAGAATCATTTCGATACCGAACAAAATAATCTATAAATAGGATTGCATTGAACTATTTTATGAAAGATGTTTTTCTATTAGCTAGCAAGAAGAATTGAGCCATGTTTCATATTTTTATTTTATCGTGCATTTACAAGTAGACTTTTCTCTTCTAATTTAGTCCTTCATCTGCTGCTGTTCGAAAGTCAAGGAAGAATATTCCTCCTGCCACTGGTTCACCTTTACCTTCTGCTAATATGGGTTTAACAATAGTGCCTTATCAAGTACGAACATCAACTCATACCGATCTCAATCAACAAGTGCGACGTTTTCATATGCGCGCGCCTCTTCGTCCATTAATTGCACCAATGTCTATGAAATTTTCACAACTTCGTGCTATTAACTCTCAGATTTTACCAAATCCACAAGCAAATCTATCATTATCACAGGATGTAGATCAACGGCGATTTCGCCGACAATCATTATTATCTTCGCCTTCTTTAGGAACAGAAAACATTAGCCGAGTAAATATTGAATTCAATCAATATTCGACATCATCAACAAATATTTTTAATCATCGACTTCGCCAACGTAGTTGTTCAAGTGCCAAATAATTCTTTTTGCTCATATTTTGATTCATTTTTTTATGAAAATATTATTTTTTTAACTTGCAAATATTTCTTTTAACATTATTATCATTCATATTAAATCATCTGTTTTCGAATAATTCAGATAAAAAGAAAACACTAAGAATTTCTAAAATCTATTATTGGCAAACTAATGTTGTTTAAAGAAAAAAATCTAGCAACTATAAATTTTAAAGAACTCTTACATACCAAAAATGAAGTAATCTTCAAAAGAGAGAGTCAGTTGAATAGAAACATTTTTGAAATATTTTACTTTGTTCTAAAATAGTGTAAGAGACGATGTCAAAAGAGTATTAAAGTGTGATAGTAAAAAATAAATATGAAACTCTCCTTCTAAAGATATTGTCAGCGATATTGATATGAAAGTTTTAATCTCATACAGATTTTGCTACTAGATGTTTATCTATTTGAAATGAATTTTAACGAGAAAAATATTACTCTAGCTAATGAAACTAGAACGTCATCATTTATTTCATGGAAGATATGGCAAAATGATTATATATTCTTTAAGTATCGCTTGTCAATGATTCCATATATAAAATGATTAAAAAAACTTCATAGAAATCAAACTAAAGAAGTTTCAATCATACTTAATGATCATAGTCCAAGTCTTTTTTTAGAAGTTTGTTGCTCATTGAAAACCAAAAAGATATAATCTGAATAATAAATGGAGAATTAATCCTTATATCGTCAAACAAGTCTTATTTCATTTAATTTAGATGTTAAGCGTTTAGTTTCATGTATAATGCACGAATCAAACTGTTAAAATATAATTAACACACGCACACACACACACACACACACACCAAAGATTATTTTTTGAATTCAATAATTATGAGATAAAAAATCAAAAAAGACGAATTGAGTAGAAATAAATAACTTGATTGTTTACTATTATAATTCATCTTTTTGCATCCGTGCATTGTCTTCAAGTCGCTTTTGTGTGGCAGCTACATCAACGCTCACTAATTCTGGTGCCGGTAGAGAAGTTTTTCCATCATTTTGTTCAAGAATTTGTGTATTTTCTGTATCAGATACATAATTTGGTTCACCAAAATAATGTGTTGGCGTTAGAATTGATGGATGAAATGCATATGCTTTAAGTTTTCGATTGGTAAAATGACTTTTCCAACTTGAATTCGGATGATGGTCATACATAATTGGTAAAAATTCATCAACAGGTAAAATTTTTTGAATAGGATTTTCATCAATGAGCATTCGTGCACCACGTAATGAAAGTGCATAACCAACAGTCCAATGCGAATACGATGGCTCAATAAGAAATGTTTCGATTGTATTTTCATAATTTTCTTCATTGGGTCGCATAATTTTTCGTCCAAGAAATAAAATATCCCAATCTAATGAAGAATTTGATAAAATTTTTTCTAATTTATATTTAAAATAAACATCAAATCGAACATCATCTTCAAGAATTAAAATGCCATTTGAATATTCATTTTTAATCATATCTTGCCAAATAAAATAATGCGAAAAAAAACAACCTAATTCTCCATAATTCATTGGTCGTTGATTATATGGATCTTCATAATTTGGTAATAGACGAACATTAAGACGTTCTAAATATGCTTGATCAATTGTATATTTTCCATCAACAGCATCAAAAAATCGTACTGACATATTAAGTATATCAAATGTTGCTTGTAAACGTTCACGACGATCTGTACGACGTACAAGATTAATTACATAAATTTCATCTAAACCAAATTTTGTTTTTTCTTTTGATAATGGTACATGAATCAATGATGTTCGCGATATTGGTGGTAAATATGTTTGTGATGGGCCATTCAATTGATGTTCAATTAACGTATGGATATATAGATCATATATAATTGCTTCATCATGAAGTGTTTCACTAAATTGTGCAGGTATATAACCAAATACTTCACGATTACATACATATGAAGGTATTGAATTTTCTCTTGCAATAACATCAATAGCTAAAATTTCAGAAAATTACGAAAACACACATATAATAAAAGAATATTAATGAAAATAGATACCATAATGTTGTTGAATTTCTTTAGAATTTCTATTTATTAAAAAGACATTTCGCATTTTTGGATGATTAAAATTAAAAAAATAAAAATCTTTAATGCCACCATTAATAGAAAAACAGCCCAATCTTTTACGATCATAAATTTTTTTATAAGTGTCAAATCCACTTGCTTCTTGATCATTTAAATAGAATGTTGATGTATACATATTTTTTGTCGAACGCAATAATGGCGTCATTAAGGGTTTATCTTTAGATATTAATATTGATAAAATCTTTTCAGGTTCTAATAAAATAATCATTGAATCAAACATAGCAAGGTATGTTACATCGAGTACAGATGAACGTTTCATTGCATCAGATAGTCGATTTGCGCGATCATCTTTTGATTGTGCTGTCCATTCATGAATCGTGATAGTTGTAAAAACGAATTGATCCGATTTTTTCATAGCTGATACCCATTCATGTAATAATCGACTAGTTTCATTTTCGATTGTTGTATTAAATACACGGTAAAGATGGAAATCTAAATAACATTGGCTACATGGACAAGTAAATTGTTCCAATTGACGAAGAAAATAAGGTAATGCATATGCACGATTATAAATATCAATATCAACTAATAAGCGTTGATCATTTGTAGAAGAAACCGTTGATGATTCGTTTTCTCCAAATAAATGATATTTTTTCGCATGAATAAAAGTAATTAGAAAAAAGAAGAATACTAATATGAAAACCAGTTGATTTTTCATTTTAAAACAAAAAAAAGAATCTGAAAAGAAAATAATAGCAATATTGTTATTCCTGATGGAGGCATGTATACGATCTTTTTTTCTATGACGCTTAGTATGCCTGCTAACTGTTCTTTGACCGATGTACTACAATATTGGTAGAATAAGTAGGGAGAAACGTATGATTCGCACTCGTCAATATGCTTCTGACACTGAGATATAACCACTATAATCGAGCATACAGAGAATATATGATAGATATTTCTCTTCGTTATAATATACGTGGAGAAAAGAAAAAAATATCAGCAAATGAACGCAAGAACATCTGTTTCATGATGAGATATACGATGGCATAGGACGAGCAGTTAAGAAGAAAAAGCGGAACGAACAGGATAAACAAATAACAACCAAAATGCTTGAACGAAATAGCTCAATAAACTGAAACGCGGAGAATTTCTTTAAATGTGAATTTTCACAATAGTGTACAAGTCATTTGCATCATAATGAATATATCTGGATATTATTTTATGATTTTACGTTGCTATTTAATTATTATCTTTATATGATTCATAAAAATACTGTACAGTTGAAATCATTCGACAGCTCGTCATCATATTCGGTTGGGCTCGTTTATTAAATTTTCTTCAGGCTCAGAAAACAGCCTTACCAATTTGAAAAAGATTTGATTTTTTTTGAACTTTGACTGGTTTTGTTAATTATCATGAGAAAAATCCAAATCCTTAAATGAAAAATAATTTCATAGCTCTCTTTTTTCAACATCGCCTTGACTACTATTGAACTGAGAAGTATCGTATAGTTTGTTAATTATTCATAGTTTCTTCGAAAATTCTATAATCAATCAATATTCTCTGAGAGAAATAGATTTTGCAGTTATTTTCAAATTGGACGTTATTAGGTTTTCTAGAGAAAAATTCAATTTGCTTTTTACAATTTTCAAATGCGAATAAATCGTTTGTTTATTAGTTTCATACCAAAAATATGAAATGTATTTTTAGTTCTTTCAAGTGATCATTCGTATTTCAGATAAAAAGTGATCATATTAGAATAGAAACAATATATCATAAGGATGACATTCAATTTTTACCGAAACTATTCATAATTCTACTTGTTTCAATGATGAAAAACATATTTTAAACTTAAACTAGCGTTGCAAATGTCTGACTATCAACGGCATATAAATTCTGAAATTTATCGTGAAGAAGAAATGTCTACTTGTTCAATTGATTTCAGATTCAGGTTGTGTATACAATGATAGAGTAGAAATAAATAAATAAACTCAGGCTTGTTTATTTTGTATCGTATCTCTAGTAAATCGGTTTTGTTGTTGTAAAACTGATTAAAACTTCACACATTCTGCATCGTGTACATTAGCTAATTGATGCTATCAAACAACATTATTCACCTTTTATCTTAAAATTTTAACTGATGATGAATAGAAACTTCGAAAGACAGATAGTTTTTAAATTCGTTAATGCTTATCATAAATTAACAATTCATGCATTCTATAGCATATATATCATTTAGTTTAAGCAATATGAATTCAGTATTGTAATTCTTGTGAAATACATTCTCAAGTTGATACAAATTATCTCATGAAACAAGCTTAGTTTTCAATAATAATTACTGGTACTGTCGGCAAAGATAATTAAATCGTAATAGTTTTTGCTCAAAACTCCTATCATTCGCTTGGCAATCAGAATCTGGTTCTATGAAAACTTCCGAATAAATCGACAATAAAATATAACAAGCTCCTGAAATATCGACGACTTTACATTGTGTACGTGATTTTCATCAATGATCATATGACGGCCTTAATTCATATTTTATTGAAGATGGAACGATTCGATTTTCTAAATGATCTTTATATCATTAGATGATTTCTTCACTCCAGTATATTTCATTCATACTTGATCTATATTTTCGAAAGCATTGCTATATTTGAGAAGAATAAATATTACGAATTGATGTGTGTGCATGAGAATAAATACATCTGCTATTGTTTTGTGTGAAAGTAAAAGTTAGACAAGTTAATTACTCTTTCATTATATAGAGAGAAACAATACGCTATTAATTATTTTTTGTCTGTTACTACCATTGACAAGTAAGACTAACGAAAATATATTTAAAGTTGTGGGATATTCAAAAACAAAAATGAATACTACTACTAGTAAAGAGTCAACGATCGTTAGTCTCATGATATTTGCTCTTGAACGGGCAAGATATTATAACTTTTATTGATTTATAAAGATTGGAAAAGAATCATTATTTGATGTCGATATTATTGATACCTTCACATTCTTCGTTACACTTAGATACTCAATGTATCAAAAATGATCGTTTTTTAACCATTGAATAATTGTGAAACAACGCTGCTTTTTATTCCCGGGTACCAGTCTCGTCAAAAAAAAATTTTTTTTTTGGGTTCTGATCCCATTTTTGAAAAAGCTTTTTCAGAATTTATTTCTGTTACATATAAAGTTCAGAGACAAATAAAATATGTATGATATTTTTTATTTAGCTGCCGATATTCCTTTGGAATGGGTCAATTGCACTACATAGACCGATCAGTTATCAATTGAAAAGGTTGAAGCAAATATATGGCCACCTACACGAAACGAACTATTAACAGTATCTGTATCAGGTGTGGCGAAAGAAACATTTATGCGTGGTAATTATAGCAAGACAATTGTTTATCGAAAATATTCTTTGCCATCAATATTGGGACCATTGAGCGACTTCGGAATTGATTTACCTACTTCGCCTGGCTCATTGAGAATGATTATATTTAATGCTACAATACCTGAAGTAGCACCTGCAGGACAATATGATATATATGTCAAAGCAAATGAACAAGATTATGCAGAAATTTTATGCGTTGCAATTAGTTGGGAATTTTAAGAGATTCAAAATAAAAATCTACAGATTAAAATATTTTGTTTTTAAAAATTATTTTCTGTAGTATTCTCTACTACGGTCAATTTTGTCGTCATTTTTCAAATTTTATTTCAAATTCCTTAGCTCATTTATATCATTAATCAATCGCAAATTACGAGTGTCCATACATCTGTTCAATGGCTATTTGTTTTTACTATCCAACGAAAGACTTCTTATTGTATTTTCAATAGATTACTTATTAGATTTTAGCGCATAAGTAAAGTAATCATTTAACTGTATAATATTTTCTTAGGAGTCGTTTTTGAAAAGGATTCTTGAACTTCATGGGTTTTCTTGTTGAAATCTTTGATAAAAATGAATAATAACCTTTTGATAGTTAATGCTTCTATTGATCACGATAATTTTATTTTCAGTATATCAACTTTGTCGTTAACCAAAGTTAATCTTTCTTGCTAGATAATCTAAATATTAGCAAGTAAATAATATATATTGAACATAATTTAATAATTTGTGCTAAGGAGGTCAATAAGCCTCTATAGCTCAGTGGTAGAGCGCCAGTCTTGTAAACTGGAGGTCCGTAGTTCGATCCTGCGTGGAGGCATATTTTTTTTCGTTCTGGTTCATTTTCATTTTGTAGCATTGAATATATATTTGTTGTATACATGACAAATATTCGCCAGGGTGAAAAATACCGAACGAACAAGATAATAGTGCTAAAGTAATTGTTCATATCTATAGATGAAATAGACTAAGTGCAATTTAATATGAACGTAAGAGAAATTTATTGTAAAGTCTATAAACGAAAAAGTATGCCTCCTATGTTTCGTTCATTCTGTATTTTTTGTCTTATAAACTGAACTTAATTTGAATTGAAAATGTATACGCAGTAGTCTTCACAATTGATTCTCGTTTGTTGATGAAAAAAAATACATGCTTAACAATTACTAACGAAACAAAACCCACATAACTATAAGTTTTGATAAAAACTTCTATTTGGCTCATTAATTTCTGTAAAGCATGCAACTGTAAATTTAGCATCGTCTGAAACTCTAATAATTCTATTCATAATTTCTTCACATAAACTATTTTTATTATCATGAAAAATTTTAGTAATATTTTGATTATTTGAATTTAAACTTTAACTCGCGAAAGAAAATAATATCTTTCTTTCTTTCATCGATTTGACTGATGATTCATTTAATTTTCGTTCAGAATAGATGGCGCTGTTTGAGTTTTGCATATCGTTTTTTTTTTCAATTCAAGAAACAAAAACAATTCTTAACATTAAGGTTTTACTTTCAATTAATAATATTTTTTCCCAAAATTCAACGAGTCAATGTGAAATATTCAATTGGTTGTTGATGAAAAATGAAAAATAGAACATATAAGCACAAAAACATGATTATTCGCAATCTTTTTTCCCTGCACTATGAAAGCAAATACTTGAAAGTCTACTCATGCTAACAGTTACTTATCAAATTGAAGAAGCTTTCATAACCAACGTTTTGTAAAGTAAATTTAATAAATAGAAGCTAAATTTTACTATACTTTGCTAGTTTCAATGTACAGTCTATTTTAAATTTGACAAAAAAACAGAATAGCTGGATGTTTGCATCACGTGTTTTTTTCTCCAAGATTATACTTCCTATTTTTAAAAGGAAAAATTAGCGAATTATGCTTTTTCTATATTTTTTCAATTATATTACGTTTCTCTTTTTTAATTCCGATTTTTCTTGTATTATGCCGGAAGAAAAAAAAACAGAGCATATACTACCATAGGACTCAATTGAAAAATTTCGTTGGGAAGAACAAATTTCGAGTTTGAAAGTTCGTAATCTAGCAGATTTCAGTCTATACTTAGAATTCAATCTTACATATGCAGTGTAAAAAAAAATTATTTCTTCACCAATGCTCTGTGCATCATCATGTGTTTATATATCAACTGTTTTTTTGTATTGTAGATATCAATTAAATAACAATAATGTCATATCGAAATTATTCAGCTCGTGAAGGTGGTAGACATCACACTGATCCAACATCATCTCGATTTAATTCACAATCAAAATATCATCAACGTGGTCGAGGAAATAATCGTCCAGTGCCCAATCGCCGTCCAACAGCTGGTGATGATCTTGAAAATATAACTGTATCAATTGGCCGCCATTTAACAACCGATGGAGTTGGTACTCAACGTTCAGCTATAAGAGGACGTATTGTTAATCGTCCGCATCGTCCTATACAAATTAATTCAAATCGAATGAATGATCGTGATAATAATCAAATGCGATGGTGGCGAATATCAATACCACAAGCTGGTGCAATTGGAAAAGAACGTGTTCTATCAACACTGAAAGCTAATTGTGCCCGACAATTTCAACCTTATCATGTAAACAAATAAAGAAAATATTTTGATTTTGAATATTTTCATCTTTTCCTTTCTAGTATTTTATTGATAGTGATACAAATACTGGCGTTTTCTTTATCAATAGTCAACAAGATGCTGATATGTTAAAAAGAGCTAATAGAAAAATTGAAATACAAAATTTTGGCACGGTGAGTTCAATTTTTAGGAAAAAAGGACTATAAATTTATGAAGAAATTTATTCTTCTAGCTCAGTATAATGGTCAGTCAAGCATCATGTCCAGCGCCATCACTAGATGAAGATTTGCAACGACATTTTCGAGTAGATGGCCAAAAAAAAAAGATTTAAAAAAATTAATTCTTTTTTATATTCAATATTTAAGGACTATATTTGTAATCGTCGATTTAATGCACAAACATTTCAATTGAATTTATCGAATTTAGCTGATGATGAAGGTAAATTTAAGAGTGTTTCCATACAGAAAAAAAAGATCCAAAGCATTGTTTTATCTTGTAGAACTTAGCGCACTTGGTATTTATCCTCAACTAAATAAGCAAGCGTTTTTACGTGATGTTGTTGTTATAATCAACAAAGATCTTCCTATAGTAAGTATTTAAATTATTCTAACAGTGCAATGATAAATATAGCTCACTTCAAACTAATATTCAGTTGCCAACAATAGTAACACTCTACTAAGAAGGTTTTGTGTCTCTCTATTTACAAAAATAGCATTTGAATGATTGTTTTTTTTGAAAGAAAGTATCATGCCCAGTGAATTATCTACTGTATGGACAGGATGAGCAGCGCCCACCCGAAAATAAACAGTTGATTTCATAAAAGTAACGGGTGGCCCATAAAGAATGGTGGTCTCATTATTTACTCAATATCGCGTTTGCTCTTCATTGATTTGAACTGAACATTTTCCCAAAAGATTGAGCATTCAATTCTCTGTAAACTCATGTGTAAAAAAATTTTTAAAACTACAAAACGACTAAGTACTAGAACAAAGAAAAACGGTTAAAAAATCTTCAACTTTCAAGCTCAGCATACATTAACATTTGGAGTATGTTTCAACAATTTATACGTAGGCTTAAGTTACGGGAGAAACATTTTCTGGTATTTTCAAGTACGCTCTTTTCGATGTATTTGAAAAAAATTTCTTTAAAAGTGGTCTTCGTCTGTTAAATCGATATTTTCTGAAAGCTCGTCCATAACGCCTTAATTTCGGTTTACAAGAAAGTCTACTGCAAACGAAACTTCGTATCACTCGAGCAAATGTACAGGGGTGTAGTCGAGTATGTTGGCGTTCAAAGAAAAAAAAATCGTCAAAAAATAACACTTTAAGCGAATGGCATGCGCTTTAGTGCAAGCATCAAAAACATGACATGACAGTTGTGTTTTTTAGAAAAAGCGAAAAAATTGATGCAGAAGTTTTTACTCATTTTATAATGAAAAAAAAAAGTCGAAGACATGAATCTTGCCCAGAATCTGATGCTCTTTAACATGGTAGACTGAGTATTTTGTAGATCCTCACATGGAAAGCAAATTTTCAAAAGAAAACGGATTTAGTGCTTGAATTTGAAGATTTTTCGACCTTTTTTCTTCGTTCTAGTACTTAGTCATTTTGTAGTTTAAAAAATCTTTTACACGTGAGTTTGTAGAGAATTGAATGCTCAATCTTTTGGGAAAATGTTCAGTTCAAATCAGTGAAGAGCTAAAACGATTTTGAGTAAATAATGAGACCGCCATTCTTTATGGGCCACCCGTTACTATATGATAACAAATTTTCTAGCCAGTAGCCCCTCCAAAAATTTCAACCGCCCACCTGAAAAATGAAACTTAGATAAAACACTGATCATGCCAAAATCTATCGACATTGTTGAGCTTAGTACTAAGATCATTTTAGAAAATGTTAAAAATTATGAAAGCTAGTCATGCATATTTCTATGCTAATTCTCATTACAAACATAATCAATGAAGATATCATACTATGAATTCTTATATTATTCTATCTGTTGAGAGAGTGATGTGATACTGGACGTATTCAATCATTGGAAAAGTTTCAAAATAAATCATCGCTGAAAATGATTAGTAGAAAATAATCAATGACGTATAGAAACAATGACACACCGATCTGTTACAATATTGGAGTAGTTATTCGATTAAAATGCGCCTTATTTATAACTATGTGTTTCAATACTTAACTCTTTCCAGCCGGCTCTCAGAAGCGACATAGTTAAAATTTTTCTTCTGCATATATTTTTTTATCATGCCATAGAAATAGCAAAAGCCTATTTCTTAAAATTGAAGGGTACTTATATGTTGAATGGCTGTATGTTGCCATTTGGCAACAGCCGGCCGTAAAGGGCTAAGCGAAGATTGTTATGAACACGTTTTTATGGCACTGTGTTGATGATCTATAAAGTAAACGCTGAAATATTTCGATAGCCTCGTGATATTGAACACTTTGCTTGTTTTCATGAAGTGAAGATGCCTTTAAGAATTACAAATTGTTAAATATATCATTTTGCTTTTCAGACTCGTCAATTAGATTTGGGTTCAAATAATATATCGAATTTATACGAATTTCGTAAACTTAATTTGATTCATCTTGAACAACTTAGTCTTGCTTCAAATCAAGTAAATTTACTTAATAACTCATTTAAAATTGTTCAATATATATGTTGAATCATTTTTAGTTGAAATCTTTCGAAGAACTTAGTCATCTTAAACAATTAACTCATCTGAATCATCTATTTCTCAAAGACAATCCATTAATATCAACAAACAACAGGCGGAATCTGTCTCGCGACGAATTTATCAGGTCAGATCTACTAAAGTTTTTTTCTTCTTCTTCATGGACACTTACAACAGACAGAGACAAATATGAAACATGTTCTTAAATCGAACGTTTTGTCTACTTAGAGAAATTATTTTTTCTCACTAATCATTCGATTTTTCATCCAAATGAAAGCAAAGAAAAAAGCAAACTTAATCGGTTCGATTCCGATAAAATAGAATTCTCATCGCAATCGTGTTCTCATTAAAAGTGTGAGTGTGTTGTACGTCGAAAAATCAGAATCAAGAGAGAGTGAAAAATGAAATTGTATTCAAATTTGCTTGATTGAAAATTAAATCATACTTTTTTTTGTACGTCGAAAAATCTTATTCTTCTCACGTAATCAAACAACAACAATAAAAAAAGAAATAATTGGTTAATTTATTAAATGGGCTTAACAATTAATTCGAAACTGGATGTCTAAAAATTAATTTAATTAGAAAAAAAACAAGGGACAGATTCTGGTGATTTGGTTTTCTGTTGTTTTTCAATGTAATATAAATCAATTGATAAATGTCATTTTGTTGATATGAATTTATCGATCCTACCATAAAGATTAGACATCCGATATTAAATCATTATGAATTTAAATGTTTTTATTCATTAAATGAACTTTGTTAAATAGCAACGGCGAAGATCATACTGTTTATCTTCTTTTTATTTTTGTTGTAATTGTGATGAGAGTTATGTTATGTATGCTTGTGAGATCACGATTTCGACGAGAAAACTATATAGAACATATCAGAAATTGCTTAACTAACGGATGAATATATATATGAATGATTGAGAAAATGAAAAAAATATACGTATATATAAAACGTTCGATTTAAATCATGGATTTGAATCGCCAAGCAAATCATAGAAAGAAAAAGGCGAGCATGACTCTTTTGTGTGCTGCTGTTTGTGTGTCTATTTTTGCAGTTGCACTGTGCAACAAATATTCATCATCGGGCCCATCTAATACCATTCTAGCACCATTCAACAAAAGCTTCCACAACTTAAACGAGTGGTACGTGTGTCGTTGCGTTTTTATTAGTAAGTAGCTAATAGATTGAAATTTTATTTTTCAGGATGATATTGAACTTCCGACGAAAATTGGGTTTGGCGTTGATAATGAAGCAATTCATTTACCACCAACGGTACCCCATTGTGTACCACAAGAAATGCAAGCATTTTTAGCAAAATTCATTGATGAATATTATCGTTTATTTGATACACGTGGTCGTGGCGAATTACATGCCTGCTATCATGATACATGTATGTTTTCATTATGTATTGCACCAACTGAAGGTTCAATTGTTCAAACAAAATCTTATAAATATGGTGCACTAATTTATGATTCACGAAATTTAAAGAAAATTTTCGATGATAACAAACGTACTGCTTTATTACGGCATGGCAAAGCGGATGTATTAGATTTTTTAAGAGTTAGATTTCCATTAACAAAACATGACGGAAAATCATTTCATGTTGATGTTTTCTCAACAGCTGTAAGTTTTCTTTTGTACAATGAATGATTTTTTGTTACTTGTACGCTGTATATATTCTTTAGAATAGTCGTGCAATCTTTTCTGTTAATGGTCTCTATAGAGAAAGTAGGCTTGATTTAAAATTTTTTCATTCATGATTAAAATATCGAAACTTTTAAAATATAGTTGATCAAGGAGTTAATGGACCTGTTCGTAGTTTTCAACGTACATTTACCTGTTCACAAACATCTTCAGGGTAAATTGCATAGTTTGCTTTTTGTTTATCTTTTTACAAAGAGTTTTTTTTAATGATTTAGTGTATTGATTGTTGCTGATCATATCATGATTATTAATGCAACTGATAATCAAGTGATGGTATGCACTGACTATTTTTATTTTAATGACAAAAATAATTCATTTTCTTATGTTTAGAGCATGACTCGTTCTACACCACCAACTAACGGAACAATACCGACAACAACAACAGCGCCACCACCAGCAATAATGGAAAGCCAAGCTGGCCCAAGCATAGATATACAAGCACAAATGATACAAAAATTTTCACAAGAATCTGGCATGAATATCGAATATTCAAGACTGTTAGTTTTTATTTTGAATTTTTCAACAAATAGTTTATTTTTTCTTATCACTGGGATTTTAGTTGTTTAGTTGAAAATGATTGGAATTATAATAAAGCTGCACAAAAATTTCAAGATTGCCAAAAAATGGTTTGTTTTTCTTCTCATTGTGTTTTTTCTCTTTAATTAATAATTGTATTTTCTTTGTTTTTAATTTAGAATTTGATTCCACCTGAAGCTTTTCGAACATCATAATTAAATCATTGTTTTCAAACGACAGACATATACATTCTTTTGCTATGCATATATTTTTGTATTTATTATTCTATGTCGTCTTATTTTGCTTGTTGTTCTTGTCGTTTAAACAACGTTGTTCGTCTACGTTTGGTTGTTTTTCTATTGTAATAAGATTCAATGGTCATGCATTCTGTTTTTTCCTCTTTTCTTTTCTCTTTTTTTTTGAATCATTTGTTTCATGGATTGATATATTGCTATCTTGTATTTCGTCAAAGCGTAGTGTGAAAGCATACAAGAAAAGAAATGAAAAAAAAATTTACTAAAGAAGATTTTGTAATAAAGCATAAGACACAAACTATTAGCTTACTGAAAGCTATTCAAATATGAAAGGTTCTACTAAATATTGTGGCTCTGACACGTTACAGATATTCCATAGGAAAATTGTAAAATATTCATCACTATGTATTCAATAAATCCATTTACATATAATTATTTTTTTCTCTATCGGATAAGTCACCTTAACAATGTTGAATATCAGTATTAATGGCTCACTAGCTTTTTTCTAAGGTCGATTAACAAGTTACTTAAATAGTCATTTTAGTAATGCATCTAGATTGTTCAAAAATTTGAAGACATAAATAAAATTTACTAATACTCGATTAAGACAGTGGTTAAGTAGAAAAATTCACTTCGTTTTCTTTTCTATTCATAGGTTTCGTGTGTATTCCGATGATTGCATTGATTATATAACGATGTAAACTGACCATTATGTCTTCATTTAATGATTTTTACTCGTATCGAGTATATCTATTTAATACTCTGTAGTTTTCAAGAGTTAGCTTTTGTACGTGAATCTTTATATTTATTGTTATATAAATCTCATAACTTTGGAAAAGCTTTTCCTTGACATAATTATGATTGTTAATTTAAATCAATTCTAAGTTCATTCGACACTATATAAGGATGATGCTAGATAGTAATTACCTACAATTAATGTTTACTTCGTAGATAAAAAAGTATTTTTAAATCACAGATTTTACTACTTATTATGGATACCTTTAATTTTGCTCATATTGATATATGATCTGGTATTTTTTTATAATTGCATTGAGCTTTTGTTGATTATTTTAGCTAGCATTGAACCGCGTTTGAATGATCTGCTGCAAAACTCTACCCTCGAAATAGTTTCGTTAAATAAAGTAGCAAACACCACTTTGGTCTTTATATGAATACGATGCCTTCATTTTGATTGTTCTGCTAACGAAAAAAAAAACAAGAATAGACAGAGATACAAAAATTTAATAAATATGATAAGAAACAGAAGTGTAATTTTATTATGACAGACAGACACATTAGACAAAAGGAGAAAATATCAAAGGAAAAATAAGAGAATTAAGGATTTTTTTATAATAGAGTACTATGACAAACTGGATAACAGTATCACTGTAGATGTATCTGATAATGAATCTAATCATAAGATGAATCCTTGCATCATTGGAAACTCAGCGAAAAATTGTATTCCCATAAAATACCTGGTCATATAAATTTAATTTAAAAAGTGTCACTGATACTATTCAAAATGAAGTATTCTTTATGAGCAATGAGGGCAACAAAACCTGCTTGCGTGAAAGTATCATTCCCTGAAACTTATCTATAAAAATTAGAAAAACATTATTGAAATTTTCTACAACGTTTTCAAAATATCTTTCAATTCTGATCTAGACAGGAAAACAATACAAAATGAATCATAATCGACAGCTATAATACTTCCATTTTTTCTATGAGGATATCTATATTGGCGTAGATCAACTTAAACTATATATTGATACGTCGACAAGTGTTCCGAAACGGTATTGAAGCGAATCGCTATGAATTAAATAGAACCAAGAATTATGCATGTTAATGGATGATTGCTCGAAATTAATTGAACTTGATACATGTCATCGGCAAATACTAAGAAAATTATCTTAAACTTAACCTTTCATATATACGATGACGTTTTAAGAAATGAACTCGATTGATCTGCCAGAACAGAAAAACCATCAAGAAAAACTAAGAATTCATCCACAATAGTGCTTCTCGTGGATTTTTCTAATAGGATATTAGATTTTTTTATAGGGTTAAATTTCATTTATCTGCTCATTCTATAGAATTATGTATTAAAAAGAGGACTTGCACAATTCGATCGATCCGTAAGAACCCGAAAACAATAATGATTCTAAGCGTAAAAACTAACTCGTTACATTCCAGGCGTTAATACACATCGGCAAACTTACAATTATTCATCACATTATTTAACTCGAGATTCGCGTTTACACTTTAATTATATAGTAATATTGAAAACCAAACGAATGAAACATCTTTGTGTGTAGCATACATGAGTAAATAATTTCGCGTTCTTTTATCTAAATCTGTTTCTGTTTATTCATAAAATAGAAAGCTATAAGTAACTGGAAAAAAATCAAACATATGGTTTTAGTCATGCAACAACTTTTTATGTCTTTTGTTTTTTTCTTAGTTGATTTATTTGATTAGTGTTATAAATAATGTGTGTATTAGTTGTAGCTAATTTTTTACTGCCACCTTCAATAAGTAATAATGCGGTTTCAATTTCTTCGAAATGTTTTGATGACACCGCTTTTGCTAAACGTTCAGTACCTTCATCAATCATTTGTTGTATATTTGTCAAACTTTTATGTAGAGAGTTTTGTTCATCATATAAATCTTTTTTTTTCTCATTAGCAATGTCTTTTTCGATTTGTTCTTTTTCTAAATTTGCTTTTGCTAATACTTCGCCTTGTCGTTTTTCTAAATCAATACAATAACGTGAATGAGCATCACGAACACTATCGATAAGAGCTTTCGTAATTTGTACTTCGTGTGGTTTGCCATTCCCAAAAAATTTTACGCCATCTCTAGTGGAACGTAAACCATTGATTGATGCATCACTTAGAAGTGAACGATCATCTGTTAATAGAAAAGCGTTTTCACTAAATCCTCTTTCAACATCAGCATTGCCATGCGATAATGCAAATACACATTTAAGTAATTTCGGTAAAGCAATAAATTTATCTGTACCAGTATTTGTTTTAAGTGTAAAAACATGTTTCCAATAATAGTCAATTGCATGATATTTATTCATTTTCTCAAACCATTCATTTGGTATTTGTTCATTTTGATAAATATACCATTCAGCTGTAATACGATCAATATCATCTGGCACATTCATTTGTGGAAAACTTCGAGCAATATTCATAATACTAATATGAGATGCTTCTGAATGACGCATTGTTGGATGTAAACATTGGAAATGCCGAAGTAAATCATTATTTAATGGTAATGTTCGTAGCAGTTCTTTAGTTATCAGCGAATAAAAATTTCGAATATCCAAAAAAAAAATTTTACTTTCTTCATCAGATACATTAATTAAAGTACGACGAGTTGCTTCACCTATTTCTAAACCTAAAAAAAAGAAAATATTTTGATTTAATTATTTTTCTTTCTTACATAATGGAAATTAGTTACTACATATTCATTGGCGATAAGAATGGTTTTCGAATTTTCTATTTGCTGAAAACTTTCAAAATTCTGTCTCTAAGCATGTTTATTCTGGTACGTATATCTCAATATAATAGGATAAAAAAAAACGAGAATCAAATGATAATATATCTCACTTTCAAGAGAGACGCATTTCATTTTGAGATTTGAATCCTGCAGAGATCAAATTAATAATATTTCAGTAGGATTTTGAGATATTAGCTTACAAAGATATCTGTCAGCAAACAATCCCTATAGAACAAAAAAAAATATAGTAACCTTTAAGGTACTTTTTAACTTAGATACTCAAGGTGAAATAAAGTTTCTGCAAACTTTGCTATTCTACTATAATGAAAAATATAAAAAATAATAATCTAAGTAGCTATTCTTCTTCTTCTTCTTCTTCTTCTTCACATTTACGTAGAAGAAACTTTTATGTTGTAAAAATGATTTAAACAATCTTACTAATATCACATTTTTGATTGACTTGATTATGAAATGAAATATTCATAATTTCACTGAATGATTTATTTTTAATTAGATCTTCATTTATAAAACATGAAAATAAGCGTCGTATCAATTGTTCACATTCATCGTATAATAAATGTATTAAAGGTTGACTTTGTTGAAACCATAATAAGATTTGTTCATATATATTATGGTAAAGAAAAAGAAGAAAATTTAAATGACTTAATGTCGACTTGGTTTCAAGCATTGTTCTTATTTGTATATAACGATGATTATTCGGTGAAATCTTACGACTTGATGGAATAAATCTAAGAAAATATTCATTAAGATTTGTCCATTGTTCTATAATACGTTCAATTATTGGTCCAGCATCAAGCCATCGTGCTATTATGAAACGACGAATAAATTTACCAGTACCATTTGATATATTTTTAGCTATTTTTAGATAATCTGCACGACGTGAAGGCGAACGACTAAACCAAGAATCTAAATGATCAAGAAACCCTTCAATTGACCAATCTGTATTATCAATGCCTCTTTTAAATGAATTATGGATTAAATGTAATGGACATGAACCAATATGAATCAAACCAATATTTAATTTTATTGTTGATGACGATCTTACCATTGAAAAAAATTAGAAAAAATTATATATCTGGCCTCCGATTGCACTTGTTTAAAAATATAGGAATCCTTAGAGGATCAAGGTTGTCAAAAATATAGGATTTTCGATAAAAAATGACAAAAATATAGGATGTTTTATACATAGTTTCTGTTGAATTGTTTTGCTGTTTTTTAACTGTCCTGCTCGAAAATCGTTTTAATGAAGCTGTTATAAACAGTTCGACTGTAGCCAAGATCCTTATGTAATTTTTTCTGCGGAAATAAGTCGCTAATTCGAG
Source organism: Rotaria socialis (assembly GCA_905331475.1). Taxonomy (NCBI): domain Eukaryota; kingdom Metazoa; phylum Rotifera; class Eurotatoria; order Philodinida; family Philodinidae; genus Rotaria; species Rotaria socialis. Next base: position 35,615 of record CAJNYU010003377.1, on the reverse strand, counting down.
GATCATTATAAAAGTTTTTCACAAATCGATAAATAACAGTAAAGTAGATCATAAGCTTTGAAAAAACAAATACATGAAAAAGACAAATACTATTCTCATAAATTAAAGGAGAGGTTTCAGATTACGGACATGACTTCCCAAAAAATTTCAACCTAATTTTATTGTCCTGATAATCAGCATTTATTGCTTATTATTTTCCACAAGTTTATTTTGTATTTTATCATAAATCAATTTTTTCTGGTAATAAATAAGTGTAAATGAAAATGCATATACACAGGATGGTGTAAAATTTCACGAGCTTTCAGAAGATGTCGTTCCTTTTAAAAAAAGATGTTCTTTTGGTAACAGTATCTTCAAAATACAGAGCGAAACTTATTTTTTCCAGGGGTATATATATATACAGCTTTTATATCTAACTAAAACCTCACTAAAAACCCGAAACTAGTACATGATCATTTTGTGAATGTTTTTTTCTTTGAGCTATTTTGTATTTTGTACTTAGTATTAAACAATTTCTCAATCAGCCCACTAAATAGGCGAAAGGAAAAATACTATTAAAATAAATGTCACTATAATACAAGAATTTGTCCAAAACACATGATTATACACATTAAAAGTTTTTTTTTGTCTAAAGGCAATAGCAAAATTAAGAGGTTTTTGGAAATTTTCTACTTTCTTCGATAAAATATAGGAAAAATAGGAATTTTCATTAAAATATAGGACAAAAATAGGACGTTTTTGAGAATAGAGGAAATAGAGGAAATATAGGTCGAATCGCCGCCCAGATTATATATATGTAATTACATAAATAATTATTGAGAAATTATTGTCTTATTGAATTTTCTTCAATCAGAAAAAATTCTTTTTTTCACGTATCGAGTAATATATATATATATAACTATTGAATATACACTTCAATTTACAAAATAAAAAGTAGTCGAACTAGACGATGAATTTTAACCTAATTTAACATATTTTACTCGTATTTTTTCATAAGTTTTAACGAAGGTCTTTTAATAATAGCGTAATCATAAGCACTCTACTATCGTATACGATTAAGAAACTAGCTAGATTATGTGAAATAAAATGATCGATATAGAAATTTTACTACACAATCATTAACTTTGAGATTCCCAGAGAAATGAAATAACTATTAATCACTGATGCAGTGATCTATGCATTATTCTAGTCGAGTTAAAAATTGATGTATGTGTTTAATTCAGCTAGACGAAATCAAACTGATATTAGTGTCAGTTGTTAGCAATTCTGATCCGATACAACTCTACAAATACGTTTATTTACAATATGAATGAATAATCTATATCTCTGTACAAGTAATCGGATGATATAGTTAAAATGTATCATGTTTAAAATATTGACTGTCTCATATGTCAATAACTAATATAACTACTAATTAAAGATGAGAGATTTTTTTTCTATGCCTGTCAATGAACAGAGAAAAACTATAATGCAAATATGATGTAGAAGTGATATTAAACCAAATTAGATTGTACTGAGTCTCCTCACTATTTTAGTATTTGATCATTCAAATCCAATATGAGGTTCATAATAAAGTCACTGTTTTTAAAACTTAACATCAAGCAATAATGATAAGTGTCCTCTTTTATTTATCAGAAATTTATGGTATTACATAACAAAATAAAGCTGCAAAATGCTCTATTTGATTCAAAAATATGTCTTTTAGCTCGATAAACTCTACATATCTTTTTACTTGATATCGTCATTCAGCAAACTGTTGTGAACATCCGATCATTTTCAGTCGTAAAATAGTGCAATGAAAACATGTAAAATATTAAAAGTTTTTATCATAACTCACTGTTTTTCTCTCTCAAGACGTATTGCTTTATCCATCATACATTCAACTGCTTTATTCACATTAGGATTATCTCTACCTAGTTGAAAATTAGAAAAATAGATAGCAATGATGCTTCAAATAAATGAAATATTTTAGAAAATACCCAACATTAACATTTTCGTTATATCAACGCCATCTGCTCTTAATGCATCAATCATATTTCGAAAAAGTATTTCAGCTGTAGCATGACCAAGAAAAATACTTTTATAATATCGTACGACGATTTCTTGTTTTCTTTCGCACCAATAACGAAAATGTAAGTCTAATTGTTTTCTTACGCCAACAACTATTGTCTCATCAAATATTAGTGTAAATCCAGGTGCTTTCATTAAGTCATTTAACATAACTTGAGCAAAATAACGACCTGTGCCGTGTGATAATATATAAGATAATTTTCTTGGTTTCATGGAAAATTCTTTCGCAACAATACTATCAGGAAACATTTGACAAAATAATTCTTGAATATATTGTGAAGAATTATAACTAAGACCAAGTTTAGCTGTTGCCATTGCCCAATAAGTTTCGGCTCGTGTAACTTTTTCATCCAATGTTAACACACGTTCGTGACTTGTGTTTACTCCAAGAGATGATGATGTTGTTGTGATAATTAATTGACCAGATTCAATAATATCTTTAAGACGTTGAAGATGTTTTGGTCGTTGAGAATGTTTATAAACATCAGACCAACCACCATTTTTACAACTTTTTTCTTCATTACAAACAATGCATAAAAATGTACACGGAGTTTTTCCTTGTTTAAGCCAACGTGAACATGGATGTTTTGTATCATCAAGTTTATGAAACCATTTCGCACAAAAATGGGTATCGTTTTTTGGCATTTCTATTTCACGTCTAATTTACGTATAAGTGCGAAATATAATAATGGCTAGAGAAAAAGAATGTTATGATACATATAAAACACGTGGATGATATATTATTAAAGTATATAGTATTGGAAGAGAATAGAGAATGAGAACATACGCTAAGATATGGACTACACAATTCAATAATGATTATGTATTACAATTCAAAAAAAGAGATAAGATGAAGTAACAATGTCAGACATCCTATCGTATGCAATTACATGCTTAACAACAAAATTTCCTTCTGAGTGGTTGATTCTTCTTTAATATCGAGCAATGTACTTCCTATTAAATCTAATCCATAGTTTTAAAAAAACTTGCTTGTAATTTTAATTTATCGTTTAAATGAGAATTATTATCTTCAAGAATATTGAAGAGATTAATTTGCAAAGATTAACTTTCACTTTTCACGAAGATAGTCGATAAACAGCGTAGTTTATTATGAGAGTTTCAAATCTTTTCGCCGTTTCGATATGAATAGATGAATATGACAAAGCCATATCTTTAATGTCATTTATTCATGTTAGTAGATTTGAATTTTCTATTTGACGATTAGAGTATACCAAAAGTAGTGATCTGGGTGGCCAAAGAAATAAAACATTATTCAATAACAGTTTCTATGGTGGTTGTAGAAAAATAATTCTGATTGATGCCTTGTGTTCGGAATTTTAAGTTCTTCAAAATGATACAAAAGATTGAGGATACGTTCACCTGCAGCGGAGAAAACTGAGGAATACTCGTCGTGACCAGAAAGCTTCGTGACCAGTCGTGATCAAAATTGATCACGACGAATGTGTCGAAATTTTCTTGTATCATTTTGAAGAGCTTAAAATTCTGAACACAAAATATCAATTAGAATTATTTTTCCACAGCCACCATAAAAAAACTGTTATTGAATAATCTTTTATTTCTTTGGTCACGATGGATTGGTCACGCAGATTACTAACCAAAAGACCTGCATAATATCCACAAGTCATGCCGAGTCAATATTTGAAAAAAAGTTTTGTTTACGATGTTCAACAATTTCATCCAGGTTTCGATTAAAAATTAGTATAAATAAGCAGTATCTCGAGATGCATATAGTAATAATACAGACTCTTTTGATTAAATCCATAATACGCTAGAATCATAATGGTACGTAGTAGAACTATTATTTTATAGAAGCTTCTGATTTTATAATAAAAAAAAGTAGATTTACACAGTACTAATACGAGATGGAAAAATATTTATCAGATTTATAGTGTTATTATTTACATTTTTTATATGACAATAACAGGATTTTAAGTAAGCATTTTTTCTAATAATGACATCTTAGTGACTAGACAATACTATTCATAACTGGTCTGAATTGAATCAAGAGAAAAAATTCATTTTTTTTTCATTCTATACTATTTTTATTTGAATAAAGACAAAATAAATTAACAATTTGGGTAAATACATTCACAGATGATTTTTGATTGCTTGGGCGGTATGTTCAATCATGTGGTGAGCTATTTCAAAACTTAATGGACCATATAAGAAAGCATGTGCACCATGGAATGCATTAGAGAAATGATGATGATAAATTGTTTTATTTAATGAATTTAATCGAGAAGCAAATATGAAACCTTACGAAATTAAAGAAGATAAAAGTTTAATCAATGAAATTTATTAATCGAATTGATCTACCTTCGTCTCTAAGAATATCAAATTCAGTTGTAAAAAGAAGAATTGTTGGTAATTTTAATAATTGTTCATCAGACACAAGCAGTGGAGACATTAGTGGAGATAATAAATATTTTAAATCTTTAATTAAACTTTCATTTCCTTCATGAGATATATTAAAATCATGTGCTATCGATAAATATTTGTTTGGATCAATAAAGGGATATAGTTTAGTTTTATCATCAATTGATAAATGTGAATTCAATAAAAAATCGCTTGTTACTTGAATTTCATTTTCACTTAATAAAGATACCATTGAGACAAGATTATTTTCATTTAAAACACCAAGAATATTTTGTTTTAAATATGTACGATAAGATGGTAATGTAAAATCAAAAAATTGTAGTGAAGGATATAATAGAGAAAGTAAATAGGGTGTATGTCCAACGTTAATTAATAAGTGACTAACAACCAACGCTAAATTTCCACCAGCTGAATCGCCAGACATTATAATTCGATTAGAATTTATTTTATAATTGTGCCCATTCTCAAATAATTCTCGACTAACCGATAAACAATCTTCCAAACCACTTGGAAATCGATGTTCCGGTGCCAAACGATATCTAAATTGATCAATTTCAATAGTAAATGTCCTTCCTTCAAAATTGAGAATGATAAACAAAAAAATGAAGGTAAAAATCAACATGAATACTGCAAATGATGAATTTTGCGTTCAATCAATTTCACGTGTAGAAAAAATGAATGACAATTTTTCGCACTTCTTATAATTCAAAATAGAATGCCGTTACGATCTATGTAAACCCATCGAGCCTGTAGGATTTACATTTAGTTTATTATAATGAAAACAAAAGAATACATAACTTCAAGTTGACTCTTATCAAAAGTAAATGCATTAACTGAGGACATTGTGATGATAAATACATTGATAATGAAGTAAAAAACAATTTTAATTAGATATTTAGTTTTTAATTATTAGCTATTGCCATTCTTCAATGTTTACTGGATCTTTTGAATTTTTAAGCACTTTGGTTTTCTTGATGAAAGCAAAATAAAGAGTTTCTATCAATATAACTTTCAAATCGGTAAGAACCCGATTTCTGCGATGTACTATATTGGAATTTTATAATATCTATGAAAATAGATCTTCATGAAATAAATGAATAACTCAAATTGATTCACATTTGTGAATGTATTCATTTTAGAAATATTCAAATTTTTATCTCGAGATTTCGAACATACCTAACCTATGAAATCTTAGTCCTAAATAGATAATAGTATGTTGAAATTTTCAGAAAATAAAATATAAAATATTTTTATATTCTTGTATGAATTGCAGTAAAAGTTTTTTTTTTTTAATTTTTTTTTTGCAAAAAATTTGAGCTTTTTCCTATGCACTTACTCGACTGCAAAAAGAGTAGTGCGTGTTAGATTAGCCATTCGATAAGTTGCTTGATCATATGTTTCAATTGATCCTAAAAGAAATCCACCACCATGAAAGTAAATCATGGTTGTTTTTTCTTCATGATCAATCGATTCTTCTGGTTCATAAATTCGTACATGAACATTAGCAATTTTTCTATCATAAACCTAAATAGAAAATAATTACGTTTATTTTCTTAAATGATTAAATTCATACTTTCAAACGACATTCAGGATGTCGTTTTTTAAATAAACCCATTGATAGATAATGAAGATTTCGTATTAAATTAATACGAGTAAATAAATTCATTTGTTCACAATAGGATCCCTAAATACAATTGATTGCATTTTTTGATAAAAAAGGATTTAACAAATATTGGCATACCAGCTGATCAATACGATGAGCCCAATATGAAAGAAATCGATATTTCCATGGTTGAGGGAAATTGTCAGGTAAGGGTTGATAGACAATTCCGATTAATAAAACAAATAAACTTATAGTAAAAAAAAATATATTAATTCTTGACGATGACTGCATTGCTATCTGAACATTAATTAACTATTATTATGAATGAATATTAACTTGAGGATCGGACCATATTATGGTCATATACACCTGAATATTTATTGTATTAGTCATTTATCAAAAGAACTTTTGAAAAAAATATATCTAGAAGAGAAAATAGTCGAAGAATGTGTCGTCGCACGATGAAAAGAAATAGTTGTTGTAACGGTAGATCACATTTTGACAAACATTTACTTCATTGTTACATAAAATTGAATATTCGTCATAATATTAACGTTATTAATGTTAATGAAAAATTTAGTGAAAATATTTATTCATTACTTAACGAAGAATAAAATCTGTTTTTTTTTGTCGTTATAAAATAACTTATTGTATTTGTAAAAGATGGCGTCTATTTATTATTGTCTAGTTTGTATCAGCTGTTCAGGACTTATTTTCTATTGGCTATTGAGAATAAATATTTATCAATTGGTTACGATCATATCTTGTAGAATAGAAATAATAGAAATAGTTGTAAACTAATGACCTTCGTCTTGGTTTCTATTTGTACAGATTTTTTTCTAGTGCAAACCAAATAATATTGTCGAGTTATTATCTGTTCGATATCTATTGAATATTGTTCGATAATATTATGCAAAGCGGTCATAAAAAAAATAGAGAATAATCGGAGATGAGCAATTAAGATAAATTTCAATCGATGAAATATTAATTCTTCAACAATGAATAAAAGATTTTGTGTAGGATTGAGCAAAAATCATTGAGTAGCGATTTTAACAGCGTTTGATCAATATTAATGGCGTATTTAATTACAGAATATGCACATACATATACGAAGATATCATTATTCGTCTGTAGTTATTCGTATTCAAGGTAAACACATCAAGAAGCTTGAAATATTTGAAAATATAGTTAGAATGATCTTGAATTTTTTCATTCGGATTTTATTGATAATTTCTAAATGTAGTCAAAATCAAAATATAATAGATACAAGTTAAAAAATCTTGAATGAAAATAATATAATTCATAGAAATATAAAATCGTGTTGTATGAAAAAAAAACTTCTATTTTGTTTCTAGATATAATTTTATTCAAAACAAAAATCTCATCCAAATATATTTATCAATGTGAACCGTTGTCATCGAATATTGATTACCTTCGTCTATGTCTAAAATAGAATATGTGAATCAAATGAAATACCAATTAATTTTGTGGAGGCCATTAATATCATAATAGTAATTGTTCGAAAGGTTTGTATTCAAGAAATTAATTTAGCATTGAATTGTAAATGTTGCCATCGTCAAAATAAAGTTAATTATATTTAAAGATGCTAGATCTTATGGGATTTGCTTATTTTTGAGTTATATGGACTAGTTTATTTTAAATTAACCATATTGCTATCAGCCTTCTAAATGGAGATAATTGAGCCCAAATATACTGCTTATTCCGGATCTCGTTCTAGAGGCTACTAGTTTAGAATTAGTTTCTAACACGCCTAAAAAACACTCTTCACTACTCGTTTTTCTTTTGCTTTAATGGACAACTAGCGCTTGGTACGTTTTCTCCATTTAGTTGCGTTCTGACTCATAGTTTATAGGATTTATCTCGCAGAATCATATGATTTTTTTAATGAATTTCACTGGCAATTGAAAGAAAAATTTTCTTCTAGTTCAAATCGATTTCCAATATTTCGTGAATCGGAACTCGTCTCTTGAATGAAGGATAACGATGCCCAATTTTCATTATCATATAAATGACACTTCCATACATACATCATCTTTTATAGATTATATTAAAAACGGTTGCATGTTTGAAAGCAATTTATTTTCAAGATTTCAAAATAGTTTTGATAGAAATATCAATAGAGCATGATAAATATCTTGACTATGAAGTTATAAATAAATTTATTTTCTTAGTCGACTAATGCTATTTATCGAGTTAATATATTACTCAGAAGTAGATGACTCGAGTGGTCTTGTTCTCGAAATGGAAAAAAGTTGTTTTCGATGTAAATAGTTCCTTCTTTGTATACATCGTATTTATTATCATAAACTCTACATACGTATCTACATAAAACATACTGTAAATTATACATCATGAAATGATTATTTAACAGAATGATTTCTTTTTGCTGTGAAGAATAATATCAATTAAAATGATGCGACTTTCGAGTCGAACAGTCATAATTAAATTAGCTTAAGCTCAACAATTTATTCTTTGAAATCTGACAGCTCAATCCTTTGAAGAATGTTATTTAATAAATTTGTGTTATATTTCTAGTAGTGATGTTTATCATGTCTGGTAGTTTTGTTCACAAAAAAACATATTAATCATAGTGTTGATTAATTTATTAATGAAAATTTTAAAATTGATGCTGTCATGAACACGTGTTCGATAATGGAAATTGAAGACTGAATAATAATAAACATTAAAATCAAATATTTTCTACATCAATCATGTCAAAACAAGAATTTGCATCGAAGAATCCATCAAATGTTATAATTCAATTTGTTTTGAATATCGTTGTGTTGATAAAATAAGTACATGAAATGCTATTTGATATTGTCCCAGGTAATGTTTGATATATCAGCTCTCTCAAACTTTCACTTTAATTGGAATTAAAGTAAAAATATCAAGAAGAAAATGATTTATTTAATGTTTTTTTTTTTCTATCTATTTTTAGAGATATTTTATTTAGAAGACAATTAATCGATGAAGTATGTGGTATTAAATACTATTATCTTGCTTGTGTTGTTATAAAATATTGAAATATTTACAGCATGATATGTTGAATATATTTCAAGTAAATGTCCCCGTAGCTCTTGATAGACTACTTCAATTCAGTCTTATCTTTGCATTAAATTTCTTACAAGAAAAAAAAACACATTTCGAAATCTGACCTCTACTAGCTGTTGATAAGTACAATAAAGTGGTAGAACCGGCATAGATATCACTGAACAATAGGTTTTTTAAATTTGAATCATTTTATTTTCATAGAATACCTTATGTAGAGTTAGATTAGTTTCTGCTGTTATGTTTGTGTACACATATGTACAGTACTTTTACATACAAATCGAATTAATATATATTGAAGTGTATAAATGAAGCATTACTCAAATTTATCATTCGATTGCAGTGACAGGATCGGAACTCTAGCATATCTATCTAATCAATTCTCACAATATTCTTTTAAAATCATGGATTAAATACTGATCAATTACGATTGTAATAACAGCTAGTAATCAATTGATATTGTCTTAGTATTATTTAAGTAGTTCAAACTTAATTTAATATTACCTATAGCATAAAAAATAGATACCATATTGTTGACATGAGTTCGCATCAATGAATATGAAATACTTCTAATAGAAAGACGAAGCAATTGAATTGTGATAATATCTTTAGAGAATTAGTATAGATAATAGTAGCCCATAATTTGTGTACAGTAAAATTTAAACTTCTATAATTCAAAAATGTACTAATGAGATCATCCGAAATGACATAGACAAACAGTAAACTAATTTATTAGTGCAATTGAAACTTCAGGAGTATTAAAGAGAACAGGAACAAAATTGTAAGTTTTTTGAAACTAAACGATCTGATGTTTCATTATACTCTGAAATTCTATTATATCATTTTACGCCAAGAAAATTCATATGATGAGAGAACAAAAACCAATTCAAAAATATAAATACAGATACACTAACTAGAAAACATATCTCACTGTCCGAATCCATTCAACTCAATAATTCCACTGTGGATAGCATTGAGTACAGCTAAGAAATCTGTGAATGAATTTAAATCCATAGTATTACTCAGTCAAGCTTTATATCATCTTAAAGATTTCACTCACAAGATGGTCACCTAAACAACATTTGTCTCTATGCATTTTTTTCAGCTAATAGAATATTATGAAAATTTCAACTCACATAAAAGATATTCTTCTTTAAGATAATGAGTACTGAGCAAATGCTTATCGATCAGAAAAAAACATAGCATGGAATTCTCTTAGACACTTCATATCTCAAGCAAAAACAACATTTTTTTGAGCTCAAATTTGAGAACAATTTATTAATTGTAATTTCGATCTATGAGCAAACTCTTATATCCATATTTTCTAAATGAATTTTTCTTGCATAGTGTGTTATAGGTCTGAACCTAATTCGATTTGCTTTAATTTCAGCTTATCCTAATCACAATTAACCGATAGGAGAAATTTCTATTCTAGTAAGCAGTACCAATTTATAAAAATCGATGTGCATAAATATTGAAATAATTATGTAAAAAATAATATTAAAACAAATTTGTTTGCATTTTAGTTGATAAAAGTGAATAAACAAATAGCAAATAACTTGCATAAAAATTAGTCATAGAATTACTGCATCTGTACTAGAAGAAGAAGAAGAAGAATTTAAAGAAGATATTTCTTTATATTCTTGATTTTTAATAAATATTTTCGAATGATTCTATGTTGATTGGAGTACTTATCGCTTTGAATTAGATAAAAATACATTGTTTTAGATTATTTTTCTAATGGATGCTTCTGCATTACTTCTGCTTAAACAATTACGTGAATTAAACCGTCATCCGGTGGAAGGTATCAGTGCAGGTCTCATCGATGAATCAAATCCATATGCATGGAACGTGATTCTTGTTGGACCTTCTGATACATTATATGAAGGTGATTTTCTTTTTCATAGTTACTTTTTAGGGGAAAAGCTTTTCACATAAACAATTTCCATTTTAATTAGGAGGATTTTTTAAAGCACGATTGGATTTTCCAAGAGAGTATCCAATAAAGCCACCGAAAATGGTATAGACTTCTTATTCAATCGTTTTAATTATATTTTCTTTTATTTGCATAGAAATTCATTTCTGAGATTTGGCATCCGAATATTGAGAAAAATGGTGACGTATGCATATCAATTGTAAGATCAATAGCATTTTTCTTTTGAATCTTTTAAATAATAATAAAATTTCATTTAGCTTCATGAGCCTGGTGTTGATCAGTTTGGTTATGAAAATCCATCTGAACGTTGGTCACCTGTTCAATCAGTTGGTACGTTTTTGTTGTGTTGAGAGCTATTTTGTGTCGAGTCTGTTTTCTGCCTGTTTTAGAAACAATTCTTTTATCAGTTCTATCGATGCTAAGTGATCCAAACTGTGATTCAGCAGCGAATATTGATGCATCGGTGATGTGGCGCGACGATAGGGCAGCATTTAAGAAAAAAGTTAGCGAATGTGTAAGAAAAACTCTTGAAGATTTGTGATCGCACGCAGAGATTTGTATACATTTTACTGCAAATATATATACTCTTGTCTTCTGATATTGTCGTTTATTTATATTCATTTGAACAGAAAAAAATACAATAAAAAAAGTCAGAAGAAATATATATATTTATATATATATATATATATAAGCATATTGATAAATTATTCAAAATCAAAAAAATGTTCGAACTAAACCTCTCACAATGTTATTATTATTATTTTTCCATCATCGAATGTTATTCATAACATCCTGTTTATTTATAAGAGATTTGCAATTCGAACAACGTCTTTTTAGAATGAAAATGGAATGATGAAGAAAGCATCGTGTCTACTGCTTCATACAATATCAATTTGTGCACTTCACTGTAGATATCATAATGAAAATATAGCAACTGCAATTGATATTGGCTTCATACAGTGATGAGCAGCAGCTAGATACTCTTAGGAAACGAACTACAACGCATGAATACATCATTATAAAAGTTGGGTATAAATGATGGAGTTGCACAAACATAAAAAATGTTACTCGAATAAATATATAATGAGAGCGATACAACTGACTTCTATAATAATACTGAACGATTTCTTTTCATTCAGTATCCTCTATTTACTAAGAATATTTTTGTGTACAATGTTTTCATGCATACATCACTCGAGAGATTCATATTTTCTACTGAGTTGCTACAGTGGATGATGATGGTAATCGTACGGATGTCGTACATGCATGGTTATCGTATGAATATATTACAAAAATATACATGCGAATCTTTAGACCGTTTCGTATACTCTCCTATAGGAACAAACAGAAGATCAATTCAGTCGGTTAGGGTCATAAATTCAAGCCAAGAACTCGTATAAAAACGATCAAGACGGTAGCTAATACAGTGCAAGAATCAAGGTAGATAGTTACATCATGGAAAAAATTTTAGATTTTTTACTCTTGTTCCACATGCAAACATTATCTATCGAACGAAAAAAAATATTTAGATTCATTCAACGTATCATTGTCGGTTTTCTACATGTAAAAAAGCTAAGACAACAATTGTACAAAATAGTTTTTCAAAGATGAGTCAATATTTTTTAATTGAACAGCTTTCGAAAGTGGTAATTAGAGGACAGCGAAAAGAGATTTTTCAGTTTTCATTTTATTTATTTTTTTATCAACTTCTTATTTTACTCTGCAATATTGTGAGTGTTTACATCGTATAAAAACGGTCGATTTTAGTAAGAATATGGATTGAAAATAAATATCCTATCATATATGTGAATTTTCAAAATAGAACTTTATTTCATTGGCCATTCATTTTATGGATAGTTTTTAGTGAGAAGTAGTGTGTGTTAATGATGTAGCCCGATATTCCAGCGGAGCCGGATTCTAGCAACTCTTCCCAATATTCTGTTCTGTTTTGGCATTTTTCAGATAGTCATCATTTTTATGTGTTCTATGAGTATTTCTAAATACTAAGGATACTATATTACTGACGATTAAAAAGTATGACTGCGTGTACTTTTATCCTTGATTTTTCACCAGTTAGATAATTTGTATAAGCAAAATATCATCTAATTAAAATAGATGACTTTCTTTAAACAAAACCCAACTATTAATAATCTGTATTATTTTGAATTGACAACAAACAACGACTAGTTCATTCGATTACATGATGTGAATACCAAATAAACAAACGAAAAAATCGTTACAATGTTAAGTATGTTTTAAAAGTGCAGAAAATAGCTTTAGTGATCTATTAGCCACTGAACATTTAGTATCAGTACTATTGAGGATTTTGATGCTGTCCATGTCAATAGTGGTTATAATATGTATAGTATTAATAGTGTTAACAATTACACCTGGCATTTATCGATTAAGTTTTAGCTATGGCATTCTTCAAGAAAGAAGCGTTATATTATTAGATGTCATATTATTGTATTATTATAACATTAAGTATATTTTAAACTTGTGATGGTATCCTATCCTTTTCATAAATCCGATATGTTCATGAGCGCTAGGATCCATTTCTGATCAATTACAAATTTACAAATGAGTTTAAGATTTTTTTGTTTTCATCTATTGAAGAAGAGTCCACGAATAACGATAAATGAATAAAGTCATATGAATTTGCAAAAAAGTAATAAATATTTTAAGATTCCATGAAATGGTAGCCATTTTGAATCGGTAAATTAGACTGACAAACTTAATATTACTACAGTTGAAAGTTAATAATCATAAAGAAAACCTTATCCTAACAATTGTGACTGAATATAGTACTTCAGTATGTGCTTAATATTTTTAATCAGCACAAACACGACCACTAATAAACAAAAATTGTTATGCTTTGTTTATATTTCTTATGGCATTTGAAATAAAATTCTAATCAATTCATTTATTTCATTTATCTAATCGATGCCGTTGAGTATCTACATAGAATTTTCTATGTTTAAATGATCCACTAATAAAAGGACGCCTGAAAACAATAACATTTTGCACTTAATATTAGTTGCAATTGTAAGCACTACTCATAATTTAGCTGCTGTTTGTCAGTAGATTGAAATGATTGATACCATTGTTTACACCGAACGACAATCACGAAAACAAGTGTGAGTATATGCAAAAAAATAAAGGGATCCACATGTATCAGGTCAATTCTCCGCCGTTTATCACTTTGCTTGTTCTAAATTTCTATTCGGTCGATAAGAAATCTACATGTTCTCTTTCCATTCAAAGTCTATTGTTAAGCAACAAAAAATGGACTTTATCAATGTATGTTAATTGAAATATTCATGCATAGTGAATAGCATTGTGTCATTATCTAAGTTGTTTATCTTTTGAATAAAATTCACGAACTCTATTTAGTGCTTGTGATACTGTGGAGAAAAAAACTAAAGATGTAAGCAGATCTTTCGAGAGAAAAAAGAAAAGCTAAATAACCAAGAACAAAGCGTTGATGTGACTATGTTGATAAGGTCAGATAGTAAATAAACATATCTATAAGAAGACAGAAAAAACGTTCTAAATACGATCTTGTTTTTCTTCTTCTTCTTCTTCTTCTTCTTCTTCTATTCATTAGATTAAACTAAATTCAATTTTTAAACAACATGTATCCAAATTTTTCCGTTAACACCGGCTTTGGACTGGTAAAATCTTATAAAACTTAGTATTGTTCTCCTAGCTTAAAATGTCTTTTTAATACTAGCGTGTACCTTATGAAACACCAATATCACCTTCACTTTCAGCTGGTATCCAAATTCATGTTAGTGGTACACCGACAGGAAGCCAGTAATTTGATTCATTTTAATATTTAGTTTTCTTTTAAAATTTTTATGAACTAGATTTGAAGTTAATCTAAAAAACCAGCAAGATGATATTGTTCTACATTTTAATCCACGTTTTGATGCTGCTGCACTCATCCTTAATAGCGGTATGATATTAACGTATAAATATATGCTTACTAACATCTGTTATTCTATCTTGTTATATTTAGCTCAACGAGGTGCATGGGGCCAAGAACAACGTCAACCATTACCAATGCAACGTGGAGTTCGATTTACATTAGTTATTATGGCTACGAATAATGGTTTTAATGTATGTTATAATTTGTTTTAATGGGAGAAGTTCATTTTGTTTTTCTTTTTGTATCAAATATAAAAAGATTGCTGTCAACAATTCACATGTTTGTGAATTCTACCAACGAGTACCAATGTATTTGGCTCAATTAGTTCAAGTCAAAGGCGATATTAATTTAGAATCAGTTCAAGTTTATGGGGGAGGTATGGGTAGTTCAATGAATATTCCTCCAATGGGAGTAAACATGCCATTTGGTCAACCATCGTTTGGTCAGCCATCGTTTGGTCAACCATCGTTTGGACAACCATCGTTTGGTCAACCATCATTTGGTCAACCATCGTTTGGACAACCATCATTTGGTGGAGATTTTAACGTTGGTTTCGGATTTCCATCAGTTCCTGGTGTTGTTCCAACACCCTCTTTTCCAGTAATTATATTCTTTTCACATATTGCTATTTTTATGATCTAATGTAGATGGGTGGTGGCGGAGTACCATCCATACAATCATGTAGAATACATCCTGGTTCTCGTATTTTCGTGCGAGGTTTTATTCCTCCTGGTGCACAACGATTTGAACTTAATCTACTACAAGGATATAATGATACCGATGATATTGCTTTTCATTTTAACCCTCGTTTTGATGTACGTAAAATTGTTAAAAATCATCGACAAAATGGACAATGGGGTCAGGAAGAAAATCAACCATTTCCAGCCTATATGCCGTTGATGCCAGGTATACAAATTGATTTGCAAATTACATGTAATCCAGATAAATATACAGTAAGATATCAATAGTATTGTTTTGAGCTATTCTAGATAAAATTTAACATCTCAATTAGATATTTATGAACAATCAACTTATCGCTGAATTCTATCATAAGATCCCTGCTGGTTCTGTAAGTCTTATTAATAAAGTGTAGAGTTCATTTTCTTCACAATAAAATCTCTATTTAGGTTATGGCTCTTCAATATAAAGGTGACATCACAGTTACAAGTGTTGGTCAAATTTGAAGAGACATGGAAATTTCTATTATTGACAGGCTTTTTTAATGAAAAATATTGAATTTAATTTAATTTAAAGAATTCTTTTTATCTATTTTCTTCAAATGAAATAAAATACTTCAAAAACATTTTAAAAGCATTATTTTTAACTGATTATATCCTACGCAATAGTTGTTTGCCGAGAGAGACTATATTCGAGAAAGCTAATGTATGATTATTTTTGAATTATTACAATTTTTTTGATGATTATATTCTTGTTGTTTACATTTTTTTCTATTAATAAACTTATTTATTTTGAATTTTTATAATTATGAAATCTACTGTAAAACTATACGACTCTAAATAGTTAGTCGTCGTCGTATCTAACCGCTTGATTGAAGATGATCAACATTTCAATGTCTTTCAACTAAACTAAAGTACAATGAATAAACAGGTTTATTGTTAGGTGTTTATCTAAAAGTTGTCTTTCGATTTATTCAGTATATTTATTAACAAAATATCTTGTTTGCAAGAATATTAAATTTTTGTTATACTCGATAAGTTTTTCTTCTTTTTCAAGGTCTAAGATATGAAAATGTTAAAAGAAACACGCTTCATTCCGAAATTTTATTGACACTTAAACTAATTTTGTTGATCGTTCCTTTTCTCCTTTCTTCTCACTTGTGTATTGTCGGTTTTTTGATAACAATTTTGGTTACTATGAAGGACTACCAAATATTTATATTTGCTGGACTGCACCTTCTAATTTTTGTTGTTGTCGTGTTTGATCGACAAGATAAGATCTTACTGTGCTGAATAACTATGATGTCACCTTATCTTCTTCTAGTTTTTTCTCTACCACCAACTAATCGGTTATATAAATTAAGTTATTTTAACTCATACATTACTTCTCCACATACTTATCACACAGTAAAGAACTCTGCAACACTTTCTATTTCATTAAAATGGGTCAAGTGCGTAATAATTTCATATAAAGATTTTAGTTAAATCTATTCATATATTTTTTCTTGTAGCAAGCTGGTCACGTTCAACACTATGTAAGTTTTGATTGAAGAAATTTTATATCGATTATTTTGATTTATCTCTTTTCGATGTAGAGTGTTCCCTATGAAGCACCGATCTCACCACCCATTAGCTATGGTACTCAAGTACATGTTCATGGTACTGCAATCGCTGACCGGTGAGTAAACGATGTCTTAAATGGTATCCAATTTAATTCGAAATTCAATAATAAAGATTTGAAGTAAATTTGGCTAATCGTCGTGGTGATATCATTTTACATGTTAATCCACGCTTAAATGATCGTCAATTGGTATTAAATGCTGCACCTGGTGGTGGTTGGGGAGGCGAAATCCGTCAACCATTGAATATGACACGTGGTCATCCATTTAGTATTATTAT
This sequence comes from Rotaria socialis, assembly GCA_905331475.1. Lineage (NCBI taxonomy): Eukaryota > Metazoa > Rotifera > Eurotatoria > Philodinida > Philodinidae > Rotaria > Rotaria socialis. Next base: position 18,033 of record CAJNYU010003377.1, on the reverse strand, counting down.
TATGGTTACAGAACAATGTTTCAAAGTAAAAATCATCAATACGTGCAAATGAAATATTTTTTGTTTTATTGTTTTCAATTTTTAAGGTAGCTGTCAATAATCAACATACCGCTGATTTTCCTCATAGAATGCCATTTAATGCAGCTGAAATAGTGACTGTCAAAGGTGATGTTAATTTAACACAAGTTCAAATCTATCCAGGCATGAGTTCTCAATATGGCCAACCATGGCGTTTTGCAATGGTAAGCATATTTTATTTTTTGTTCTATAGTAAAATTCATCATTGTAAAATATTTCTCTTAGGAAACACCTGTACCTATGAACATCTTTCCTGGTAAGATTTATTTTTCATCAATAAATTTATCATCATAGAAAAATGTTTAGGTCGTGTTATAACTATCAGCGGTCGTTCAAATAATAATGCATCACGATTTGAATTCAATTTATTAACTGGAAATTACAATGGAGCTGATGTTGCATTTCATTTTAATCCACGTTTCGATCAACGTGAAGCAGTACGTAATTCGTGTCAAGGTGGTGGTTGGGGAGCCGAAGAAAAACAAGGAGGATTTCCATTAGTTCCTGGCCAGCCTTTTGATGTTCAAATCATTTGCTTTCCAGAACATTATCAAGTATGAAGAGAAGATAAAGTTTGCAAACATTTTGTTTTATTCTATAATTTAGGTTAATTATAATGGTCAGCCATGGTTCACTTTTCGACACCGTTTACCCTTTCAACAAGTACAAGCATTACAAGTTAAAGGTGATGTTTCAATTACAAATGTTTCTGCTATGTAAACAGACATTAAAATCTTTTATAATTTATTTTAATAATAAAATATTAAACCGCTCTTAGGCTTTTAACAAAACAAAAAAGACTTCTAATTGTTAATGTAAATAGCAAATACGCTTAGATTGTAAAGATGCATATAAAACTATTGCTAGTCTATCGATTGATGATACTTTTTTTGAGTGAATGGAAGGCTACGAAAATAAAAATCTTGAAATATTTATGTTTTGCCTCTGTTATTGTCAAATGTACAATCATATCGCCTCGAAAGTTTTTCAGTTCAACTTGCAATACAAATAATTTCTCCTTTAGAGATTAAAATAATAGAATAATAGGCTTTATTCGAAAACAGAAAGAATCAATCTATCTCGTTTTGATGAGTAACAGCAATTACGGAGTTGCTTCACATTTCAATTCCATACGAATTGCGACAACAATTGTTCTAGCGAATTTCCTGCGAAGATTCTTTTACACATTATTTGATTTTGAGGTGTATATGCTACCAACACAAGAAATACATTGTTAGTTTGAAGCACAATACAGAAAAACTACTTTCTAGTCTTATTGAATGTATTTGATTCGATTCAAATCTATACTTTCAATTATTTACATTAAAGGATGTGTGACTATTTCAGAAAGTTATTATTTTGACGACTTGCAATACAAGCAAAAAAACTCGTTGATTGAGATTCTGATGCAAAATAAGCATCATGGCATGTATATTAGAATTTTCCATGTTAAAATTTCACGAACTTTATTTTACAAAGCCATTACTTCAGTATCAACCAGTTTACAGTGAACTTATATACTGAGTAGCTCATTAATTGAAAAAATGTTAAAATGAAATCTTTACTATCTCTCTAAACTTGATTAAATTCATAATTATCTATCAAGATTAACGGAACTGATATTTAATACTTTGTCTTTCTTGAAACGTTAAATGCATGCATAGCACTTACATAAATTTCTCATAAAATTATAAATGCAATACGATAGTTCATGCGGGTGTTTACCAATGAGGGTGTATAGAAGAAGAAAAATATCTAGCAACTATTGAATCTTACTGCCGTTCAGACATTAGTCTAGTTTGAATTTTCTTACATAGAACAATCACAGTACTGTGTTAGAGGCAATAGAAAAATTTCTATTAAACGATTTCATTTCAGAATTTTCGGTGAAATTTATGAGAACATGCAGAAGAATTTCTTGAAGAAGTTGATTGCCACCAACAAAAAACAATTATGCTCTTTATCACTGTTTTCAAAAGAAAAAAAAAACTTAAAATTCGTGTTATCCAAAAGAAAAGTCGCAAATTTAAAAAGACATTGATAATGACAAGTAGAACTGTAAAAAGATGAACTACTCAATTTTTCTTCTTATACAAAAATAACAATTTCAAACATTCTTTTTATTGCTTTTGAATGATCAATGCTTATACGTTTATAATTTTAACCCACAATCGTATAGATATCATGCTACCATATTTGACTACTTTTCTTTTCTAAGATAAAGCCCATTGTTCACGGGTATCGTCTTGTTAACATATCAAAGAAATTCTCAATTCTACAACAAGTTCTTAGTTCATCATTGTTGTTTGCATAGAATTTATCGATTTGTTTTGTATCTCAATAATGAATATCTACAATATCTCTTTGATTTAGATAAAATATGTACAGCACATGATATTTGGTGATTAATCAACATAAACAAAAACATCGTTGTTTCTCAAAATTAACGAAATTATCTGCCTTTTTATGACGATTTTCAACCATGCTATATGCGAAGGTTCACTTTTAATATACATTTGTCTCTGTCGTGAAATTGATACGGAAGTAAATTAATAGTGAAATCGAAATGACGTAATAAACCAAGAAATCACTTGAAATTTCCAACCGGTGTGATTCATACCTATATGATCATATTTAGGGCCCAACAAACAATACCAATAACAGAAGAGCACACATACACTTACAAAACTAACGATCAACAAACAATATCGACCAAGAAAGATAATGTGGTTAATTGTTTACTCTTTTCATTGGATACAACGATCACTTGGCGAAAAGAAATAGTGTCAATCCAATTTACACAAATCTATACCAACAATATCAACTACAAGTTCAAATCAATCAATAAATAGTCTCATACCATCGTCAAATCTTTTATCTAAACTTGAAATACGTAATTATCTACAAGAATATACTCAAACAATCCATGATGATTTTTAATTTCTTCATTCCATTATATAAATATTGTAAATAGATCATATTTGTATAAACAAAGATTTCTTTTTATGTCATTGTTACTTTTTTCAAAGATATTGTAAACTTTCTTGTTTTACTTTAAGAAAAGCATGAAAAAAAATATAATGAATAATGAATAGAAATTCTTACAAAAAATGGAAAAAATAACACCGACTTAACACAAGTTTGCTTGCTATTTTTAGATTGGTTTCTTCGCTGAAAACTGCATCAACTTTTCTGTTTGATCATTCAGATTTTGCGAATCAAATATTACAGAAGTTTTCACAAGTCATCTATGCCAATTTTAATAAAATTCGTATTGTAGAAACACGGGAATAATGATGGTTAAACGAATTATATGAGCAGTATTTGCGTTTTCAAGACCAAAAGAAAAAATCTTATTTGGCGTGCCACAGCGAAAAAAGGAGTGAAGAATATCAGCTGATGATCACATTGAATAGCATAGTGAAAATGATTGCATTTTTGATTCACGAAGAAGTTTAAGATTATGCTACAAGTATTGTATGGAAATTCCATTTGTATCAAAGATTTAATAATTAACTAATAATTTATTATATTCAATACACATGATTAGCGTTTTCTGTTTACGATTTAACTAAATAATAATTATCGAAACCATCAATGAATGCCTATGCACTGTTTTTAATATTTGCAAACGATGCAATTTTTACAGTTAATTTAATTTCTCATTAAGAAATAATCAATTGGATGGCTAGTACATCTTTTTCCTATCATTTCTGTTCCTGGTATTACAATGTTGAATAACAACGTTAATATGATTCTGACGTGAGCTGAATTTCAAATAAACTTGCTACGATTCAAGAGATAGATTTCGTTCTATCTCATTATGTCATTTTATGAAAATCTAATTATTTGAAAATAGTCTTTCTTTATGTTTAATATATATCTTCTGTCGAATTGATACGAGTTCTATAAGGTTTTCTCTGAATATCCTGAAATTTATGGTTTTAAATATCATTTTAATAATTCAACCCATATATAAATGACGAAGTATAGTGAGGTTATTCATTATTTACATTTCACTATAGAGAAGAAAAAAAATGAAATAATAATATGCATATGTATTTCTTCTGTGAAAGTATTTGTTTGTTTTTTAATGTTTATCATTCTTTGTACAGATTCATTATTTTTCACGTCATAGGTACACGTGACAGAAAAAAGAGAAAAAGGAAATCAAAGAAAGTGTCGTTTTTTTGTATGGAAGAGCAATATTGAACACATATCAACTAGGAAAAAATATATCTATATCTGACATGATAAGTAATACATTGATAATATCACTTGGCTCCTTCTTTGACAACAGGTACAACAATGGGTGCCGGTACAGGAAAATTTTGTGGGTCGAAATGTTTAAAATAAGGATGATTAAGGCATTGTTTAGCTGATATACGTCTTACAGGATCATAGACAAGCATTTTCTATAAAGAATAAAGTGATTCATGAGGGAAAAAATCAAAACAAAAGTATTTTAACGTACAAGCAATAAATCGAGAGCATCATCACGCACTCGATCATGCAGTAATGATGATAAGTCATTGCTCTGTTTCCATCGTGGAAATGAAGATTTAAATTCTGGTAATGATACAACACCTGGCCATGTTTCATCTGTTGGTGTGCCAAGTGTTCTAGAATAAAATCCAATGGGATGCAAGTTTATCGTTGAAACCATGTCATTTACCGAAATATACGAAAAAGCTGATCGATTTCTGAGTCGCCTTGAAATAATGGTCGTTTTGTATACATTTCAGCAAATATGCAACCAACAGACCAAACATCAACTAAAGAAAAACAACCATAATATTTCAAACTTTGTCAAAGCCTCCTTTAGTAAAAACTTAGTCGAATGTATAAAAATATCAAAATTTATGTTTAACTTATCCATCTGCAATTCTCCACAAGCGTCATTAAAACTATGAAGAATGTTTTGCAATGAGATTCGAAATTCTTTATAGTATGAACAAATAGAATAGTTGGTCACTGTAGATAGTTCCATGATAATACAACTTTTGAAACGAAAAATGATTGCATTTCAAGCAACTATTTTCGAAGGAAAACTCATGGCTTTGATACCAGAAAAATAGCTCTGCTTTTCGGTAGAAAAGAAAGTCTCGGATCGGATTCGTTGTTAATGTTTTCTGTGGGAAACTCTAATAGTATACTTGATTTATTTATCAGTTACTAAAGAATTTGTATGAATCATATTTCGAAACTCCGAAAACTGATTTACCTCGGTAGCTTTTAAGAATTGAGCATTTATTGGACTCTTGGATAGTCTCTAGAAAGATTTTGAAATAAAGTCTTATCTACAAACTCATACTATGATACATTGTGAGCGCTAAAAGTGTTTATAAACAGATGAATTCATTCAAAATAGTCGTAAGACTTCAATATTTGTTTGTATTGAAGACTGAATTAAATATCTAACGTAAATGTCTAATAAGCAGGTAAGAAAAAAACATCTTCCTTAATTCATTTGTTATAATAAAGATAGGAAAGGTTACTGAATTTATATGTGAATAACTATTTAGATAGATCTCATTTATTTTTCAATTCATACCTGGACACGAATAGCGTGATGCACCGAGTAATACTTCAGGTGCTCGATACCACAGTGTAACAACCTAAGTCAAAAAAAAATTAAAATCCAAAATAAGAGTTAATCATCTTTTACCTCATGAGTATATATTCGAAGTGGTACACTAAAAGCTCTTGCTAAACCGAAATCAGCAAGTTTAATAATACCTTTCGTATCCACAAGCAGATTTTGTGGTCTAAAATATACAGTTATTTTCTATAATATAGTATTTAATTCGTTTACTTTAAATCACGATGAATTATTCGACGGCAATGACAAAAAAGTAATGCATCAAGTATTTGATATGTATAACTCTAAAAATAAATGAATAGAAATAAATTTAATAAGTTTTCTTTTTTTGTTCTCATACACGAATTAGACCAACATCCATATCTTCATTTTCACACAAGCAATCAAAATACTTTTTTAAATCCATAGCTAAATATTCGAATATTAAATAAAGGCGTGCATCAGTGAGAATAACATCACGAAGTCTAAAGACAATAAAATACAGAATCTACTAGTTGTGATCCTCTTTTTCTTAAACCTACTGAACAATACTCTGATGACGAAGTTCTTTTAGAATTGATATTTCGCGAATAGCCGTTGCCGGTACACCATCATCTTCGCCTTCTAATCGAATTTTTTTTAAAGCATAAATTTGTGATGTTGGCCGATGACAAACTTTATACACAATGCCATAAGTACCTTACGTTGTTGAAAGAAAAACAAAAGACGTAGTAAAATCTTAGACAGCATTAGTTTCATTCTACCTTCTCCAACTTTACTCAATCGTTCGAAATCATCAATATTAAATTGTGGCGGCATATTATTAGATCAATCTAGAATATGATAAATGAATCTGCATGCATAACGAACGAAACTGTTAAGCGATTGTTAATCAGACTATTTTCAACAAAGAAATTTAGAAGAAAAAGAACCAATTAGAAAGGAAAGATCTACTTAATTGATGCCAGACTAAAAAAAGATTGATAAAATTATATTCAAACTATCCTTTAATTACTATTATTTACATAGATTTATTGTAAGATTTTCATATTATATTGAATACGTACGAACGATGGCGCCACTTTAAACTATCAATAGTCATTTTCCTATGAGATCATGATGTGATCGATCACACAGTTCATTGCGGGTTACTGTAAGGTAGAAAATAAATAAATTTTTAATTACAACTAATTTTACTTGATGACATAATTTTGTGTATGTGTGATTTAAGATTAAATTTAATTAGAAGCACATTTTAAACTGAAAATGAAAGATATATTCATTGGACTTTCACTTACATTGATACAATCGTTTATTTTAGGGTGTGAGTGTGAGTATCACCTTGAATGTTGATTAATTGAACACCCATACACACACCCCTCTATCCAATCGATTTTTGTAGGAACGCTGCATCTTTTTATTTTCTCCGTTTAACACAAAAATTTGCTCTATTTTGATTTGTGGCGGAGGGGCAGTATACTCTATAAAAAAAACAGGACAATAAGGATAAAGAAAACTGAAAAATAGATCACAAAGAGGGTTTATAAGTAATTTTCATTCTATTTGCATATTCCTGATCTAAAGTTGATTTCCGAGTGCGTCTGAACATGCTCTCCGATTGAACCAAACGAACAGCAATCACAAAAATTGTTTCAATCATAAAAGTTTATTTATATTATGTTATCCATAAATTCAACTAATCTTTTATTTTGAATATAACAAGAAAAAAACAATATTTATAATTATCATTATATCAAAACAGATTTACAATGAAAAGAAAAATTCATCATTCTTATTTTTACAAAATAGTTTTAATGAAATGTATTGCCTATTGAAATGTACATGTTCAATTGATTAATTATCTAAATCTATATCTGACATTAGAAATATATAATAATAAGAAGGAATTTAATTCGAACGAAAAAAACTTGTAATCATTTTTTGACCAACTACAAGAGGTTTGTTATTCGTTTTCTTTTGTTTCTTATGTGGTTGTTCCGTATTCGTTGCTTTCATTGTTCGCTTTGCAACAGTCACTGGTAAATTTTCTTTGTCACTGCCACTAACCAACGAAAATAGTATTGGATGTTGACTTGCACTACTATTTTCGTTTTCAGTTGCTGAACGTTCATCACTATTAAATGAGTTTATATCAATTTCTCCTAAGGGTTGACGAGTTGAACCCGATGAGCATGTTTGTGATGAAATTTTATCATTTGAATCTATGAAATGATCTACAACTGAATCTGAATCAAAACTTTTCTCTCGAATTGTTGATAGATTCAGACATCGTTGCGATTTACTAGATTTAAAAAAATAGAAAAATTTCTATAAGAAATAGTATTTGAGCTTGTAAAATTTACCGTCGTCGATAGTGTTTATTTTTCGATGATGCTGATACGAAAGATGATGACGATGAATTCACTTCTGTTTTATTATCATCTTTTTCTTTTGTTGATTTTTGCCACATAAATACAGATTCAACAGCAATCTCAACTGACTTTTCTTCAATAGGTGCTTCCGGAACGAACTCGATAATAAGTGGCAACGGTGTTATTGGACTTCTGCAAAATGAAATATTTGAAATTCAGAAAAAAAATGTAGTTTTTAGTAAACATACTGTAAAAGACGACAAGATGTTGCTTTTCGTAATCCTGTCGATGGGCTATCATAATGATCATTATTTGATAGAATTATTGGTAAATGAATTGTTTGCTTAGCACATAAATATGCAATAGAACGAAGAAAACGACGACCAGCTAATGTACCACCAGATGATGCAGACTAAAAGCGCATAGATTATTACAAATTTGCCAATTTTTTACGAGAAAATAAAAACTGAGGAAATTAATAGAAAATTAAAAAATTCTTTTGTAGTCAAATAAAGATTCCTAGAACAAATATTCAATGGAGGCAGTTTATCGTAGTTCGATTTTTTCAAGCATTCAATATGTTTGATATGCAGTCGGGTTAATCGATGACTTCACTAGTCAATTTAAATAAGATTTTTGTTTAAAGAGCCCAAATTTCTCATTTATTAATTGTAAAATAGCATCTAAGAAAAATCCAAGTCATATGAAACATAGCCATTAAGAACCATGTGGACAACTTTCTAATGACAACACAACACAGTATCTGGTACTTTATCGATGTTTTTTCATTACAGAAGACGACAAGAAATTTCTCGTGAATCCATACGAAATGATTTCTTTTTGGAAAATAATTTATCCATGAAAATTATTAGGAAAACTACAAAGACATATTACACTTATGTTACGATAAAATTTGTACACTAGATATATTAAAACGATATACTGTTTGTGAGAACAGAAAAAACAACTCGTTTCACACTAAAGAGTGTTATATATATATATGCATATGTTTATATTGATAAACTAATCGAATTCTTACTCGAATTGGTGATGTACAATCCATAAGTGGAAGTGTTGTTTGAAAACATTGACAGAATTCTTCAATAACATCCTTTAGAATTACATCACATCGACTAAATGAACTATCTTTACGTAATTGTTTAGATATCATTGTCATTATTTTACGAAATGTTACACTAAAATAAAAATATTGAATACAAAAATTTTGTAGAAATTCTTTTGTTTCTCTTTTTTACATCGATTCAATCTTCGCATGTTCGTTTTCTTCGATTGTCATTTGTATATGTTCAATAAAATCAAAAAATTCTTTTACACCAACATAACATTTATCAAGTATCATAAATGATTCATCTTCGTTATTCAATGAATCTTGTTGTGATGATCGGTTTAAAGTCAATTCTTTACGTCTAAGAAATGAAAGAAGTATCTGATAAATGGTCAAACATTCATTTTTCGATAATTTTGATAAACGTCGTAATTCAACTATTGTTCGTCGTTCGATTCCAGCACGTGCAGGCGTAGCAAGACAATGAATAAGTGCATGCTCATTACGTGTATCCAGCAAAAGTGCGAGATATGTACATATAGTATGCTTAATGAAATTCTATAAACAACAAAAATAAATTATATTCTAATGTCATCGAAACGAGAAGAATTCAAGACTAGTAATAACAGTGTTTATTGAAGAGCAACTACTGTTTGACTAACGTACTCACTATTTCAGTAGGGCATCTGAAATGCAATCATATTACTAAACGAAATAATATGATCTTGAGGGTGGGTGTGAGTGTGTTAATAAAGAAAATAGCTTGGTGTTTTTGCTTAGTTTCGAAAACTGTATCCATTACTGAATGTTTCTATGCTATTTTTTCTACTTTCGATTTATAACTTACTTTACTAATTGTTTGTTCAACGTGCTTTTTCTCATTATCAAATAATGCAAGTATATTTTCAATGGTTTTCGAAGTTGATAATTGAACATTGTCATCATAAATAAGTCGTTCAGATGCTACTTCTAATAAATAACTTAAAATTAATCGATCGATTTCATTTTTAACATTATTAATAGTGAAAGTGATTTCTTTGATCAAGGATTTTAATTTACATTGATGCAATAAATCAATAATATCTTTTAAACCACATCGATTTAAATGATTATTATAACTATCTAATAGTGCGTCATTTTCTATTTCAGCTAATTTGTTTTTACATAATTCAAAAAATTCGTTCGATGATGATTTCGATTGAATTATTTGATAAATAACAAACATGTCATGTAGACCAATTATATTGTTGGGTTGCACAGATTTCTTTGAACTTTTCACTTGAGTGAAGTAAAATTTTGTGAAATAATAATCGATCAACCATGATGAAATCGTTGACGAGGAATCTATATTAAATAAAATCATTTGAATAAAAAATCAATAAAAAAGATAAAGAATTTCTATTACCTAATGAAACATCGATTAGATTTTCGTCTTCGGCATTATTAATCATCAATTTAATATGCATCTATGGTAAAAATAAATATAAGTTAATGAAAAAAGAAAACCCTTCACCCAGTTTATTTAAATAGAAAAAAATCCTCTCATCAGAATACATGGAATGAAAAAATAAATAAGTTTATTCTTGAGTTTTAATAAATAATGGTTTTCCTTTTGGATCATCAAATCGATCATTTGATTTAATTGCCATCAGATGATAAATGGCGAATAGTAATATGCCTAGGCAAAGTAAACTTGATGTTATAGCCATCCATATGCCTCGTGTGAAAAATGATGTACAATAATTCGGTGGACCAAAAGAAAATTGACTACTATTGAATGGTTGAAACTAGATGTATAAAAAGAAAACATTATTGCATTTATTTCATGAATGCATCTTTTCAAAATTACTTGAAGATCTGTTATGTAAAATTTTTTACTAAAATTATATTGTCCATATTTATCATATAAAGCATCATATCGAACGAACGTTGCTGTCGTGCAAACATACGAATATGTTGGAGGTGTCTCCATTTGACTATGCATTCCATATGCAAAATAACGGTATTCTTTATCATTGATAGTAGCATTTTCCAATGTCCAATAACGTCCGATAATTGTTGTCGTTAAACTTAAATAGTTATAAAGTGAAAATATAGAGTTGTCTTAATGACACATGAGAAGAATTCAATTGTGTTTTTTCTATTAATTTTGAGATATTGTATTTCAAATAGATGGATATGCAAAGCTGTCCTCGGAATTTCACTAATTGATCTCTAGACAATTCTTAGTTTTCTGCTAGTTGTGCATTTACTTCGTTTTTTCCAAGAGAACGCAGTGGTTGAATTTGTGTACAACATTGACAAACGGATTAGTATAAGCTTTCCAAGATGCGATGCAAACAGGTAACAGAAAACGACGTAAAGCACATAGATATGGAAACGGACTAAGACAAGATTAATATTTATACTCTCTATTCGCCTTACTCAAATAAATCTTCTTGTTTCTATGTAGCTTACGATATACTTTATATCTCATAGATTATTAGAAAATAAATAACTCAGTCACATCTGTTACACACTTTATTCAGCTGACTTATTTCTGTAAATTAAAATTTTCAATGTACCGAATAGATATTTCTATGATATTTAGATGAATATCATGAACCGACCACTGTCGTTTATAGGGTGGCCAGATCTTCTGAAAAATTCGGAATTTTCAACATGTTTAGATCCTACTTTGCCACTGAAATTATGTACGATTATAATCCATTACTATAAGAAATCAATAGTGTTTCATCAGTTTTTTCTATTAATCATCTTTTATATTCCTCCTTCGAATTCTGGCGTCGAATTGATTTTCGGTCATGTAAAGCATTTATAGTCCGATTATCGTAATCCGATAATATAAAACCAGATAATGCTTAACTTAAAATAAAAATGAATAGCAATTATTCTTGAGAAGGTTTTATTAGTATATGTTATCTTAAACAAACCTCCTAGAGCAAATTCCAAAAGATACGAAATATGAATAACAATACCGAGATGATGGGATTTAACGTTTTTTTTTCTCGTTGTCAGTAGTTTAGCGGAAGATGTACAAATTTGTCAAAAACTGCCATTTTCTGATTAATTCCTGATTTTTCAGAAATATTTTCTGATTTTTTAATTTTTGATCTGGCCACCCTGATCGTTTAGCCGACTATTAGTTTTCGGAGTAAAAACAGATAACATCTGTGAGAAAGTGAACAGTCCAATTGCAGATAAACACGAAATTAAAAAGTTCCACATTGTCGGTTTCGATGATAAACAACGATTAATCCGCATTATATGAAGCATTGCAATTGTCGTCGACATTGTTTTTTTTCTTTATAACAAGAAAATATAGAATATAGTAGACTCTAGTCTCATCTATTTCATATTTCGATATCCATTTAGTTTCTATGTTTATATCCAATTAATATTTCACAAAAATTGAGCATTCATATTTTTCAACGAATGGCAAGATAACTTTATAGATATCTTACACCTGGCTTAGTCAATAACGAGAGAAATCAGGTGATATTTCTCTCGAACAATAAGAATTAATTACAGTTCAAAATCGGAAAAAGATGATCATAACAGCTTACCTCATGTTGACAATATCCGATGGTATTTGATCATTTGTCCAAATAAGTTTGAGACTAGAACAAAAGAATTATTTGCTGTTTTGAAAATAAAACTCTTCAATTTTCACATACACGACTGAGCTATGATTGCCTATAGGTGATATTGTTGATTCACATGAACTGTTAGTTAAGCTAAGATTATAAACACGAGCACCTGATAATGATCCATTAACATCATTCCAATGCAATTGTTTGGCATAAAACATGCATGTATCATTATTCAATATGAGAACAGAGCTTTCATTGTTCGTTGTTTGTCGTCTTTGACGGTACTAATTGTATTAGACAAAATTATGAACTTACGTATACTACTTTCCATAAAAACGCATGAAACATCTACTCAGTGTTATGTATTCTTACCAGTTTACGATTGTCAACTGGATGATTTATAATTGCAAAAAGAACAGTTGAACTTGTATCCACACCAACATCAGCTATTTTTTCTTCCACTTCATGTAATGCTTAATAAAAAATAAAAACTGATTCATGTATTTTTCTAGTGCAAATTTTTAACAAACCATCATCTAATTTGTCAAAATTTTCCGATGATTTTAATTGAAAACGTTTACTGGGACATTGATTAGTATTTGACTGTAGAAGCAAAAATGTTTGGTATATATCATCGGCGACATTTGGATAATAACGAAAATTTGTTTCTGTCTTCTATCAAATATAAACTCAAATGTTAGTTTAAAAATCAAGAAATCAAAAAAAATTACTTTAGCATCCAATAAAAGTGGATAATCACTTTGTAGACCTTGTTGGATACCTTCGATAGTGAGCTAAATGAATAAAAATCAGAATAGGGTTAATTCTGTGCTATCTTAAAACTCACATTATTAACAGTAAAAATGCGCAATTGAATTTCTTTGGTAGCTATTTGACAAACATAATTAGATATGAAATCCAGTGATGAGAGTGTAGAAAGAGAAACAGTTGATCGAGGTAGATTCCTGGAAAAAAAAATTAATCAATGATTGTAAGAAAAAGTCAGGCTTACACATTGGCCCAAAGAAGCACCGGTGATGCATATACTTGAGTATTTGAACAAAAATTTGTGAGAACAATAAATAGAAAAGAAAAGATTTGAAAAATCATGATCGCTCAAAAAGTAATGAGATGAAGAGAATGACTTGATTGTTTTTGTTTCCTACAATTCATTCATCCTAATGAAAGAGCAGAACGAAACCAATGAAAAAATTTCAACCGTAGAGGGCAGTGTTGGGTGTGGATGTGGATGTGGGTGAGGTGGTCATCGTGTTCTCAAAACAGACAACGTTACTAAAATAATTAGAAAGTCTTTTTCGTAAGTTCTAAACTACTTTTCGTTTATTATGCATGCCTAATTTATTTGTCTGAATCACTATTTTCCTCTAATATTAACATGATAATGCAATTAGTGCTAGTTTCAGCTTTACACCACAAATTCAATTGCAAAATTTTCGACCAATTTTCGTAGACCCGTCTTCAACCTCTGAATACAAGCTTGAATGTTAAAGTTCGATGACTCATAGTTTGTCCACCATGAAATTGTTATAAAGTCAATAATAAAAGTTTGATAAAGATCAACGGCGTAACCAGGGGGAGGCAAATGGGCAATTGCCCATTATAATTTTCATCAGTTAATTTTTGTCCATTCAAATTTTACTTTTTCACAATTACTTACTTTTGAATAAACTAGCTATACTGTCTTTTTTTTCTTTCGTTTGAATCGCATATGTACCCTTTACTGGTTCTTATGAAGAATTAATATAAGAAAATAGAACAAAAAAAAATGAATAATGCACAATTGTACATACATATCTATATGTATACTTGTTATTTTCTGTTATCTTCTCTCAAAATGCTGACATGAGAGAAAACGATTGAACTATAATCTATCGCGTCCAGTTTACCGTCTTGTCTCTTCTTTCGCGCTACTACACTGATAAAAAAGATGCCAAACGAAACCTTTGAGGTTCCGTAGAGTTTATTAAACTATATAAGTTTCCGTAGAATATTACGAAACCTGTTTGAGGTTTAGCAACATCCAAGGTTTTGTAAAAAACTTTTGAAAGTTTTAAAATTTCTCAAGGGTTTGTCCTGAACCCGCTGATGTTTGCGAAACCCAAGAGATTTCGTCATAAACCTTTTCGAGTTTCGTATTCAAAACTCATCAGTTTTTTTTTTATCTAGATCCACCACCATATCCGAAAATGAAAATGGTGAGTTCGATTTAAAAAGTTGAAAGCGGATGAGTTAGTTTATTTATATTTAGATCAAACAACTGAAGCAGATGGTTCTCCGCGTCTGTGCGTAGAGGATATGGCAGAAAAGTGCCTGATAATCGCCTCGCTTTGTGGAAAAATGCATTGTGTCGCATGGTTTGGAAGCAGGTCCCTGGCGAATATGTTCCTGAGGTTTTTGAGTGAGTTCTGGCCAAGTTAGTGGGTCCTTGATAAAGATGTGCCGGAAATTATGCATAGAATTTGGGAAAATTTTTGGTCGGAATTCTTTTTTAATGTCTCATCGGTGCTGTATTTTTTTTTGTAGAGAGTGAGTGCGTTTTTGCATAATATAGTGATGCAAAACTGCAATTCGTGATGGAGCCAGTGGCGACGGAGCCACTGAGACAGGTGAGGCTTGAGCCTCATCTAGATTTCGTGATATGAGACTCAGCCTCACTTGCTTTTGTACTGAATATTGCTATTTTCTTGTTCTTGCATCAGAGTAGAAGCAAAGAAAACTAGTTTTCGGTATTTTCCAATCTTTTTTTTTTATACTGACCATTTTTATTTTTACTGAAGTTCAATAAAAAGAAGACTTATTTACTACTTGATGTTTCATAAAATTCCACGGTAGCAAAAAAATATGATGAGCCTCACCTAGCTTAATGATGCTCCGCCGCCCCTGGATGAAGCATAGCATTTGACGAGAGCTTCGTTTAATGTTCGATGATGAATTATACCGAACCCCTTGTGCGAAACCCTAGTTATGAGCTGTTGAAGATGAAGGCTTTTTACGAAACCTAATTTGTACTAAACCTAAAAGTATTTCGATTTGATTGCAAAAATCGGAATCCTTTAGGGTTTCGTATGGTACCTTTTTTTTCTGTGTATATTATAAGAAAAGTCTAAAGAAAAAAGAAACAGAATAAATATGCTCATATAAAATTGCGCACTTACACTTATAATTTTGTTGTTCTCTTTTGTGCTGTTTTAAAAGACTAATATTAAGCCATGACAACTGGAAAACGACCCAATACGCAGTGGCGGATCCAGAAACTCAGTAACGGGGTGGTACTCCCGGTCAAAAAGTGTTTTTTGAAGCCTATTTGAGGCAATACGGCTCTTTTCTGTTTCATTCTTGCTGTAAAAGTCGCAAAAATTTCATGAAGGATGTGGCCCTCGTCGGCTAGCTGTAATGGTAGATCCGCCAGTGGCAATTCGTTATTAAGCTATCACTTTTCTTCCAAATATTGAAATTTTATGTAAAAATATACAGTAGTCGTTTTGATTTTGGTCAGAGTCTCCAGTCGCACCCGATCTGAGGGTACAATACCCCATTTGAGCCTTTCGTACCTCAAAACAAATTGTACCTCTGAGGTACGCATTTTGTACCCCATCTGCAGTTTTCAATGTTACGACTACTATCATCCATATTTTGGTTGAAATTAAGAAAATTTCTGTTTCTTTATCCAACATTTACTATTGATAAAGATGTGAAGGGTCGATTATATTGGTTGGCTGCTAATGGTCATGTTTATGAAGAATTCAACAATGACATATGCAACGAGTCCCATGATGAAGATAATTTCATTCACAAACCGACGACCGAAAATCATGAAAGAGAAGTGGAATTTCGGCCTGATCAATTTTGGGCTTTTCTTCTTGTAAAGTCGAAAAACCAATGTGTATTGAAATGTACAAAATTATTTCTTATGCGTACTCAATTCCTTGCTCGAATGCATTTGTTGAAGGCGTTTTTAGCCAAAGAAAAAAGCGCATGGACAACCAGTCGCAATTTGACGGTGAATGAAGCGATAGCTGCTGAATTGACAATCAGATTTAATGGTACTATGACATGTGAAGATTTTTTTCTTTTGCTCAAACACAATCGCAACTGATAAAGTGTGCCAAAAGTCAACAAAAATAAAATTTCGAAAAAAGTGTGCAACAGTTAGTGTAAATATAAATCGAGAAGGTTCGCTTTGAGTAAGCATTGTTTTATTATGAATTGAATATATGTATGTCAAAATGAAATTCTATTGTGAACATATTTATTAGAAAATAAGGATTTCAATTTGAAAGCTAGACTTTTATAGTAAAACGAAAAACTGAGAATGCCCGTTCCTGATTGAAAATAGTTTTCGAAATTGATTTCCGCAGCCGATGACCAGTGTGAAAGATGTAAACTACGTACCTCACAAATGTACCCCATTTACAACTGAGTTGTACCTAACGTGTACTCATGCTTTTTTGGTGTAGTTAAATGAACACCATTTTTTTTGGCGTTTTTTCTACATTATCAATGTTTTGCTGGGTTAAAAAATTTTGGCCTATCAATAAAAATCTTGCCAATTTTGCCCATGGTTTTTTTTTGACTTAATAGAAGTTTGCCCAATGGCCTAAAAATCCTGGTTACGCTGCTGATAAAGATCAAATATATTCCTCGCTTACCATGCAAGATGATAAACGAAATCAATGTGTGGTATCAAGATGAGAAAACTTTCTAGTTTAAATTCAAGTAGATGAGTGAGAGAGCGACTCTTTACAACACAGATTTCCGTGAAAACAGGTTTTTTTGACTGTATTGAAAATTATGTGTTAATCTCGCTCATAATACCGTTTCACTCTTCTTTTCATAAGTATCCTATGAGCGAAAATGAGCGAGGAAGTAAGACGAGACTTTCATCGCATAGATATACTCTATTCACGACTTATTATACTAAAAAAGCTAGCGCTAAAAAATCAAATTGATGGATGTCAAAGATTCCAGAAAATACTTGAGATTATTGAAGCAACAAAATTCTGCAAAAGCTAAGATTCAGAATGCACTATCTCTACGAGAAAGAGCTGAGCGAGTCCACAGGCGAGTGTTACTTGTAATCATATAAATATTTCACTTTTCAAGTGAATTTCGTATTGTGTGGATGAAAAATGACCGATGTCATTTAGAACATTTGACAATATCATTATTTCTACTTCAATATTGATAATGTTTTGCAAAACAAATATGAGATGCAACATTGGAAATCTTGTAAAAAAATACTACATAATAATATATTTTATATGAGAATTTTACTCATTTCTAAAGCAAAATATCTATGTCATTAAGACAAGAGCCTGCGGC
>CAJNYU010003372.1:0-96501 GCA_905331475.1 Rotaria socialis | reverse complement strand
CAGGAATCCTATAGAATTGCATCGGTTTGTATGATATTTCCACGTTCGTGTCGGATCCGACGTCGGATCAGTCGACCTGGGCCGCTAAAGCAGAATGGAGTAAATATTGTTTCTCGTTTATTTATATATATAATATGATAGAGCTTGAAAAGCTGATCAAGAATATTTTTTTTTCGATCGATCTTTTTTGGCTGAGAAAATCTTAAAAAACTAGAACGACTGGAAAAAAAAACTTTTCATGTTAAATTTTGTATTTTTTTACAAAAATTACCAAATTTCGATTCCAGTTAGTTATTTTCTGAACACTTTTAAAGTACTATCTTCTGAATCAACATGAAAAACTGAATAGGAAAATGTTATTTGGTTACAGGTAGACCTAAAAAAGAAAAACATNTTTCTCAAAAAAATAAAATTCAATCAAATATATATGTGAGCTGATGTAGATTTTAACGCTGATTCCGAATATGCTATTGGTTCTGCCTTGTACCTTAGTTATTGTTATGAAAACTGGCCAATAAATGCACATTTTTCGTCCATTTGCTACATAGTATCACCCAACAGGGAAAAAATTCAAATTTCTCAGCAAAAAGAGCAAAATTTTAAAAACAAAATAATAAAAATTGTAGCCCATAATTTGGAGATTCTAATGAGATGAGACAATTGTTTCTACCTCTTCTTACAAAAAACTAGATAGCTTTACAAAAACGCTCTCTGACGCATACTTTTCGTCTGATGGAGCTATCTATATGAGATAAAACAATATTCATGTCCATGAAAAGGAACATGGCAAGTAGATGTAACTATAAAATAGACGGGGATATTCATGTGCCAGTATGTGCACAAATGAAGTATACTTATTAACAAGCAAATCAACATATTTAGTTTCTTCGTGTCGAATTTCGAAGGAACGCATGATTCCATCACACAAAATGTATAATTTTCAAAGTTCTTGATTAATTTTTCTTGCAACAGAGCTCAATAAAATGAATACTACTCAAATGGCTATAAGCTTAAAATATTCTCTCCGCTTGATGAACGCTTGGTATGACAAACTAAAATAAATGCTTACATTATTGACAAAGAAAAAGTGCTTCTTCTGGTCGAAGTTGAATTTCCATCATATATAAACAAAAGGAGCAGAAAACGACATTACGGTAAAATCAGTAGGCACTAAATATTTCTTTGTAGGAAGATCCGGAATACGTGAATCCGGTGCACGTTCAACGATAACTGCACATCGATCAGGATATTCGCGACGAATACGTTCGCCTGAAGACAATTTTCAAAGAAAGAAAATTTTTATTTTGTTTCTCATACCTTCAGCCCGACCATTTTCATAAGGATTATTAGTTTTGAATATCCTGCTGTTTTGCATATTAACAAATGTTTCCATTCAAAAATTCATCAACACTTTCAACATCGCGAATCTCACAATCCTCGAGTACCGCAAGTATCGCAAGAGGTGCTGGTGTTTCACCTTCTTGATTTTGCTACAAATTGCTTTTGCGTTTAAGTTAATGATTTTGTCGCAAAATCAAATTCCCCATCATATGCGAAAAGGCGCAATAAAATCGAGATCTCGATCTTGAAATCTATAAGTTTTTTTCGGCATATGGCAAGACACATGAATCATTCAGGCAATTGGTTTGATAATCGTAAAAGAGTTTGGTACAGTAGGAAAAAAAAAGATCATATATAGAATATTTTTAATCTTAAACGAAGAGTTATAAATGCTTCAATAAAAAAAGAATATTTGAACAAAATTTACTCTATCGATTTTGTTGTCCGTTTTCTTTCAATGCCACATAGAAAATATTATATTTATAAATCTCACAAACTCTATCGATCTTCAAGGATCTTAAACTTCAATAAAACAGTTCAGAACATTTATCGTAATTCACATGCACTGGTCGTTCTACGGATGTCACAACTAAAGTCAATCTTTTCACTATGACTTAAATAGAACATCATATGTAATTAGATGCAATGGCTTTTCTATTAAATGCATTTGGATGTCAAAAAACCTTTAAGTTATTTGAAAACATGGAAATAGTTTATAATTTAGACTTTAAAATTCTTTGAACACTGCAAAGTGATATGAATTAACTATTTGATAGAATAACACATGCACATTTGATTATTTAAACAACGATGCTAAGAGGATTCAACAGCGACAACAAGTTTATTACAATCAACTTCACTGTAGCGAAACGATAAGCTATGAGTTTGTCTGTTGTTTTGTTCTCTTTTTCTACATTTGTGTGTTCGAGTTACTAATTCTGTTTTACCACGTTATCATCAGAGCGTACCCTTATCATCAATAATAACAAGAGAATGTGAGTCATCTTTGTTGATAACTAAAATATAGATACAAGTGAAGGTAGATGCTTTGTTGTAGACTTTATTTTGTTTTTATTTAAAAAGAAGTCACTGTGATATAACAGGTAAATCAACAACTAGATGGGAAACGAATGTTGTAAAAAACAACCAAGAAAAATACCACATCCGCCTCATCATCCACCATCAGAAGAACCTTCCGATGACGACACAGAAAATGGTGGTGTTAATGATCTTTCAACCAAACCTTTATCTATAAATAGAAAACACAAACCTAGTGACATTAAAGTTGCTGATGAGGAAGCTTTCAATGATCCGTTTATTCAACAACGTCAAAAGGCAATAGATAATAGTTCGTATCGATCGAAAATTGAATCATGGCAGCCAAGCTCACTTGAACATCTTTCACGTTTGATCAAAGATCTATCTAGAGGTAAATCAATAATTGATCGTCATTGGATTATATTCTATTGGATTGCATTTAATATTCAATATGATACAGTATCTTATTTTTCAAAAGATTATAAAGATCAAACAGCAGAAGGAGTTTTTCTATCAAAGAAAGGTGTTTGTGCTGGTTATGCTAATGTTTATAAGTATCTATGTGATCAATTGGAACTGCCATGTGAAGCCGTCGGTGGATATTCGAAAGGGTATGGATTTGACGATCGAGACGGTGCAAAATCAATGGAAACTGATCATGCATGGAATGTTGTTGAAATTTATCATCATTGGTATCTAATGGAGTCAACATGGGGCGCTGGACATCTTGATGACCAAAAACAATTTAAACGTGAATTGGCATCATACTATTTTCTTCCACGTCCAAACGAAATGATTTATCATCATTTACCAGAAGATCCAAAATGGCAATTGCTAAAAAGTCCAATTAACAGGGAACAATATTTACAATTGCCGAAACTTCGTCCAGATTATTTTGAATTTAAACTTGATATGATTCAGCCACGGTATCGATGTTTTATTGATTTCGAACAAAATAAATCCTATGGATTGATTATTATGAGTGCACCAGTTGGAATAACTCTGACAGCTAATTTAAAACAACATGATAAAGTTATTCCATTTAGCGATCAAACTATTTTTAATAAAAAGAAACGCTGCCATTATTGTTACTTTGCCCCACCTAATATCGGTCAATACAGAGCTAATGTTTATGCAAAACATGATGATACAGATGTTGGCGTTTATCGATGTGTACTTGATTTAAAATTTGATGTAAAAGCAATGCCTGAAAATCCAATAAGTTATCCAAAACTTTGGAAGAACTTTTTTGATTATAGAATAGATATTCTTTCACCATTAAATACACATTTAATCAATATTGGCAAGAATAAGAAATATGGAGAAATAATACTGCGTACACGACCGGACGTCGTATTATTAGGTGAACTTAAAAATGAAAATGAGGAAATAATAAAGGGTGGCGATCAAGTTTATTATGATAGAGAAAAAGATTTTTGGAGGTGTCAATTTGCTCCGAATAAAAATGGACTCTTCAATGCACTTATACTTGCTAAGAAAAAATCCAATCCGGGCAGTTACACTTCTACTATACTATTTCAAATTAATACCAACAATGCTTTACGACACTTTGTATCGTTTCCAAAGACATGGGAAACTTTTTATAATCTTGGTTTGAAAATAGTATCTCCAATTGATGAAGGTATCATTGTATTAAATGATAAAACACCATATGCTAAAATACTTATTAAAACTCCGAAAGACATTCTTCTATTGAGTCAACTGCAAAACGAAAAAAATGAAGAGATTTCCAATGGGGCAAACATTCATTATGATGCCGATGAAGATAAATGGTTATGTACATTCGCACCTGATCAACGTGGAATCTTTGAAGGCCTTATTCTTGCTAAGAAAAAATCTGATTCAGAACTTTATACTTCTGCTGTATCATTTACTCTCGACGTAAAACAACGTTCTTCGAAAGCAGTTTACTTACTTGATACTACTCAAGTTTATTATGATCTGAGTCTTGAAGTCTTACCTCCACATGATCAAAATAAAATTATCTTGCCGGAAAAAAACAATTACGTTGAAATATGTTTAAAAACTCCTGATACTGTTGATCTTCTTGCTAAATTGAAGAACTCGACTAAAACGGAAATTCCATATTCATATCAACTTTATTATGATCGACATAAAAATATTTGGCGTTGTAAATTCGCACCCAATAATAAAGGTATTTTCTATGCTACTATTTTGGCCAAGAAAAAGTCTGAACGTGGTCTATACTCAGCTGCTGTTACTTTTCCCATCGAAGTGAATCATATCCCTTCATCAAATTTAACATTTCCAACTACTCTACAATCATTCTTTGATTATGATCTTAAAATTAAATCACCACGCTCACGTGCCTCACCTAAATGGTCAGAAAAATCATCGTATACCGAAGTTCTTATTCAAGCACCCGATGATATTCAATTATCTTCTAGTATGCAACGCAATAAGATGCCTGTAGAAAACGGTTCATTGGCGCAATATGATCATGAAAGACAACTTTGGCAATTTTTATTTGCACCTGAACAAACAGGTTCACATGAATTAATTATTTTTGCTAAACGAATCAATGACACAGATACAGCAGCTGGTGCAGTTGCTATTTTTCCATTGAATGTTACAAAAGTTGAACAGCCAATGAAATTCCCTCTGATTTATACACATTTTGAAACAACAAAATGTCAAATTTACAATCCTCTATATGGAATTTTGAAACGAAATACAACTGTACCAATTCATTATTGTATTCCTGGTGCAATATCTATTATGATAACAGCTGGAGCTAGAACACTTCGAGGTGAAGGTTATACAGATCCGATTTTTCAACGTGAAATAACTGTTGGTTCTGAAGAAATTATTATTCATGCAAAATATGGGCAAAATCCGCACTATACGACTTTGATAAAATATTCTGTTGAATAATTTTCTATAAAAATAAAAATGTTAATATAAAAACAAAAAAAATACACAATAAAGGAGATTAATTCTGAAATCTAAATTAAATGCTTTTTAGAATTCAACCATAAAAAATAAAGGAAATAAAAATAAATATTATTGCAGAAATAAATCTGATTTGTTAATTTATGTCTTGTCGATGCTAAATAAGTTGATGATGTTTAGCGCGGGTCGATAAATCTATTTTCGGTTCACCATATAAGATACGATGACGAACATCGCGGATAAGCTCCGGTATAAAACGGTAGACTGGATATTGAACAGGAATTCTTGAAAGTATGGCTTCTTCTTTTAAAAAATATCTATTCAACAACAAAAAAAAGAGCGTTTCGTAGGAATTGAAACTTTTATTTTAATTATTTACTTGAAATCTTCGACGTATTGATCACGAATGTATTGAGATAATATTGTTGAATTAGCTAATAACATTGATAAAATTGAAAAAAATTGATAAACATATAATGCATGTTTTGGACTTAAAGGATCCTATGGAATATTATTGAAAAAAAATTCAAGTTAAAAGATTCATTTTTTTGTTTCAAGAAAAAAGTTTTACGTTCTTCTCGTTGTTAATTATCATTCTTGTTATTGCATCGATAAATAATTCAAAATATTCATCCTAAATATTGATATGCATAGATATACACGATAATAGAAATTCAATATTTATTATACCTAATAAAGAAAGATTCGTTTAGGATTTTCATATGCTCAGTGTATAGTTCAAAATTTAGTCTGTTTAATTTTTCTATGAAATAGAGCGTCTCAAATATGATTGTTTCCTTATACTACTATCTAGAATAAGTTGTGTAAAGTGAACCGTTATTCAATTATTAAACTAGGAAAATATGACGTTTTATTTTAGTTCAATGAGTAAGCTTTTGGAATTGACTAATTACTTATAAATTCATAAAAAGATGTACTCAGTAGTTACATTAGAGAGAGTTAATTGTACCTATAATTCTTGAGGTGCAACAAGAAAAATTCTAGTAAAGATTTACCTTAAGTTGTACTTGTTCAAATGATTCAATAAAGTGTCGAAAACGAAAAATTTTCGTCGTCCATGATGGCCGACGAACGATGTCGCCGATATGCCATAATAGAGAAGTTGACATAAACATCCATTTCAATACTGTTCTGTACGCGTTCTAAATTTAGACATTTTTGTTTTTGAAAAGTTAAATTAAGTAATGCTAATTTAGATTGAATAGTTTACTTTCAGCATGTCATTAAATCCTGAACCATCGGATGTTGTTCGTACGGTTGGAAGTAAAGCGATCGGCGGTGTCAAAAGACAATTAGCAAGAACTTGAATTTGTGAGCACCTAGTATAAGAAATATAATACTAATTTTCAATCTACAGAAATTTTTATCAATTTTGCACTCGCTTATCACTAAATAGTTGCATGGAAATATTTTTTTAGATGTAAAATGCCGTTTAAATCGTGACTACATGCATTATTTAGGACATAATTGTGCATAGTACATCGGCAGATCGCGATTGTCAAAATCATTTTTTTTATTAAGATTTGTCTCTACGCAAAGAAATCGTATCCCTCTATATGTTCACATAATTGTGTTGAAAGCTTCTGGCATACAACTGAGCCTCGACATTAATAAGCTTAAAGTCTAAACTTCTTCTCAGATAGTTCATAACTATAGAAAATCCAAGGACATTCTTTTGACCTTATGCAATAATAAAATAAACAGTACTCAATTAATAACAAAGTGGTTGAATTACGCTTCGAAGAGTAGAGAGGAAAGAAAAAAAATCTTCTTTCTTCAATATAGTCAGACGTACATTTGATATTCAAGAAAAATGCTGCCGGTGATACACTATAATTTTCTTTCAATTATTGGACTCAACATTTCAAGGTGATTCAAAGTTCAGTGGAACTTAAAAATGAAGTAAATAAAATCTTAAAAGATTATATAATTATAATTTCGTATTTACTATTTCTGTTATGAGTTAAAGAATTATATAATATAGTGCAATTAAAACATACAATACTCTTTCTCTTGTCAACATTAAAAAGAAGAAATTTTGCTTGACTTTCTATGAATGATCTTCCGAGTGGTTTACTCTGATTAATTCATCCGGAACGTATAGAATTTCCTTAGAAATAAATCTTCTCTATAGTTCAGTCGGTAGAATAATTTCATTACTTCAACAATAATGTTTCTGCAAAAAGTTAGCAGTCTGATAAAAACCTAGCAACTTCTAGAGTCTACAGCAAGAAATTTAGTTGCTCATTCATCCTCAATATCGCTTACTGATTGTCTGTTACTCGTGCTTGTCGTTCAGTTGATACAAATGTATTCAAAAACACTTCATTTAATAGTCCCATAATTGAAAACGAAACACTAAAAAGTTCAAAATCAAATTGAAACAAGTGCAAACACCTTTCTATCCTACTCTATTGTACTATCATCAAATTCATTCTTTGATATAGCTTGAGAACATGTATTCAATTCTGCAATATAATAAACAAATAAATCTTGATCCTAAAAATGAATTTCAAAACCAAAAAAGTTAACATCAATATGAAAATATTAATAACAAACCTTCCAAAAAAGTTCTTTCACTTGAGGATATCGATCACATGCAGTACATAATTCTCCTGTTAATCCAATTAATTGATTAGGATTTTTATACGAATGTAAGATTTCAGTTTTTAGTTGAGAAAATTTCGTCATTGTAACATCAACTCTAGACATTTCAAATAGAAATGAAATTGTTTGTTATCTAAATATCATATACAAAAGCGAAGCAAACATACGAATATTGAAGGCGAGCATGTGATAATATTGAAAATTCGGGATCACTTTGAAAACGTAATGTTGCAATAACAACATAATTACTTAATGCTGCACTTAATATTTCTGGAATTTTTGCATTTAAACTAAGAAAATAGATATCGACTTCTCTCATATCTTCTGCAATATCATCGCGAAGACTAAAATGAGAAAAAAATGTTACCAGTAAAAATTTCGCATAGATAATTATTTTATTTTAACATCTAAATAAACTACCAAACAGAAGACTATTGCTAAGATCAATGAAATCAACTATACATACTATCAATTTATATAAGCTTTTTTTGTGTCTCGCTGCAAGCAAAAATATTAAGCGATAATTGGGAATGATGAAGTCATTAGATGGGTTCATAAAGGAAATCTTCCTTGTTTAAACTATACCTGCGAACTTCTTCCACTGATGGACAATAGATAGCTGATTCTTCACTATTAGTAGCACTAAGAGTCATACTACTCGTATAGGATAAATCTGTTAATGTTGATCGAGCTGTTGATAGTGTCATGTCATCGTTCATATGTGAACGTGGTGTTCCACGTGATGTACTTCGTGGAGTATGTAAAGTGCCGTAGCGATCATCTTTGTGTACTTGTAATGCATAACGATTAAATCTTGGTGAGTCTGAATTCCAACTTGAATCACTGTTTATCTTTTTTTTCGATGATGCTTTAGCTGATTTTGATCTGAGCATTAGTCTCTGCTCATTAGATAATGTTCGTGGTGTTGAAAGTAAACTTTGAATAGTTGAACGATCAGTATCAAGATTTAAATCTTCAAGACGTTCTTGAAATTCCAATGAAGCATTACCCATTCCCGATGCTGACAATTCATCAGTTCGTCGAGATGAAGACAGTGGTTCTTTTCCCAGCGTTGCTGTTGATGGTGATGATAGAAGAAATGGAATAGCAGCTGAAAGTTGTGGTAATGATGCTTGATATACATCATGATTTGATGTTGTTCGTCTATAAATCAGATTTTCAATAAAACTTCAAGGTGAAAAAATAAATCAAATATCTTAGATAAGAATTTAGAATTTATAGTTATCTAGGATTTATGTTCGCTTGCATAGATTTACATTCTTTACAGCTCTATCGATACACTCAAAACAAAAACGAGATACTATGTGCTTTTGCTTGCTATTGAATAATTGATAAAGCGGATTGAATTACGATTATGTAAAAATATTTCATTGTGAAGATTTTTTTAACTCATTCAACCTGAAATTTTCGCCAACTAAAAAAATAAAGCTTTGCTTTTACCTTGGAGTTATTGGTTCCATATAACTATTAATATTTTCTAAAATGAATGGATTCATTAAACTTGGTATTGTATCCATGTCTTCCGCGTTTATTGATTTCGACTTTTTATTTCTATCTTTTTTACTTTTATTTGATGGCATTATAACACGTAAACGCATATGTAATGCATTTGTTTTTTCATTTCCAAATAGAAAATCTGGATAATCATCAATCTAAATATTCAATAATACTTTTTTCTTTGTTTTTAAATTTTGTCATTTATACGAACTATTTCTGCGCGTAGAATATCACGATAATGAATAAATGGTTTTTCCAATTGAGCTGTCTTCGGTGGATTATCCGATAAATACAGTGATTCAAGGCCCAACACAATCAAACGATAATTTATACTCTTTCCTTGCTTTTCTATGCATGCATCATAACCGAGTAGTTGATCACCGGGTTTAGATATTAAATATCGAGCTAATTTAGCTTCGAATTTAGTATTTTTTGTTACCATATATTGAGTGCGCACTGCAGGTGACGACATTTTTTTTATTGTGGTTATAAAAATTTTTGTGTTGTTGTTGAGATTATATTTTGACGTGAAAACAATGTGTGAGATAGATAAAATTACTCTTGACTTCTAGGGGAGAAAAGAAAAATTACAGGAAGCAAAAGCCGTCATCATGATATTGTTTGTGAATTTATCACGCCCGATCAATGGCAGTAGAGACACCATTAAGCTTCGTGTTTCTTACGTGATACCTTCTCTAAGATTTTAATGCTTTTTATCATTGGTAAATGTCGAGCCAATCGAAATTTTTACTAGCAAACATAGCTGGAAGGAGAAAAGTCATTCTTTTTTAAAACGCTACAGCAATTATTGCCAGAAGGTGTCTGCAGAAAATGCTAAAATCAATAAAGGAAGAGGTGAATCATTTTCGAGACTGATGAGTAGAGGTTTAATAAAATTGAATAGGTTCGTAAAGTAGCATATTTTCTTCTGACCATGGAGGACTAGAATAAAAATTCTGAAACTGTATTAAAGTAAATCAAGATTAAAGCTTTCTATGCCTTATAGATCAGTCAGAATCGGCTTCTCTTAATTGCTTCGTTGTTATCTCATAAAGGACATGTTTTGAAAGTTGTCTATGTTATCATTCACAAACTAGTTTATCTTTAGATTTTGCAAAAATGAATTGTAAAGTAAATGTAAAGAAATCAAATTCAAATAAACACTAATGAAAGTTTTAAAAGGATTCTAAAAGAATTGTTGCTTTCGTCGAAATACAATGTTATCTCAGATCTGAAGATAAAATAATAGTCATAAAGTTTACCTTTTTCGTACGGTAGAATATTAAAAATATTTTGTACTTAAAGATAATAGGTACAACAAACATCTGAGAATTTCATGAAGGAAAATTTAAACCCAAGCATCATTGATGAAAGTAATTCGAGCTATGTGATGGAAATTTGATGTAGAAAGTCTCATGCACATGAATATAACCCAACAAGAAAAGAACTATGTAATCAACTCTTCTAGGCTTCCGCTAATCTGTATAGTGTGTATTTAATGAGGTAATATTCATCTAACGTAAGAAGTAGTTTTATCAGCTGATGAGACTCTCATTATGTCACTATTTCTTAGTCGCCACCTACGCCGTCGTTTATGATAAATACGGAAGTCATGAAAGTAATAAGAATCAAACAGCCGAAGACATATTTTGTCCGTTTATCAGTTGAACGCTTCAATAGCAACAGAATATTTATTAAACTAAATGCACTATTCGACGAATCATTATGAATCAAGATAATGGAGTTGGATTGTGACACCGCGGTTTTCTCCAGTCTATTGAAGTAAACTATTTTTAAAATTAGAAAAGTCTTAATAAGTCAGAAGTGTATCTATATACTTTTTTTGGTAGACGTTTGATAAGTTTAATATTAAAGAGTTGCAAGAAATGAATTTCTCTTACTTGTGTAAAACATCCAAGGGTACCATTTCGACTGCATGTAATTAAAGTATTGCTCTATCAATTTTCACTGTAATCCGCCAAAGTTTATTAGAAGTCGGCTCTGCTATTAACTTCATCGCTTATAAATTTACGGAAAACGGCAGCATACTAATGCTGAGATTTTCCCATGCAAATTGCTATGTTTTCGAGCTAAACAAATTCTTTTTCTTTTCTACTCATAATCACACAATTATGTTGTTGCTTTCTTTTGCTAAGTATCATTCAATTATAGATGATGATTAACGTTCATGTTAGTGCATGACTGAATTTTAAAAAAGAAATAATGAAATTTCATGAGAACACTAGAAAGAATATTGAACCATTGTTATATTAGCAGCTTAATTTCTTACAAAATATTTTATAATGCAAGAATAAAATGTTCAGTATTAACATAGATAATATATTTTAGTAGGCAATGCTTTTCGGGTGCTATTAAATTTTTACCAGGCACAATATTCGATAGAATTTTGATATTTTTCAGAATTCTATTAAAATGATTAATCGAGCTTACAACAAATAGTTTCCTTAAAAATTTGACTTCAGCATTTATCAAACAAAATACATGTTTGTTTTGTCGGAATATTTCATAAAGAACTAACTAACTTTCATTTTTTTGAGATAATCTCTTGCCTCGAAACAAACTAAGGTTTCCACTCTGATGTGTGCTTATACGCAGATGTTAAAAAAGCATTCATATTGATTCTAGTACAATACGTAATCAGTACTGAGGCGTTGCTTTTAATTTATAAATCTACGAAAAGAAAAAAAATTGTCTTATCGAAAGATCAATTGTTCTATTTAGAAAAAAACGCTGAAAAACAGCTCCTGTGAAATTCTTCTAATTTCTGGTTAGTGTTTGTCATTTGTTTTTACTATTAGTCTTTTAAAAGTATGTGATGAGAACGAGAGCGATTTCACACAAGTTTGATCTTACAAAATCAAAGAATTAAAATATTATCGATTTTTTTCCATGAAAAACAAGCGTATACATTGCATGATTATTATTTCCAGTAAATGGATAAACAACGTTATAAATTCGCAAAACAATATGACATCATTTATTGCTTTGTTAATTATGTTCTAAGCAATAGGATTGTTTTGATAAATAATTGATGCTAAGCCCTGAGAAGAAAAAAACTCACTCTCTTTTATCTCTATCGTTATGGTATCGTATTGCCATTAAGCAATGACATACCTAATTGGTGTGAGAAAACTATTAGAATATTTTAACAGCAACTAGATCATTCTTTTCCATATTGTAATCGAGTAATAAAGTGTAGAGGTTTCTACCAATTGATTTATTACCCTTGATGTTTTAGGATCATTGCAGTTGGAATATCGAAATTCTAAGCATACTTGTTTTTATTAAAAAAAAGTCAATATGAAAATGACTCTTTAATTGATATGTCTACATATTTCACATGTGATGAACCATTTTAAGGAAATCATTGAATCTCATGAGTCGAAAAAAAAATCGAAACTGTATCCAATTCAATTACATGACACATATTCATCATCGTGTCACTATTTCAATCCAGACAACAACAACAACTATACTTCATATATATATATATATATATATATATGTATCTAATAGACATTCGTGCGTGCGATATTGATCTTTGATTTTGAATCTCACTTGACTCAGTCAATCATTGAATTATGACTTATATGTGAGTGTGACGAATAGTAGTTTTACTTTAACACTTCGTAAAAACGAAAAAGAAAAGTAAATGTATTTCTTCTTCTTTTTTTTGCTTTAGAAAAATAACCTAGGCAGCCGTGTGAATATATATAAACACGTTCTCTTGATGGCTTAGAAATGTCGCTATTCGGAACTTTTAATTGGACGAGCATCGATAAAAAATTCCTATTACTATTTACCGAAACATGAGAAATCATAAGAGACAAAATAAGAAACCTTTGCATTTAGACTAAGAATATCAATAATTAGCAAAAAGATAAATATAATATTTTCGTCTAAAAATCTTCAAATATATATATATACGAAATAAAGATAACACTTCAATGAGCGATGATTTTTTTTGCTTTATTCAAGTGTGTACAAGCAAAATAGTGATGAAGCAAACTGAAAGTGTCTTTTTCTCTAAAAGGTTTCCTCATTCCTCCACTTATTATTAACGCAAGTAAGAACAAGAAAGGTGTATATTTGTATGTCTATCTGTCAAGTACTATGCGAATAAGAAAACTGAAACAGAATATTACACATCAATTTTCGAAGCCAATAAATATTCTTATTTATACGAACTACAAATTTCAATATAATACATGAGAACGTATGAGTATGATCTAACAAGTAACTTGTTGTTTTTTCTCAATCATCTACATTCTTATGGAATATATTCATATTCTCATCCTGCACTCTTAACTCTTTCACTTGTCTTATTTTCTAAAAGCATGGGAAAGAATGTGCGCATATTCACTCAATTAAAACAAATGCCCATACGCTACGCACTTTTTTCTTCATATCGGATCACATCAAACGAAACCTCTATGCATTTTATAATGGGCAAGCCGCTGATAAAATACACCGAAAAATATGATGGGCAGGACATTGGTGAGAAAACGATGTATGAATCCCATCCTTGACAATCAAATTCAATGCGTTGACAAATAGACTATTGTTATTAGCATTGACACAACAACGAATAAAAGAAATCTTTGATGCTCTAAGTTCAAAATAGGTGGCTATGCAATGAAACCTTTGGAGAACACCAGCTAAATGCTTGTCTAATTCTTAGTTTACCCAGTTGAAATACAATGAATTATTAAGTCGACATCAAAAAGAGTACGAACAAAAAAAGTACGCAAAACTATTTCCTTTTTTCTCTTCTCTTTAATTGAAATGTACACTGGCGTGTTAATGCATTTTTAAACAACCAATAGATATAGAGAGTCTTATCGATCGTCATTGGTTTGTGCTATCGTTTATATTTGCTGAGTCTTCATTTTTTCTTCTTCTTCGTTATTTTTTTTTACAGTAATTATCAAAATAATTTCATCGTCACGCTGTGCGCGCGCGCTCAAACGCGTGGTGTCAATCAATGACAATGATAGCAAAAAGAAAGGGAAGAGAAAGAACGAGATATATGATATTTATTACTAGAGGCAATCGAAAAAAGTTCTAAGTAAAACATCTCTAGTTTCTAATATACAGAAATTTTTTTTTCTCCCTTTTGATTGCTTTTTTTTGAAAGAGTGGTGTAACATTATTACTCCATTTGCTTGCCAGAACTCGCGCGCCGCCGTGTGTGTATATGTATACGCGCACATACAAACACACAGGAAAGGCTTCTCATGGTATAAAATAAACATCTATCTCTCGCACGCGTCTCTCGTTCGCGCAGGTATGCTACCGAACAGTGTCCAATCGTTTTTTTTCTTTCTCTCTCTCTCTCTCTCTCTCTGCTTTTCTTTTCGTTAGAAGAAACAGAGAGAGTGCAAAAGCGAAAAGCGAAAAAATCTTCATCAAATTGCTATTAGACGTGTGCTGTGACGGGTGACATTTCGAAAATCGATATAAACGTATATACACATATACGCGTAGTTGAATCTTACCAATATACTTTCTCACTCGTTTGAACTAAACTATGATGTTAACGTGTGACTATTCCGACTCATCGGAACAATCTTCAAGAAAAGTTAGTTCTATCAATTGTTGTTTTATTTTCAACACCTTATCTTTGCTTTTTTTTCCTTCTTCATATAGTTTGCTAAGACATGTGTCGAAAAGAAACGCCGTGATCGTATTAATAAAAGTCTCGATGAATTAAAAGATCTTATGGCTTTAACGGATGAGGTAAATTCGAATTTATTTTTCTGTTTGTTGTGTTTTAAATGAAGTTCTTTTGTTCCTCTAGAGAGCAAGATATCAAAAATTAGAAAAAGCCGAAATACTTGAAATGACTGTAAATTATATTCGAAATTTAAAACGTCATATGCATAATTCAGCTGACGATTATGAAAATGGTTATAAACAATGTTCGGAAGAAATGTGGAAATTAATTTATTCATCACCCAATATCATTCCTGAACAACGTGAACGTCTAGCAAATCGTTGTCGACAAATGTGGACAAATCGTCGATTTGCTAATCATCCATATCAACGACGAACAACACCATCATCATCATCAACAACAGGAGCAGTAAACGAACAATATTCACAAAAACAATCATCATCTCATCTTAAAATTCTTGTTAATCATTCATCAATAATAAATCCTAGTAATCCATGTTCTTCATTATCATCATCGTCATCATCATCATTATCAAATCGCTCATCTAGTTCTCTCAGTCCATCATCACCAAAACTTTGGAAACCATATATGTAAATAGACACGAGAAGAACCTAATCACAGTGATGAATGATTTCGTTTTCTTTCTTTCTTTTTTGTATGTGTGTATGTGTGTTTTTGAATATATAGATATATATATATATATATATATAAATTATTCAAACAGATTATCATCTAATAGTCGTGAGAAATATGCTAAAGAAAATAACATTATTTTTTTAACATCTACAAAAAAATCTTGAGAGCAATTCTTCTTTCTCCTTCTCGTATTCGATCACTTAACAAGTATTTTTTGTTAATATCAGTTCATGGTGAGCAACATTGAGATAATGATGAAAAATGTGTTAAGAATCCATCATTTTCCTTTTCGCTCTCGGAGATAATTGAAGTCGAAAATAAGATCTACGTATATAATGAAAAGTAAAGTGTGCTTGCACAATCAACTAACACCTAGTTATTGATGCTTCTAGTCTTCATTCGTTTCTTTTCTTTTTGCATATTCAACATTATGATGACCTATAAAAGTTGAATATGATGACAGTCAGCCAGCCAAATGGATCCATTGATGGATACACATTACAAATAACGGGTAGGTGTGTGTGTGCATATATATAATGACTACTAGTACTACTTGGTGTGTTATTGTTCGTTCGTCTTTAACAAGAACAATCGTCTATATGTTGATAGGATGACTACATCACAGTTATTTTTCTTTTACGTATTTTATTTTTTTGCTGAATGGCATAATGATACTCGTGATTTTTCATTATTTGATATTAGCCGACTAGTTGTAAGATACGTCAATATTTTGTTGTCTTTTACTCTCTGATGAAGTCATCCATCGTCTTGTGACTTGTCTTAACATGCAAAGAAAAGAATAGTGATCTATTACGTAATTGAATCTGATTCTTATATATATATATATATATATGAGAAGCACGACATACATGAAAGAAGTAGGTGCGTGCGTGTGTACATATATATATGCTCATCCTAATATATATGAGCGCGCGCGAGAGCGGTCTTTTACCCACTAAAATTATGATGATGATCAATACACAAAAGATAAGAATACAATAGATGTTGACATCATCTATCGAATGAATGTACACACCTATTTTCTTCCTTTTTCTCTTTTATAAAGATTATTTGCAATTGATTTTTCTTTCCCAGAAGACGATGACGTTCTTTTGATGTGTGTTTTTCGGCGCCTGAAGAGTATTCTTGAACGGGCGTACGCGCGAACAAGTGCGATCAGACAAGATCGATATTGAGATTGTCATAGTTCACTGAATGCGAACATGATGC
Source organism: Rotaria socialis (assembly GCA_905331475.1). NCBI lineage: Eukaryota > Metazoa > Rotifera > Eurotatoria > Philodinida > Philodinidae > Rotaria > Rotaria socialis. The sequence continues at coordinate 79,478 of CAJNYU010003372.1, read as the reverse complement.
ATGATCATAGTTTCATAATGTACAACAAACAGCTTGTGATCACTTGGGATCTTTCTTAAACAAGCCTCTAGGCTTATTGTTTTATTCAATAGAGAAAAACGAAAACAACTACTTGATTCCGTTTAAATGAATCAAGCAGAAAATAAAACTATTCACATTTTTATACAATCATTAACCAATTAGATGTTAAAACCGGATATGCAGACAATACATTCCAAAAAAAAACAAGCTGTCTTTTTTCAAAACAAATAACAAATGACATACTTAACTCATCATCATCATCATCATCATCATCATCGTTGACGTTTTTCGTGTGAATTGACCATACACACTATTATCATGCTTGCGTGCATTCGAAATCCGTAAACGATCGAATGCCTATCTATACACGCATACATTCCAATCTCTGCACATTATTGAGATAGACAGAACATATCACTAGAACGATCATGAGTCACGGAAAACGAAATTATTAATATATTCATTTGACATGGCTAAAGTATTCTTGTCGAAATCAATTTAGATATTTTTATCTTTCAATATCGACTGAGTTCGCACACACAAAGATCAAAATGCCGGCATTTTTCATCGACAATATATTTATAGAAATGAACAATAGTGTCGCATGTCTAATTAAAGTAGTACCTGGGTAGTGTACATGCATGCCCAACTTTTCAATTATCACCTTTCGTCTGAGAAAATGAACAACAGCAGTATTTGTCTGATGTGTACAGTTGAGCTTGTCGTTCTTTGAAAATCGATGCGCCCACTACGTTTCAAGTCACTACCCACACATATAGGGTGTGCTTTGATTGTTTTTATTCTTTCGTTTTTTTCTCTTCACTGTCGTCTTATATTCACAATAGGTGTGTACGTGTGGTATATGTTTGATCTTTGCTTGAACCAGTGATTGTAGCTGTCAAATGAAGAAAAGACGACAGAACTCACTGGTGACAACAACTCTAAAGGGAATCAAATTCCCAATTTGTCAATAAAAAGAAGTGCTAGAAGATCGATTGTTAATATATTCTATTCTCTTCAGATGTGTTCATTTTTCTCACCAAAAGTTTTTTTCGTTAATTTTCGAGAGAATTTCAATATTGAGATATGGTCTTAGTGATATCGGAAATACCATTGTAGTATTGCTCATGAGTCAATTATCGCTTGAGGGAGCTAACACTTAACAATTATGCATTGTCATTGTCGTGTGTATATGAATGTTCATAAGTTCAAAGCTATCGGTCGGCTATTTATTTCAATTTTATTATAATTCTGCCCGCCATCCTACCTCTTCCCTGTGTTCCCATCCATGTGAAGGAAGTCGAATTTAATTCTATAAAGTGAACATACGTCTATGTGTAAAAGTATGTTAGTAAAATGTCTCTTATCATCAATATAACAAAACAGCGAATGCACTTGAATGAGCATCGTTATTTTCGCGTTTGTAGTTTTTCTTTTTCCGACATAGAACTTCAATGTTTTACTAATGTTCAAGTGTCTGCGCACTCAGTAGGCGGAGCGCGTGAATACAGAACGTATACACATTTATCACAGCAGTCTTAGTAATACGAAATTCACCTGCCTGCTGTTACTCATTGAGGAGTTCTTTTTCTTTCTTTTTTTGTTCATATTGTTTTGATCTTTTCCGATTTTCTTTATTTTTTTTTCTCTTCTATTTACATTTCTCAACATGAAAAATGATATGCATGCATTATCTTTTAAAATATTTCTTTTTTCTATACGTAAAATTCATGCATACACGTGCAGCATTGGGATATTCATGATCGACGACGTGTGTGCATAGGCGTCTCCTTCTTTGATCTCAATCGTGGGAATCACATCTTCCGTTCTCATCGTCACATCTCTTACGTGTATATGCATAGTGACAAAAGCCGGTTAAGTTTGACCATCTCTTTCCTTGTCACACCTTCTATATTCAGTTAAAAGAAACGATATGTGGACAGTACAGATTAAAAGAAAAGAAAGAGATTGGTTATTCGATACTCGATTGACCAATACAAAACACGAGACTCAACGAAAAAAATAGAACGAGAAAAAAGAGAACGGTAAAAAAAGGTTGAACTTGTTTTTTTCTCTTTCTATATATATATATATATATATATCGGCAGTTCAATATTCAATACGACGCGAGTCAGACACAAAAATAATGTATAACACAAGTGGAAGCGATATTGATGTAGAAGAATTAGAATATCATAATGGTTCACGTAAGGTAAGAAAAACAAAGTAACTTTTTTTTGTGTTTATGAATCTTAATATTTTTTGGTGTATTTATTAGATTGCAAAAACTTATGTTGAAAAAAAACGACGTGATCGTATTAATCGAAGTTTAGATGAATTAAAAGAATTATTAGCTATTCATTGCGATGTAAGTAAATCATGAAGAATAAGAAGGCAAAAACTTTTTGTTTTTGTGTATTTAGAAAGCGCGTTATCAAAAATTAGAAAAAGCTGAAATACTTGAAATGTGTGTTGATTTTGTTAAACAAACAAATGGACATTTAAATTCTATAAAACGTAATTATGAATTAGGCTATCAACAATGTACAACTGATGCAGCCAACTTTCTTAATACAATACCTGAAATTTCATTTATCGAACGGCAGCATCTTTTAAATCATTTATCGACGGCAAATAATCGTCGTTTTCACCCATATAGAAAGTCAACAAGTCATCATTCAATTGTTAATGAATGGTTTAATCGTTGCGGTGGAAAACAAAAATCTCTCGCTGATTCATCGTCATCATCCGAACGTTCGAACACATCTAGTCCATCGTCATCTTCTTTGGACGATAATAGTGAACGTTCATCAACTCTTTGGAGACCATGGTGAAATTTTTTCTTTTGTGTTTGTAGTATATCTTTTTCTTTTTTTTCTTTTCAAAAATATATAAATCTTTCAAAAACAAAATTACATCTACTATCTTTCTTACTCATGATAAAATACAAACACATTTCCGACCATTTTATCTTAATAGCAGGTGTTCTACACGTGTATGTTTTTCTACTCAATAGGCGCCATTTAAACCCATTATCAGAGGATGTACATGACATAATCATTACTTTTTTAAGTTGATTCTTGTTTTTTTCAAACGGTCAATAGCATCTGCTTTTTTGTTTTGAAAGAATGTAAAGAATCTATTTTGTTATTTTTTCTAATTATATATACATATACATAAGTATGTATGTTCCGTTGATTGTACGATAATTACTTGACGTATATATTGTATTCAAACACGTGAAGCCTCAATATTATTGTTTGTGTATATATCATCTCATTAACGCTCGGAGAAAATTCATATTAAATATACAAAATTATATCGTGTAAACGATATGATCTCTTAGCTAAATCATACATATATATATATATATATATACGAAAAGACATGGAGATCGATTGCGTCAGTAAACATAAGTCTAATCATTTTGATCAATAAAAATCGAGCTTTCAATTTTGTAACTAAAATAATGTTGACTTTTCACAACATTGATATATCTTACGTTCATTAGAGATCGAAAAAGATAAACAAACAAAAAGAGGCATGTCCCTTTTTGTTTTATACTTTATTAAAAATAAGAACATGTTGATAAGGAAGAGACTCAACAACTTGTGATAGAGCAAATCTATTGCATTCAAATTCAAGTTTTGCTTGCAGAAAAGACATTCGATGATCATTGTACATGCTAGGCATCCAACTATCTTCGGAACGATATTCAACTAGAACAATTCGACCATTGGGTTTCAATGCTTGATGTAATCCACGTAGAAGCGCTGGCGGATCTATACATTCATGGTATGTATCAACCAAAATAATAAAATCGCAAGAATTAGGTGGAAGATTGGCATCAAAATGAGAAGATACTATAGGTACAATATTATGTGATACACCTGCCATTGCGGCACTCAATACTAATTGATTAAGCATTTGAGGTTGAATATCAGTTGCCAGAACACGCCCATAGGGTCCAACTAAACGAGCAAGGCGTAATGAATTGAAACCAACACCAGCACCGATGTCGGCTACAACCATACCTGGTTGAATATTGAGTAGGGCAAATAGAAAATCAGGATATTCTAATAGTTCACGACCGAAACGCATTAAATGATGATCATGGTAATACGGCATGACTTCGCCAATTAAGCGGCCCATGTAATAATTTCGCCCATATTGTTGATAGGGATATGAAGGCCAAAACATCTTTTTTTCGCTGCCTTTCAAATTTTACCTGTTTAAACTCTGAACTTGGATGGTGTTCAAAAATTATGTCGAGATAATTTTTAGGCGATAGAAAAAAAAGCGAAATTTTTAATATTTGTTTGTTATCGTTGTTTTTCTTCTAATTTCTAAAGAATGACGATTTAATAATTGAAGAATGTTGACTTGTTTGCATGGATTGTTTTGATAGTGATAGAAAAAGACAATAAGAAAACATAGATAACAATAATATTCATCGAGATCATTGTCAGGCAATGTTTTTAAATCGTTTGCAGGTCGATCGATTGTTTAGTTTGCTCATTCTTAGAATAGCTCATGAGAAATCAATGTGCTTCACTGTATTGTTGCTTGAGAGTAGAAGCCATTGATAGATGACACTTTTGAACGGCAAAGTTAATCATTGAGTTCTTTCGAAACTTTATAATTAGTTATCTGTTTCTATGTGATAGAATTCTCTGATCAATTTTTCTTTGCTTTCATTTTTATGTTTCAATTATGAAAATCTTAAAACTTTTCCTATTCATCTAATAAATTTTCAGCCTAAAGTGCATTACTTATTGGAAACTAAAATAAAGAAGTAAGTTTTGATAATGGAAGTATCAAATATCTTTATTTTTTGAATTTCCATAGATCCTGTCACCTAGACCGATGATTTTTTCATCAACGAGAGAAATAGTTCAAATGATTTCCTCATTGAAAGCCCTATACCATAAATTTTATTTTTAAGATCAATTTGAATCGCAGTGTTGTAATATTCATGTTAATGCAGTCTAAAAGTAGAAGGAAAGAAAAAAAAGTGAAAATCTATAATATTCGAACAATGTTCGATAGACGACTTACAGAAACGAACTATTAAATAGAAAGAAAGGCGGACAGACATATACACATATAAATGCACTTATAACATAACCTTGATTTGTGTAAAAAGGACTTTCATATTTTCTCTTAAGGATATTCTAAAATGCTTGAAGCGGTGTTGCGTTTGAATCAGATATATACCATAAACCATGAAATAGAGTAGATTGTGTGCATTTTTCTCTTCATAATATCTCAATGAATATCTTGTAGAAATACGTAAGTTAAATTTTTTAATGATTTTGCATTTCATTAATTATATGATCAATTTTTACATCATATATTTTTTATTGAGAGATTGATTTCTAAGATACTATGATGATGAAGTAACTCATTGAGAATATCATCAATTAATTTGTACACCAATAGAACCTATTTAACAAGAATTAAAAGTAAAAAAGGATATCATTTCAGATATATGATCAGTCTCTATTATAAGTTTGAAACCGTACTTCCATGGAGTATTTTAATGTAAAAAAATGTACTATTAAACAGCAGTGTTTGTTAGACATGTCTGTTTGTAACTTTCAGCTATCGTTATTCAATGACCTCTTACTGTCTCAGTTAAAAGACACGTATCAACTTACCCTGGAGCGCTCACAAAATTTATGCATTATTACTTTTGTGGTAAATATCTGAGTTGAAAAATAATACATCATCTCGAGGGCGAAAAAGTTTCTTTCTAATTGCCCGAATTTTTATTTAATTACAATCAAATTTTATTTTCATGAATCAATTAGTTTTCTATCAGGAAATTTTTGAAATTTCTTTTTTAACAAAATAGCACAGAGTCTGTTTTTTGTCATTAAAAAGTTTTTGAAAAATGTCACGCGACTTTTTTTCTAAACTTGTTACCAAGATGAGAGATTTTCAATTAATGTTTTTGTCGATAGTATTAAGGAAAAAGATGTAATTAAGAGATTTTCTTTCAATCACTGCGAATCATTCGCTACTAGCCGTTTCCATTGTTAACTTATTCAAAGAAAATCTATCTCTATTTTATTCTAATACTGATAGTCAGTATCAAAGATTTATGCACGTTTGTCACGTGGATTTATTTCGTTAAGCTCTCGTATATCAGTCCTTACCGAAATCAGATCATAATTCAGTAAATAGTATTATACTTAAGAACGAGAAAAAAAAGAATTATCCTGCTTTTTTTGTTTTTTAAAATATCATTAATCTCAGTCAAAATAAATCACTTATCGAATCGGATTTCTCATATCAAGGATGCTCTCGACAAATAAAGAAAATGAATAACCTTGGCTTGTATAGCAAATATCTTATTTTTATGTTGATTATTTTCTATAATTTCCATGGGATCTATTCCTGTGGTTGCTATGGATCAGCAAGTTGTACTCTAAATGGAACTCAATGTAATTATCAATCGAATGAATCGTGTTTATGTGATTGTTGTCCGCCCTGTAATACTTGTGAACAATTTCTAAAATTCAATTGTTTAGCTAGTCGATACATAAAACATTACACTTTATCTGAAAATAAATCCGATATTATAACTAAAATAAATGTACGAATGAAACCAGAATATATTATTGATGAACGAACTGGAGGTGTAGTTCCGTATCTTTGGGATCCCTGTTTACGTCGATTACTTCCAAATGGTATTTATTTAAAAAATGATAATAATGGAAAATATAAATTAATTGGTGTACCGAAAGAAAAATTAGAAAAAACTTATTTTGAAATTTTATTTAAAGGACCCGTTAGTCAGATTGTCACAGTTAGTTTTACAATAACCATCCTTTAAATAAATTAGGTTATATTTGTTGGTTTCCGTTTCAAAACGTAACGTGCAGCTAATGATGATACTGATTGTCTTCTTGTCAGCAGTCGTTCTACACGAAGAAGGTCGCCGAGTGCTGCTTGAAATCGTACGAACTCAACAAATGATAAACTAAGGCCGTGCCTACGACAATCATTTCTCAGTTGATTTATAATCGTATGCGGTGCACTCATTCGAGATACATGAGCAAGTGCGAGTAAACTACGGCCATCATAAAGTGTTAAAATTTTAGTGAAACTATTCAAGTTATTTTTTGCACACCATTCAAGTACTTCCCCTTTCGTCCAACTTTGAATTCTTTTTAATGGTGGCCTTGGCGATAGAATAGGAGGTTGTTGTTGCAGTGATGTGCTCAGTGAGAGTGTTGGAGTTGAAGAAGTTGATGTTAAATTAATATGAATATTTTGATGAAGAGGTGAAACGATTCGAGCGTGCTTCACAATAGCTGGTAAATTATGATTATTATTTAAATCAATCTGAATTTCAGACATCATTTTTTCTATGCTTGATTCGTTGGTATTGAAAAGTTTTCTCTCGTCAATATTCAGCGAACAGAACCAATCGTCGAAACGGTAAGGTGCTTTTACAGTACATAGAAAGATCTTTTTACAATCGAGTATAGCTTGTCGAATTGCTGCTTGACATGAACAATCATGTTTAGATTCTTCACTTATGCAGAGAAGAATCTCCAGTGAATTTTGTACTGTACCAATACGAAAACTAGATTTTTCAAGATATTCGTGAACCTTTTGAATAACCAAGTAATCTTTTCGAGATGAAACAACAGCAATATCACAGGATAGCGGCTGTTTTATTGGTAGACGAGGTACATTTTTTATTTGAACATTTTGTAATATACCATAGGCAGCTGGCATTTCTGATAATGATGATAATTTTTTAAGAAAATTATCGTGTCGCATAATCAATTGTTCTACAATATCCGAATGAAATGAAAGTTTCCAAATAATTTCATAAATAATCGGGTGATCGTCACTTAATTCGATCAAATTTGTTAGTTGATAAGTGTCTACAATAACCGATTGTATTTGTGTATGAATTGCTAATGATAAAAAACTATGAAGGATATCGTTTGCTCCTTCTTTGCATTTATCTAATAGACTTATAAATTTCATAGTTAATTTATAACTGATTCGGAGATGATCTAATTGTTTTTCACTAACAATATGTCCAAGTAGAACACACGCACTTTTATTTAATCGTAAATCAGTTTGATTTGTTACATATTGAAGAAGCTTGTCAACCAGTTGATCACTATTTAAATAACAAGCAACTGTTTTTGATTTTATACAAAGAGAATTAAATATTTTTAAAATAGGTAAAAGAAAATTATTTTTATGATTTTCTTTTGCAAATTTCGACGATGCATTGATAAATATGGATCTTAATATTGATATGCACGAGTGATCATTAATTAAATATGCATAATCTAATTGAGCAAGTATACCTAATGTACAAGACTGTAAAGCAATATTATCTGTTAGATGTTTTCCATTATAGAATTTCATAAAAAACTCTGCATAGATCTTATTAAATGTTGGATTATGAATTGGTATAGCACATTGACCAATAATGCCAACAAAAAATACATGAATCGGTTTAATGGTTGATGATAATATTTCAGCTAAATATTGTTTATAATATTTTGACTGCATGATTTGTTTAGTTATTCGATCGAAGACTGTCTTGGAATTTTCTATCACGGTATACGCATCGATTAAAATTGAAAGATCACTAAGGAAATTATCTTGATGTCGAGCATTGGTTTCAACGATTGATTCCATGATTGATGTAATTAATTGTATCATTTCGGAATTAAATAGAAGATTTTCGATACGTTCAAGTTCATTTTTATTTAAATGATATCTGCTTGTTAATAAACCTATTTTACGATTAAGATAACCAACATTTCTAATATATAACGATGATTGTGCATCGATTATCTGCTGACTATACCATTCAGCAAGAATTGTACGTGCATGAATTTCTATTTCATCGAAATAGGATTTATTTAAATGTGCAATTAAACATCTATCACCATCATGTAAACTTATAGTAATATAACTATTCAAATAATCTAGGTACGATAAAGATGACATTATGTTCGATACCATTATTCCGTTAAATCTTCATGATTATAAATATATAAATCAAAGACTATGTAACACTTGTTAAAAATACATCAATACTTTATAACATATTTCGCAGTCATAAAAGCAATTCTCCTGCAATGCATGCTTTCACATATGTATATAAAGATGTAGTCTTCGTTTGTCAAATACATAGATAAAAATGGTTTTATAACGATGTATATTTGAGTTTGATAGTGGCTATATGTACCTTTTTGAAAAAAATATATTGATAAGCTTATTTTAAAAGAACAAGTAATAAAGGAGAGAAATATTCCTTTTTTTTATGATTAACTTTAAAGATAAAATAGCAAGTATTTGTAAAAGAGATTCTATTCTTTATTTTCGATATAACTAATGTTGTCAAGGTTTCTAATCGACAAGTCTCTTATGTTTTTTTTTCTTTCTCGATTAGATAGAACATGATTTCTACTGTGAAAAGATGTATATCATGCACACGAGAAAGATTCATAATGGAAGAAAGTATTTTGAAGTTTTATTGCTCGAATCAGTTACTTAAATCAATTATATTCTTATGAGAAAATTATCTCATTAAGAATATATTATAAATCGCATCCGATTTGTTGATATAATCTGCAAAAATCGATTTAAAGCAGGTTAATTCTAAAGCACAATTTTTTTGTTTTCTTTCCAATAGAACCAAACATAAAGTACTTCTTTGAAGGGAGAAAGATCCATCCCGAAAAAATATTTTTCTTGTAAAAATCAATTACAGTCTATTTCTAATTGAGTATTTTTTAATTTTATTTAACTGCAATTGGTTTCCAGTTTTAGAGGAAACATTATAAATCTCAAATAATATAGAACCTTTAATCTATATCTTTTATACACATTTAATAAAGAATTTTTTCTTACAAATAAATTATAATGGACTGAAAAATAAAATAATTATTATCGAATTTTTCTTTGAATGAAACACGAGTGATATAAAAATAAATAACATAAATAATCCTACTCCCAACAATGACAAGCACTCATTGCGAAAAGATTCTATTGACCAAAGCATTAAATAATTTTATTAAATAAAATGTTACCTTTTACTTGAATAATTTTCATAAATGATTGGACTTTACTTTCATCAAGTATTAGTGGAAATGCATGATTAAGATCTCAGGGCATACCCTCGCCAGGATCCTATCGGTTTCAAAAAATGCCTATTGTGCCTGATGATAGTTGCCGGAATCCTTGCTACCTGACTCCGATCAGATCTGGGAGCAAGGATTAAATAACCGAGAATCTTCCATTGAAATCTTGTAAATTTCATTAGTTAATGCGGAATAAATCGATGGTGATAAACGACTATTATTATTTCATGAAGAACTCATTTTTATTGTCGAATAAATCGCCGGAAATATTGTAGTCGAAAAAAGATTTAAATATATAATTTTAGTCTACATAATGAAATTTTTATTTCTTAAAATCATTTGAAAAAAAAACAGAAAAATATATTAAAAAGAATAAATTAACAATACCAAAAGTATAAGAAACATTGAAAGAAAGATGTTACAAAAAAATTAATAAAAGAAAATTGAAGATAAACGAAAAACCTGAAAAAGTTACAAAGAAAAGGTAAGAAAAAGAAGAAAAAAAAGTGAAAGTTACAATAACTAGAAAGTATTATGGAAAGCAAACCTTCGATTGTTTGAACGCTTTGAAAATCAAATACAGGTGTCATACTAAAATGAATATAAAAAATGAAATTAACTTTTATTTATTGGTAGAATTAAAAAATATAATTACAAATTATTTTACTGAAAATCATATAGATCTAAATCATACTAGTTTCTCGAGAAAAAAACAAGTATTTATATTCTAGAGTGTGTTTTTCCCCTCTCTTATGAATCTCTCGCGAAAAATATAGTTTGAATCGGCGGTTTCTTTCTTTTCTTCTCATTTATCCATATTTTCTTCATTATTCATTCAAGACAACCCTGTCGATGCTTATATCGACACTTGACGTACAAAGTAGAGTCCTGCAGGTCAACTTTGCCCTACCCTACCCTACCCTGCCCTGCAGGGCAGGGTAAGGTTACAAAAAAATATTTAGGGTATAAGTGGGGTGTAGCTCATACAAATAAAAATTTTATAGAGTAGAACTGAATATATATTTCTGACATCTTTTTGATCAAAAACAGTGTAAAGAGTGATATCATAATCTAAATCGAATGGGTAGAATAACAAAGAACGGAAAACAATGGCCTATTGTTTAGTACTATTTTTACATAAGCTGACGAGTTTAGTCACTTTTGATTATTTGTCGAGTAAATGTGCATGTAAATGTAATAAAAAATGTCTTCGAAATCATCTCGACATGAACGTATTTTTAGTACAAACGGGCGAGTTTTGGAAGAGAGAAGGCAAAATTTAAGTGGTGATGTTGTAAATGACATTTTATTTTTAAGAAACTTTCGAAATATTTATTAATTTTGTATTTGATTCTCGTTGAAAATCAATAAAATATATTGAAACAAATTAAAGAAAAACTTCATACTGACTTTTACTTGGACCTGAAACTCTAAGGATATGATAGGGTAGGGTAAGGGTGCAAAGCCCCTAGGGCAGGACAGGGCAAAGTTACGAAGTCTATAGGGCAGGGTAGGGCTAGGTTAAGAGCGTCGGAGGACAGGGCAGGACAAGAGTACAAAGTTTTACGATAGGGCAGGGTTAGGGTACAAAAAAGTCTTAACCTACAGGAGACTCTACACAATACCTGCTGCACAGTACCAAATATATTCAAGAGCTAAAATAAGAGATGAATTTTAGAACATTATGTTTTCTTTTATAAAAAGGAAATCCTCCTCGATCATCTGTTTGTGCTTCAAAAAGTTATTTCTCGTTCAGAATGAGTTAGATGTTTCTAGAGAAAAAACAGATTTTATGTTAAAGTTGAATTTGTAGATATTTATGTATGTCCAAGATCCAGAACACTTTGATGAGGAACAACCGGCAGGAGCGTAACCAGAAATTTTTAAGGAGGGGAGAGGGTACTCGTGAGCAGCAAAAACCCTTTATCCTTGCGAATAATTTGTTAGCCCTCTATCAACCTCTAGATATTTTTTGCCTACAGAGGCGCCCTTGCACCTAGAACACCTACATCCACCCTAGGTTTTTTTTACAGAGTATTACGACGATGGGAAACTTTAAAAAATCAAGTTGGTTATGTTGAATAATCTCGTCGTCGTACATCATTTAACTAGTGAATCAGATGTTGATAATGAACAAAATGAGAAAACAAGATCAACAATAATAAAACCCCATGGTATGGCAGTCATTCCGAAGAACATACATCATTAATACGTGTTATACCACAGCGTGTACAATATAGTAAACGTAATAATTTAAAATTAGCTTTCAGGGAATTTTATTTGATGCTTGTTTTGTTACAAAATTATCAAACATTAAATTTTACTGGTTTTCAAAAAATATTAAAAATAGCCTGAGAAATTATTTCAAACAATATGTGGCAAAGAATGAAAGTAAAAGCATTTTAATCTCTGGAAAATTACATATTGATTTAGCTCCATTGCATATATCAAAACGTGTTGAACAATTTAATAAATGATGTTGAAACAGTTTATTCTGAAGCACTTGAAGAAGGTGATTGAGCGCGTGCAATGAAACGTTTACGTGATGAACCATTAGAAGAAAAATAATTACCAGCAATTAATTTTCGTGTTGGAGCTTTTGTTGGCAAAGAATTCTTTTTGTTGTTAGACATGAATTTATAAAAAAAAACGAATTTTTTCTTAGGAATGATTTATATTTTTATTTTCGGCTGTTACTATTCTTGGTGCAAATCTTCATGATAGTCAATCACAAAACCACTTGCTTGACTACCAGCATTATTTCTTTATCGTGCAACATTTCTTGTTTTTCTTCATATAATTCTAGTCAGTCATCATTTGATATTAATCATGTATTAATATTTGAAATAGATCCGCGAAATCATTTAACTTATCAACAATTTTTAGCAAAAGAAATTTTTCTATTTGTTTTGTTTTATGATCTTATTTTGATCTTTATTCAACTATTTGGTTTTGTTACATTAATTCGTGTTTTTTATTTAATCCAACACCAACTATTGATCATCATGCTCGATTTCGGTTTTTAAAAACTTTGATCCGAATTATTTGTACACCATTTTATCGTGTTGTTTTTGCTGATCTTTGTCTAGGTGATCAATTAATATCACTTGAATTAATCTTTTTTGGAAATTGGATATTTCTTTTGTTTTTATATTTATGACTTTGCACGGCGACCAGTCAATTCTTCATCATCAACACGTAGTTTCTAGTGTAATGGTTGGCAACAAGTGCTATCGTATATGCACTTCTAATGATTATACCATCATGACTTCATTTTGCTCAATGTTTAAGATGATATCGCGATACAAAACAAAAATTTCCTCATTTAGTTAATGGTGGAAACTATGCTAGTGTATTATTATGATCCTCACCTTTCCCGAGATCATGTCATCACTTCTATTCTTCTTCTATGTAGTTTTCTCTTTATGTTTCTTGTCACAGGTCAAAGGAACATATATTGCTCTGTGTAATAATTCTCTCTTTCTCTCTAGTACTAACTATCTCTCTGTCTGAGTTTTTCATATAGTATATATGATGGAGTGTTTTCTTCAATAAAGGGTGTACAATAGTCAACCGTTAAAAAATAACCTTACATGTATTTTTGTAATTAGTACAAATAAAGCGGAGGGGGGGGGGGCATACGCAACTCCGGAAAAAGCTTGAAACACAGGGTAATTACAGTGAGAATACGGGTGGAGTACGCACTATGAGTTTCGCTTTTGTTCTTGAGTTATATATATCTTCTTGAAAAAATAGATATATTGATAAACTTGTTTTAAAAGAATAAGTAATAAAGGAGAGAAATATTCCTTTTTTTTATGATTAACTTTAAAGATAAAATAGCAAGTATTTGTAAAAGAGATTCTATTCTTTATTTTCGATATAACTAATGTTGTCAAGGTTTCTAATCGACAAGTCTCTTATGTTTTTTTTTCTTTCTCGATTAGATAGAACATGATTTCTACTGTGAAAAGATGTATATCATGCACACGAGAAAGATTCATAATGGAAGAAAGTATTTTGAAGTTTTATTGCTCGAATCAGTTACTTAAATCAATTATATTCTTATGAGAAAATTATCTCATTAAGAATATATTATAAATCGCATCCGATTTGTTGATATAATCTGCAAAAATCGAGTTAAAGCAGGTTAATTCTAAAGCACAAAATGTTGTTTTTTTCCTAATAGAAACAAGCCTAAAGTACTTCTTTCAAGTGAGAAAAGTCCATTCCGAAAAAAATATTTTTCTTTTAAAAATCGATTATGATAGGTTTCTAATCGCTATTTCATTCGAGTTCTGAATTAACGTAATTAAATAAAAATGCAATTCATAAAGAACTTCATCTTACAAGTAAATTATATTAGAGCGAAAAGCAAAAGAAAACTATTATCAGGTCGTTTTTTCAATGAAACATACGTGAATAAAATATTTAGATTAGCTGAATCGATTATTCTAGCGTTCATAGAGAAGTGATAGTTACTGAAAATCATGACATTCAGCAACTTTTACATTTTTGATAAGATCTTTAAAATAAACCTCTTTATTGTGATGAGTAAGACTGCATAGAATTGATAATCTTTATTCTTTAAAGTAAACCATAAATTATTCATAGATATTCTTAGTTGGTTTCATTTGAACTTTTCATATAGCATTAATTAGTCTTCGCATATTAACATTTAAATAAAAGAAAAAGTTCCTGGACTTATGATAAAGTAGTCATGATTTTTAATTATTCAAAAAAAGAACGTCATTTGTGAGTAAAAGATTTATGAAGAAAAATTTTAACAACGATATCACTGTTCTAAAGTACGAGAATCTTCCTTTTATCATAACTAATTCAGTTTTTATTAGGTTAGAAATGTTCAATAACACAAAACGTAAGATAAATGTCTTGCACCATACTGAAAGAAATTTAATTCTCAAGAGAAGTCATGTTAAAACTGACTAGATAACAGAACATTGTGACATTTGATTGAAATTCATAGTTGAGCTACTTTTGAATTTAATAGAAAATAATTCACGGAATACGAGCTCAATAATTTACTAAAATTAAACGTTCATAATGGATTTATAATTGCACGAAGACAAACATCTCTACTATTGACACGAACAGAATATGATATTTGCAGCAATAGTCATAGTTCTGGGAAACGTCGATACAATCATCATTAAATAAAATAGTGCGTGCTGATATAGATTTTTTTTAAATATTTTATCTGTAGTATTTGAATTTTTGCAATTTTTTTCCTATTTTTTTATGACTAGTCTCAATGAAAACATTTAGAAGCCCATAAATCTGTAGGCGTATCATTGGATTTTTATCTTATAATCTTGTCGCACCAACGCAATTTAAAATACTAAACAACAAATTTATGGATAAAAATAACACACCCTATGCAGACATCCAATAAAAAAACGAAATCTTACTTATGTCCTTTTTATTGATGGGACTCATCTGAACCTTAAATGCATGTTATCTGTAATGAGCGCTTGCAAAAGGACATCGAGATAATCACGCACCCTCTTTTGTTTTCTTCATGAATCATGTCATTTAACAAGTACACATGCCATCGAAAAAACTATTGTAATCACGCTCTACTTTCATTTTGATATCGATAGAGATTTTTTTGGTCCGTTGACAACTTAGTAACTAAGGCACTATTAACTAAGCTTCTTTTATGTTTTGCGTACATGCAGTTTTATGCATGGCATTCAGATTTCAAGATAAGACGAATTATAACAAAACAATAATAAAATCAATATTATTATAATTGTATAAAAAATGAACTTTCTTTTTAATGTTTCACAAAATCTGTGCAATGGACAAGAAAGGTCAAATGATATTCTTAATGACAGATTTACTTGAAAACAATAACACACAATTGATAAAGATCTTGCTTATGTAAGACATAATTAAGTTAATTATATCTGCTTGGGATAATAATAAGAAAGGAAAATTTTTTGTTTGAATTATCTTTTCACTATTACAAAAGAAACGTAATAGACATGTTGTGAGGTTTGTATGCCTCAATTTTTTCTATACGATATGATGCATCAGTAAACGTTAAAATGACAAAGTTTATTCAAAAATCAAGATGATGATATCATGATCAAAATTATTGTTCGACGCATTGTTTTTGAAACAAATGTTCTAGGTACCGATCTAATAGATGTTAACTCCATTAAACAATTAGGTTATAGAGTAGCCAATAGAAGTGGCACGCCAGTTTGGATCATTTTTATAAGCCTTGATGAGCGCATGTGAAAAAATGGTTCAACAGGAATCTATAGAAAAGAGCATTTTGTCTGTAATCTTTTAAGAAATGAATGCGGTAGCAATTTATATTAGCTTGAGAACATCGATGCTTATTACTTTGTTTTTATTTTGCTGATGTGATGTTAAAATTGTTTGGTTTACAATCAAAGATAGTTATCGATATCTTCTTTCGAGGTTACGAGTCCATAGAAGAAGACAAAATGGTAACATTCTGTCAATTTTTATCTTCTTAGATGTGTTTAAAACAAATTTTATTATGAATTTTTGAGTCCATAATATCATAGAAAACGACTACTCGGCTGTGCCTAAGATTGAACGTACGAACAAATCAACAAATGAAAATTACATATCCTAGGGCAAGGTTACCTACTTGCCGATAGTATACTCACTGCTGAATCCTTGTTTTTTTCTATACTTTCTATTTTTTCAAAATTTAATTAAAATTTATTAACTTTACTTGTACACTAATCAATTAGTACAGGAGTCTTAGTCTTCAGTTCTGTTCATTAGAGCAATAAAAAATAGTTTTTACATATTTTGTTGACTTCCGAGAACTATGAGTACATCTTTTGTCACATATCACGTCTGAAAATTCTAATGCTTCATTTAAGTCATGACGGACAAAAACTTATTTTTAATTATCAGACGATCTTCAATAATTATAATGCATCAGAATTCAACTTATAAAATAGAATTAGAGGCTTGGTACATTTGCGATATGATGAAAAATCTTACCGATACTACATTGAAATTTGTTAAACGCATCATTTTTAATAAACATGTCTGGATGATACAATTTTTAGAAATGTTCTTTTGATCCTTTTCAAGTGAATGTAAAACACCGATATATTGAAAATCTTCTTCAGACATTGTTCTTTTACTCTGAATTGTGTGTATATGAATACTGCAATGAAATGCCATATCAATCGTATCTTATTATTTGACCCATATTTACTTAGATTATTTACTTTTCTATGCTTACTTTCTTAACGCAACATACGAGACGACAATATCATAGCAATCAGATGAAAGTTATCATGCATGTAAATTTTATGAAATACAAAATGATATCTTTAGAAGTATAATGGAAATATGACATTTTCATTTGCTTAATGTTTTGTTTTGACATAGGAAATATTTTAATCAAGATTTTCAGCGATTTTTGTCAGTACCTTCATGCCAATAAAGTGTCCCATAAGATTTTGTATTTTTTTTTCTTATTCATATAAAATTAGTAATTCAAGCGTCAGAAGATTTGTTTAAATATTTTCTCTTTTGAACGGTTCAAATATTTTTCAAACAATTTTTCTTGCATAGAAGACTAAGCATCGTCAACCAATACGAAATTACAGCATCATATTTTTATTGACAGCAGTTTAATAATAGTAAAATATAATTAAATGACTATATAAAGTTTAATGAAGTTATTCGATAAAGATTTAGCACGCCTTCTTCATTACTCGCAATGCCTAGGATGTTTATTCAACTGAAAAAATACATTGTAGAGTAACCGTGAAACATATTTGAAATTAAATTAAATGAGAAAGTCTTATTTCTTTTCTCTGACGCACATAGAAATACAATTTTATTTAAGATATACGCACTAGTCGACGAGCTTGTCTTCAGACTCTTGCATGTTATTCAAGAAAAGCACAATCTAGTCTGATTGATCAGATAAATAAGACTCAGACAAGAATGGCAAGATATTCAAGACTTTTTGAAATTCAGGCAAGTTTCTTTTTTCTTTTCCTTTCAACGATTTGTATCATGTCTTCAAGGAAAATATCACTTGATGTCGTTGTATATAAACCTATAAATATACAGAAGCTTCAACGTTATATCTTTTTCTTTCTAGATGATAATGAAGATGATGCTGGCGAACTGTAACAGACGCATTTTTTCAATATAGAGTTTTGTTCAATGATTTTTTTCTGTATTTTTTTTTGTAAGCGATATGAACTTATTCTATATTTGGTTGTACGTGTAATGTGCTTTTTGTGTATTTTTTTAATTCGAACTTAAAATATCATAGTACCGAAAGGAGGGAACCGTATGGATGCCTAAAGGAAATCCATTTTATTACAAGGATTTGTCAAAATGGTAAGAAAGCAAGAAACGAGAATCCTGTAAGGATTGCAAAAAAATAATAGAATTCTTCGAGAAATGCAAGAATACAAGAACACAAGAATCCTGCCAGAAAGACAAGATCTGTTTCTTCAAGCAAGAATCTTGTACAGAAGGAATGGCAAAAGAATCTTGTCTGATGTTCAAGAAAAGCAAGAATCTGGACAGATCGAAGTCAAGATCGTCGTCTAGTGTAGGCTGTTTAATGTACGGAAAGTTAGCGAAAAATTCGACAGCTTCCTGGAATGATTCGTCCCATCAATTATGCCATTTGTTCATTTGTTGACCATAGCGTGTCAGACACGCTATGGTCAACAAATGAACAAAAGGGACGATTGATGGGGTGAATCGTTCCAGGAAAAACTCGAATCTATCACTAACTTCCCTTACATGTTATGCTATTTAAAGAGTCCATGAAAGATCGGAGAAAAACCATGAATGACTGTATCTAATAAATAAATATGGGATCGATTTGATTGTATACATGCAATTTTATATCGAATAAAATTTTTAACGTGTTCGTAATTAATTGCTCCCTATTGAATCATAATGTTTTCGAACTTTTTTGAAAACGAATTCACAAAATAATCAAAAATACCTCTTCTCTTTTAATTGACATTTTATAATTGAAATCGATGATCATCAGCGTTTTAATTGTTTCAAGCTAATTTCTATTTCATTAAATCTATCGTTAAAAAGTTTATAACTTTAAACTCGTAATTATAAAACACAAACAAAGATTTGATTGCAATTCGAGACATGTTAGTGCAAAGTTTGTTTATGTTCTCAATAAACCTAAATATGTTTTGATCCAGATAGAGAAAATTCTCGCATGAAGTATTTCATGATCGGATCAGTGATCTTATATATGAAAAAAAAGATTAGTCTACTCAATGTATTATTTTTTTCTTCGTCTGTTTTTTGTATCTTATTCATGAAAAAACAAATTAAGAACCTCATTGCTGCCTATCATATCATAGACGGGTACAAAAGTAGAATAAAAACAAACACAAGAAATGTACCCATTTAGCCCGGTTTTGTTTGTCACTCTTTTTTTTCTTTTATATGTAAGAAAAAACTTCGCTTCAGTGTGATAAATGAATAGAAGTAATTGAAGAAGTGATCTTGTTTGCTTTGTGATCCTTTCTTAGTATGCAGCCAAAACGTTTCGATGTGAAAAATTTTCATCAAAGTTAAGTGGGTATTATTCAAAATAACAACTAATATTTCGAAATAAAATTTCCTTCTTGTGGTTTATAGCGTTGAATAGTTGCTCTTAGTTACTAATTGATAGACCATCGACTAAAAGAAAAATTTTCCAAACCAGCTAACAAAAGTAGAATTTTGAAAAACTGCCTTATTATAATCGAAATTGAAAAAACTCTTCCGTGTTCAAGGGTTACCTTCATGTATAATAGACAATTATCAATAGACTGAAATTAATTGCAACAGAAATAAAACAACAGGTTGTTTCTCAAAAAACACTTCAACTCTAGTAGACAGACAGACATGTCTGATTACATCATCCGTAGAATTTTGTAATTTTAGGCAAGATTAAAAATGATCATTTTAAGGAAAACAATTTCATTTTTGATTTAGAAAAAAAAACGATAACGTACTTTACTCCTTTTTTAATCTACAACAAAACGTGTAATTACTTCTTCTTCTTCTTCTTCTTCTTCTTCTTTTTGTTTGAAAAGTTCAAATGAATCCTCTACTTCGTCTGCAATTAAACTTTGAATTTAAGATGTAAGAGCTTCGCATGTGCCCAATTCCACTTTCATACAATAGAAAGGTTTGTTAAGTAAATTGTTACTTCGTGCAGCTGTTCATTTTCTATCTAAATAGAATTTTTAACTGTTATTAGACAATATTCTCAGTGGACTACCTAGAAAGACAGAATTTGAATTGGATAACCTCTCGACGGGACATATCTCTTTTGTATTGATAAATTTCTTCGTTTCAGTGACATCATCAAAAATATGTTATGACAGAAAACATTTAGCTTGATAAATTACAGTACCAATTGAAAATATTTGATAAGCTTGATTTATCTTTCTTTTGAGCTAAAAATATATATAGAAAAATTACTAGAGAACGAAAAGTAGTTATTTTTCTAGCCTAATGCTTCTTTTAAATACGCTTCATCTATTCATTTTTACACTATAATTCTTTCTAGAAAGGTAATTATTAACAATGGC
Organism: Rotaria socialis; assembly: GCA_905331475.1. Lineage (NCBI taxonomy): Eukaryota > Metazoa > Rotifera > Eurotatoria > Philodinida > Philodinidae > Rotaria > Rotaria socialis. The sequence goes on along the minus strand of CAJNYU010003372.1, from coordinate 58,723 downwards.
AACTATCTCATCATACTGTCGGGTAATTTTAATGGCGTATTGTAAATGAATTTTTCTTCAATCGCTTTTTTTATATTATTAGAGACTTTCAACAACATCTTATTATATATTTCCGGATTCTACGACAGGAAGAAAACGGTTAATATGCGTCGTATGTGGATCCATGGCACGTGGCTATAATTTTGGTGCAATAACTTGTATGAGCTGTAAAATATTTTTTCGTCGTAATGCATTCACGAGTTTGAACGATTTATATTGTCGTGCGGGAGGCAGCTGTGAAATAAATCAGCAGACACGAAAATGTTGTACATATTGCAGACTTCTTACTTGTTTTCGAGTTGGAATGAAAAGAGAATTGTTTCGTATAAAAGAAAATGATAATTTTCAATGGTTCGAAGTTGATAAACAACAACAACATGGTGAAGAATTAAGATTAGAATCTCAATCATATGAAAAACCATCAAATAATCAATTCATAGTACCAACAAATTCTTCTGTAAGGTATTTTCCTATTAGAATTCAAAAATATCTGATTTTTATTTTTAGACTATACGATCTCCGGATCATTTTCAATCGCCTCATTGTTTTCAATTATCACAAAATGATTGGTTATTATTAAATAAATTATCAGTCGATTTTGATTCTCTTAACTATCACATTGCAGCACAAGCTAATAAGCTTCATCAACGATTGTTATCGATCGGAATTCAACCACTAAAAATGCGAGCCAAAGCTTCATATATTTATGATATAACAAACACATTAACTGACACGGGATTAAAGTTTATTGAAACTATTCCGGAATTTATTTCATTGCCTGATTCAAATAAACAAGCATTACTCATGCGTAATGCACGATCATTTACGATGTTCTATACGCACTATCAAATGAATCTTAAACCGATGCAAACTATTCTTGAAACACCTTATTGGCAAGGATCAGTGGAATTTATCCTTTCATCTTCAACGATATATTTACATCAACAAGTAAAATATCAAATCGGACGTATTTCATTGGCCGATCCATATTTAATAAAGCTTATTCTTGTTATACTTGCTTTCTTAGCACACAACATCGACTACAATGATATAGCAATTAGTCAACAGTTAGATGAATACTATCACTCGCAGATACTTCATAGAAAGCAAAATATCTATGTTGAACTTATGTGGAAATCTATGATGTAAGCAAACGTTTTTTTTCTTCAAACTGCTTAGCTATCAAAGATTAGTGTTTGATTGAGTTAATCTGTAATAGAAAATGTATACAAAAAAAGCTGGCTTTTTATTATATTAAAAATGAAATGTAAAAATTTGCTTATTATAACGTTTTACATCTCTATTTAGACATCGATTTGGTGAAGTTCATACTATTCTTCATTTTAATACTATAATTCAAACAATACTTCAATCAGAGAAGCTTGTTTTCACCTTCGATAATAGTACGATACCATTTGAACATAAATTCTATGAAAATGTTGTAAAATCAATCAGTAAAATTCTTGAATTTAAAAAATAACAAAAAATGTTATTATTATTTTAATCTCATAAAAAACAACTGTTTATTGTAGCATTGTTTTGTGATGTATATGTGTTGAAATATTTTTGAATAAAAATATCAAATGATGACAATATGTTTAGAACTTGATTGATATATTAGCTCAAAAGACCGAAGGCAGAACTGTCCTACGCGCTTTATATAATTAATTAAATGTAGGGATTATCATCAGGGTTGCCATCTCTTCCGCTTTTTCAATTTTTTTCCGCTGTTCCGCTTTTTCGTATAAAACGTGTTGCATATCAAATCTACGTATAGAATAATATTTGATATTATTGAATCAATTCTTATTGTTCACAAATACCGTAAGCCAGCATTCTTTTATGTTTTGAAACTTTGATGAAATAAAAAGAAATCTGATAAATATGAAAAAAAAGCCTAATATTCTCAGAAGCACCACAAATCTGCAACAATATAAGCTTCCGCTTTTCCCCCGCTGTTTCTGTTTTTCTTTCCGCTATTTTCCGCTTTTTAAGATCAGTTTTCCGCTTTTTGGACTTCATCAGGTGGCAACCCTGATTATCATTTATGTTGAATCTGCGTTCAGCATCTTCCTGAGAGAATGTAATATGGTTTGATTCACAAGTAAAATGAATCTTTTGCTTTTTTCTACAATAGAAATTGATTTTAATAAAAATATACATGTAGAAGTTTCTTAATGTAAAATGATTTTATTTTAACATATAATGGAAATTTTCGATCTTATGCGATCATTTTCAACCTTATACCAAAAATTTTAAACAGATGTTAACAAGACAAAAAAAAGATGACAAAAAATCAAAACAAAAGTACAGACAATGATGTATTTATTGACTATGTGTACTCATATTTTCAACATCAAAAACAAAATAGCATAAATATGAACAATATAAACTTGCTTTTCACTTATAAATTTATTGCAATTTAAGATAACTCGATGAAATGACAATGAAATTTATTCCATAAACCTATATATCTACTTTTGTATAACTCATGCATGAATTTCTACTTGACGAGATTAAAAATGATCGCCTAAGATCGAAAATTTCCATTATATGTCAAAATAAAATCATTTTACATTACGAAACTTCTATATGTATTACTTTATTAAAATTGAATTAAAATCTTGTGTAATATTACGCTCATATAAAATAGAAATTGAAAAATAATGATTCGTTGATTAATTCAAACAAAGTTACTATATAATATTCATGAAATAAAAAAAACAAAAATTACAGATAAATTTAACTCCTTGAAAGAAACAATAAAAAACTCGGCAGGAACTTGAGGGTTGAAATTTTGGAGTAGCTGCCTAATTCGAGTTCAAATATAAATGGAGAAAAGAAAAAGTTAAACTAAAACTAAATCTATTCCTAGATTTAGTTTTAGTTTAACTTTTCGATATAGGCGACATATGAATACATATATATCCTTCACGTGCACCCCCATTTGAGCACTCCTCCATGGTATGCATCACCCACAACCACATTTAAAGCACACTGGGTAATCCTACTACTCCTCCGCCTCACTCACACCGCCACCCACAGTTCCAATTAGTCGCTCTCAACCCACACCCACTCCATCTAAAACTAAATCTATTTGCATCACTTATTTTCGAATTGATACCAAGCAGTTGGGTGTCCATTTATATTCGAATTCGAACTAGGCATCTTGTGAGATGCTTATTACCCTTGAGCAAACTCTCATTGTTTCAAATCCTTTCAGAAGTTTTCTGAAATAATAGACTTATAGAATGTACAAGATGTCCTTGCTAATAACAGAGAGAAATTGAAAATATGCGCATGCGAGAATGCGAATGCAAGATATGTCAATGTGACTTGTCGAGATTTTCTTCTTCAGTACAAATAATTACAGGACTGATACTTTTTATTTCAGTTTAACAACTTCCAATCATTGAGAAGCAATATGCAACAAAATAAAGGCTGACAAAAAAGGGATATAAGTATAAGTTTTTTTGAAATGGCGGAGTTCCTTTTGCAATGAGTACTATCTGCTTTTTTGCGAAATATAACAATCAGATGGAGCTAAATGGACTACTAGGATAATAATAACTTTCGTTTGCCTTTCTCATAAAAATTATCATATTAGATATACATATTGAAATATGCAGATGGATTGTGCTCCGTTTTAATTATTCATACAGTTATGGTTTCAAAACAATGTGAAAAGTCACTGACAGAAAATTGTCAATAATTCAGTTCCAAACAATAAAATAGAATATCGGATTCGAATTGCAGAAAAAAACTTGTAATCACCATGTGATCTTAAGACCTATTTTTAAATAAATTTTGTTTTCAGTGGCTTTTATTCGCAAGTAAGATAAACCCGTGATCTAAAGTAAAATGATATTATGGGGAAAAAAATTAATTTTTTAATTTTCACCATTTAATAATTTATTCAAAAACAATATTGATTATGTATAAAAATCGAAGAGAGATATTTATTTATTATTCGGTGGAAATTTGCTTATTCGTTGTAGTAAATCTTGTTGTTTAGTGTAATCGTTTTGATATTTTCGACTCGGATAATTTGTTCGAGCATGAGTTATTTGTTTTTGAAGTCGTGCAATTTCCGTTTTGTGCTGTTCATCATCGCGATGTCTTTTTTCATTATTTAAACTAAATCAATCAAACAAGAAAATAAAATTTATCGATCGAGAAAAAGGGGCAACAACAAAAATACCTATGTGTCTCGTAATTATTATGCGATTGAACAAAGGCTCCGTTTTGCAACATTTTTGTACGTAGACGAGCATTCTCACGTTCAATGATTTCTAATTCATATTCTTTAATCTATAATTAAAATTACGAATACAATTAATTTGACCCAAATGTACCTTTCTTTGTCTAATACGTTGATAACAATGTGCTCGTTCAGGAGGACTCGATTGATCTATTAAACCTTGTGCATTTTTAATCTATTGATAACAATAATAAAGCAATGATTATAGAGAAGAAAACAAAAAAACGAGTCCTACATTTTGTTTATGCTCCTCTTGATCTTGAATATATTCTTTGTGTGCAAGATATTTACTAGCAACAGGAACTACGTTCGGATGACCACGATACATTGTAGTTCCTTCACGCAGTCACTTGAAAAACAAATGATCGTTGAAAAAATAAGCACAAAGAATAAATTTATACTGAAATAAAAAGAAAATAAACGAAATTCTTTTTTATTTTAATTGAAAAATATGTTTCACACAATAGCATCTAAAATAATACGCGTGTTGAAGACAAATACGAGAGAAACAATAAATATTAAAATTCATTGCCTTGAAGGTTGTTTTTTTCTTTGTTTCAGATTGATTTTAGAAACTATTTACATGATCAGTGTTGCCAGGAGCAAAATTTGATTGAAGAAAATGTGAGTATTTATTTTACTGAGTGACAAGAAAAAGAACGTCTATTTCCGGTTTTGAATGCAATTGAAATTTGCCAAAATATTCAAAACAATGGTATACGTGGTGATTGAATGAAACAAAAAATAGAAGGAAGAAAAGAAACGTTTGCATCAATTGCTCGAGCTATTCATTTATTATTATGAAACGTTTCAGTGTAGTGACTTCTGATTTGTTTTCGTAAACACATGTATTGAAAAGTGAAAGTAATTGTTTATCACTTGTAAAATGTTGTCAAACACTTCTACATACAATGAATACTAAAATACTTTGTTAAATCATTTCATTTTCTTTCCTATTCGATAAATACTAACGCTAGAGAAATCTGATGTATGTTCGCAGATTCACAGCTTCTGATCTATTTATATCAATAAACAGGCAGTTTCAATCGATTTACTGAGAGTGTTCAGTGACGTAGGGAAATGGAATGTCGCTTTTTTAAGAGTTAGAACAGTTTTTCAAAGTTTTCATAAGAAAAACAAAGTTAGAGTATAAAAACTAACCTTTCTGTGTAATCTAAATAATTATCAATTTAGAAAAACCCCAAAATATACAAATTATCTTCTCAGAAACTAAGCTCGTATAGCGATAGAAATTCCTGAGTTAAGACTATATTAAACTCGCTAATACGATCGACCATATTAAGTTGTATCAATATAAATCAAAACTTTGACGGATCCCAAATTACTAGATCATGTTTCGTAAAATTGCGAACTCAAAAGATAGAACATGTCGAAATTCAAAGTTTAACAACACGATGTGTCGTTACAAAATAATAATGACTCTATTTCTACGAGCTTTACCGTGTTCTCTTTGTTGAATCTATTTGGGTTATTATATATTCTAATTTTTCTAGATGAGAATGTCAACATATATTTTTTTACAGGCAACAGGAAATGTTCTTTCGTCTTTAAAAACAGGCAACCTTGATTTTCCTAAATCGTTGAGCATTGCCACCAGCATTTTTGGTCTGGAAAAATAGTCTTTATTAAAATAAATTTTCACGCATTATTTCCACTGAAATTGGTTATTTAGTATTTTATATAATATTGAAGATACAGTTTTATTACAATTTCAACTATTGCTTTCGAAAGACTAACTGAATGAGTTTCTTTTGCTATTTTGAAAAAAATAATCAAAAGCTTAAAATATACAAATATCGACTAGGCATCAACCAAATTATACAATGGTGAAAATTGAATCTCTCTTGCATTTACCGTTTGTGAAATAAAAAACAATCTCAACGTCTCTGATGTACCTACTCCTCAATGAATTCAAATAAAATATGCATGGAGACCGATGTAAATATGGAAAAGTCAACACGGTGTTGGTAAGTACTGAAGTTTCGTAGTAATTATTTTTAGCATACTTATTTTTTTCCTTCTATTATAACCAGGTAATTTCAAACGAATATATTTATTATGAGCAACAAGAGTATTTGTCACTCGATTATGAGTACCGAATCGAAAGAAAAATAAATTTCAATCAACAACACATAGTAACAACGTACCCAAGGGAGTTACCTTCTATTGTTCCTAAGAACTCGATAGCAGCTGCCTGTTAAAGAAAGTTATATTTCTGTGATTGATATAAAAAATAGCTCTCATGTTTTCGTCAAAACAGAAATCAACCACTATTCTAATCTTTGGCAAGTCAATGAAAGATAGATAGGCATCGATCAAAAATTCAATTGTTCTACCGATAAGGCGAAGATGCTTCGAGAATATGTCAAATCTTCAATCGATATCTTCAAATAATCTCTCGTGTTTTTCCATCTCCATCGATCATGCCTACGAATTTGAAACTATTGCTGTAAAAACTAAACTGGTACCATGGATTATAAAATGTCTAGACGCTTCAAATCCAACTAAAGCTTATTTTTTTCATAGAAAGATCAGAAGACTAAAGTAATTTCATTATGAATAGAGTGTGTATAGACAATGCCATGTTTAAAAGCTGATGACAATTCTAAAATAAGTCTGCTTCAGAATAACCTCAAAATTCGTTGTGTCATTAAATATGCGATATTCTTTGAGTCAATATCAATCTTATAATACAATGCTTCACTAGATTTGTAATTTTATTTGCTCTTTTTTCCTTTGAAGATGATTTAATCAGCTACTACTACTATACTGCCACATAATTTCATGAATAAACTACTCAAGATCATTGAATGATATTTAAAAAATTTCGCTTCAATTTTAAAAGATGCCGATCTGCAAAGACATACCTTTTCTGTGTATTTCTTCAAACAAAAATGTTGTTTTCGAATATCGATCTAATCGACAAACTACGAAGAATGAATGGAAGTAGTCGTCGACGACTGAAAAAATCAATTCCTTTGTCAATAATTAAATCTAGCATTAGCCATTCACTACCTATGTTGATGTATTATAGTCAAACTAGAGAAAGGATATTTCCTGTTTGTCTTACCATCTAAGAGAAAGTCTATCTCGCAGTGAAATTTTCCAGCACACCGTGCATAATAGGTCATAAATTGTGGTTAGCTTTGTATTTCTCTAAAGCACAACCTTGAAAAGTCGTTTGAAAGATTTCTCTTCTTCTACCCATGAAAAGGCTTAGGGGTAAATTTTTTCCTACACATGAAGAAAACAAGTCTGCCTTGTCATATAGAACATAAGTCTATGCTTAAACTGAGCCGAAACTAAATTAATACATAATAGAAATTATTCGATATTTCTTCTTATAAGAAAAAAACCAGCATAATAAATGCATAAACTATTATGAATCAATAGTATTTGACTTAAACACTATTCGACCTGGCTTATATATCAAAACATCGATTCAAAATTTCTATAAAAAAATTAAAAAACTGATAAAACGAATTTCATGTTAATCATTAAATGTCTACTATGCATTATAAGATAATAAAAGCAAAGATAGATAGTAATTGAATTCGTGTTTCTTTACTTGAAATTGAATGCAATAAAAGAAAATTTTACGAATATTTAAATATGAGAAGAAAGTAGATCACGAGTAATCGAATCATTTTTGCATCTACAAAGCAGAAAAACAGTAGTCGACTTCACAATTTTTTGCGAGACAGAATGCTGTAGAAAATCGTACCCGGCAATAAACTCTTGTTTACTAATTTGTCTATCGCCACTACTATCGAGTTTTTCAATTATTTCTTTAGCTCGTCTTTTCGGATCTCGGTCACCTTTTCAATTGGTAACTCCGCTGCAATCATACTAAATAAAAATATGATGTTTTTTTAAATAAAAATTCACAAAAAAGGCAACTAACTATAGCCGTTATAACATGAACTAGTTCTGCTTGATTGATTTTTCCATCACATGAGAGATCCCATCTGCAAAATAAAAATTAATTTTAAAGATTATTATTAAAATTCTTTAACTTACGTATCAAACACAATACCAAGTCGTGCTTCTACATCTTGTAAACGACTGGCGAGAACTATTGCAATTAACAGTTCATTGAAATCAATCAGTTCATCTTTATTAGCATCAATCATATTAAAATTTTGCCTCAATATTATTATTATATTGAAAAGAAATGAAGAAATTATTAAATATACGCGAGTGAACTTTATATTTCTGTATTAAGATGTAACATTTGACAATATTCAATAAATGTTTTATTATCAAGAACACCTGATGGATATTTTTCAAGAAAATCCTGTAGTAGAACAGAAATATTTAATATGAAATTTTCTAAAAAAATGCAAGATTACTGTCCTACTGTATGCCATGTGTGAATGGCTGTAAATAATCAATAGAAGCACAAGAGGCTGTGATAAATGCAGAGACTTCTACGATAGAAAATAAACGAATATTATACTATGCATATATATCAGAAAAATATTTAACCTTTTGAATCTAATTCTATCGAAACTCGAGCTTTTTAACTTCTTCACATTTGTGAATGTTACAAAATAAACGGAGGTGATTTTCCATTGAGCAAAAATACCTATGCGCTTTACTGTAAGTTATATAAACGTCGAATTCAGTGTATCAATAATTAATAGAACAGTATTCATAGAGGAAAAAAAGAAGAAGACCTTCTCGATCGATAATCATAAACAAATAGCTAACAAAAAGTTTATCTAGGGTTAAGGCAGTCAAGCAGCAAATAATATTTATGTGTTTGAGAGTGCTCCGCATGCTTATTGACCGATTCGATTGTAGTCTTCTAGTTTACTCTCGTATGTCATAGGATAAGCAAGAAAATAAATTCGTGTTAACTATTTGTTTTCTTTTACTGTTCAAATGTTGAGTAATTTCAGACACTTGTTTAGAATCGATTTGTTTATTTTTGATTTCACCGCATCAACATAATGAAAATTATGCTGTAAAGCCGAACTAGTTACTTAATTGTATGATCCGCTTGTCAATAGAGAACGATTGATGATCATGATCGGCTCGATTGTGTACACAAAAGGATATTTTATATTTAGTCGATTTGTTAGAACATTGAACTATTTCATAAATCTGTTCGCAAGTGAGCAATGAGAATATGTATGAATTTTGCTTCCCTCGAATATTTAAACTAGACCTATTGATTGTTGATTTTTTTTATAAGGTTTGATTTTGTATATAATTGTTTTACTGGTCATAAATGTGTCTTCTGTACAATATAATCAAAAATGTACATTTTCTTCGGGTACGTGTACATGGAATCTTGGTCGACGATGGCAAATAAGAAATCTTGATGATGAAACAAATGATATAGGTACATCGAAAAGAATTTTAAGCTGAAAATATTTTATTACAAAAACAAAAGTATACTTTAGTTTTAATGGCTGTTGATGGAAGTAATAAAGATAAAGAACAAGGTTTTACAGATGTCATTACATCGCCATGGTTATATCTAACTTCATCATGTTCGTTCAATGTTCGACTATCGTTTCAATTTAATATTGAAAATGAACAAGATGAAATTGAAGTTTTTCTCACTAAAAAAGATGAAACGCAAGCAGCATCCGTAGGTCTATGGCCAGCTTTAAACTCTAGGACTTATAATTCCTCCGGTGATATTGGATCATTTTGGCAACAAGCAAATGTTTCATTCAAAGCAGCTGAAGAATTTCGAGTACAAAAAATTATTTCACTCAGAAAAAAGTAATTAATATGATATTTTCTTTATTTTAGATTGAAATTGAAATCAGACATTCACCAGACGAGAGAACTGACTCTACAACTTGGTTTGCTATTGATGATATTCTAATTGAAAATTGTCCAATCGGTTCGTCAATAGATAAAGATTTCGTCTGTATCGATCAATATTTCATTTCTGTTTAGTTCGAACAACTACTACACGTAAAATTGACCCTTCGCTTCTAGCAACACGATCATGGCCTATCCGATCGTATTTCAAAATCGATAATTCTTCATTATTACGTCGTTCATTTGTTCGCTTTCGTTGGAAATTCAATGATACATCACCTACTTCTTCTCTCGAAGAATCATTAACTCCTCGTTTTACACTCCTTTCATTTATTCTTTATATTCTATGTGCACTCGTTGGATTATCATTGTTGATTATTCTTCTCGCTATTATAATATTCACTTATCGTAAATATTGTCTGCCAAAAACAGTATCAATTACACCAATGATTGATCATCGACATCGTTCAGGTAGCAAGAGAATCCCAACTCGTATGGGCGGTGTACATAATAGTTATGTTGATCAAGATGCTCGCACAGAAAGAACTATGGTAACAACTGTTAGACCGTGCTATTAAGAGCAGCTAGCGAATCAAGAACATATTTTTAAAAAATAACTATTTACACAAAAAAGTGTTGTTTTTGTGTGTGTGTTCAAATATCGAGTGCTTGAGGTGTTGTTTTTGCGTGTGTGTTCAAATATCGAGTGCTTGAGGTGTTGTTTTTGCTGGATCAAGGTTTTTATGAACTTGAATTATATTTCGACCACGCCATGGTCGATCAAGTTGTACAATAATATAATCATAGACAAATTTATTTGAGATATTCTACAGGAAGGCAAAAATGATTTAATCGGATAAGAAGAAAAAGCAAAATTCGATCATTACTTTTTGTACTGTAACAGCAACAACACCAGATCGTTCTTTGCCCGTTAAATAAAATGCAAGTGTCATACTTCGATGACCTTTTTTGTCGAACATTTGAGCACTTTGAAAAGCAAAGAGAAGAAATAAAATTAACCGAACAGTAAAAAAACGATAGATCGATAAAGAAAAGTCTCTATCATTGATTTAAAATCGATATATCAGACTTGCATTGCTCTTTATGAAATTTACATTGATTGGTAAAGAATTCAGTTCTCAAAATTACTATCCAAAAATTTCCTTACCGAACATTATTGATTCGCGTTGAACCTATTTTTGGTGTTGTATGAACCATAATTGGTGTACCTAATGCATCTTGTACCTATGCAAAATAATATATCATGTGAAACTTCAAGTTTGTCATTATGTATAGATATGTACGTCAGTATTAGCTAAACACATTTTCGACGCTTCTTTATAAATTCCATTCGGCGTTTCTCTTGAATAGAGTTCATGTAAAACTAAATAACACAAGCCACCCAATGCTGCAACACCAGCAACCACAACAAGAGAATAGCCAGTATCTTTAGCAGCTTGTTGAGCTAGAACGATAGAGAACTCTAATAAAAAGCATTTTGTCAGAACGATGATCTACCTTTTTCTGTAAATGTCGCTACTTCACCATGAGTATCTGCCGTTTTTGATTCAACAAGAGTATTATGTTGTTTAGATTTCGAAGTTTTGTTTTCTTGTGCCGATGTTGCTAAATTTCGTTGGTTAATAACAGCTATGCTACGAAATAATGATGAACGCCATTGGCTATGAAATTGTTTAACAATAAAATGAACTGAAGGGAGAATCATCTTTAAAATAAACAAAAAAAAACAGTTTTCAAAATTAATTGTCTTGGTTTTATTTATTGCTTTAATTAGAATATAAAAATCAACATAGAAAACAAATATTGCAAAAGGAAAAATGAATCACAGAAAAAAAAACATTTATCAAGAAAATCAATGAAAGTATTGAATAATTTTTACTGTTTGGAAAATAGATATATAAATACAATCGAATTCGATCTGCTTTTATGCAATTAATATCCAACATATTCTCTTCTTTAACTCATACGCTCGTAGTCATTCCCACCATATTTTTCTTTCAGTAAACCTAGAAATAAAGAAACACATAAAAAATATTGCTTTTAAAACACAAAAATCTTTACTTACCATATTTCATACGAACTGCATCAGCTGCTCGCAATCGTTCAGCCGAGCTAAAGAAAATCATTCAAATTAAATTTTCATTTAATAAAATCTATTAGAATAATCGACGGAGGATTATAATGAAAAAAAAGATGATGTAACTTCGGTCGTGCATCGATAATGCCTGTCGATATCTCAGAAAGGTCTATCCCGATAGTTCAACTACATACCGAATTTCAGCTGCAACTCGTCGTTCTTCCATGCGTTGATCATTTTCAACATCTCTTTTTCTTTCTCTAAAAAAAAATGCATAGTCAAAACTATGTTCATTGATTCGATTTTTATCATCAGCTTACGATGCCATTGAATGTGCTTTACATTTTCTGCAAATACAGCAAACGCCAGCTACTATACAAATTAAAAGGACACCACCAACGACACTAATAACAATAATCCATGTTTTAATTGTTGCTAAATATACACATCGTTTCATTATATTATCGCGCACAAAAAAAAGGAGATCTGATTTTACTTACCAATACATGTTTCTACTAGCAACTCAGATATGTCACAAGGAAGATTAATGTCGCTAATCTTGTAGTGAAAACATATCTTGTTATCATTACAAAACGCGCAGCCTGATACAGCCAAACATGATTTACAGGTTCCGTTGGATTGAGCTTCACATGAATCACTTACGACAAAGCTGATAGTGATGCTGATAATAGCAAAAATAAGATACGATTTTATCATCTAAAATAGCAAAGATTTATTAATTTGAAAACAAATCATCTGTTTCTAATTTGATTTAATTATTAAAAGTGAAAGTATCATAGTTTTAATCGTGAGGATAATCAATTTGAATCAGTAGAGGAGAAATCTGTTCAGCAAGTTCTTTTGTAGCGGCGCATAAAACACGACGATCAATGAGGTTTAATGGAGCACCTAAGAAAAAAATATATATTTAATTTATCAATAAACTAATTAATTTTACCTGACGGATCACAAGTATAAGCACCAGCTTCTCGAGCTATTAAATCACCAGCAGCTATTAAAACAATTATGTTGAGTAAAAGACATAATATTGAAATCCTTTTCTTTTCTACTTACCATAATCCCAAATATGTACACCATATTCGAAATAAGCATCACAGCTACCTTCAGCTACTAAACATAAATTCAAAGCTGCACTACCCATAGCTCGAATACTAAAATACGAACAACAATAATAACTTCCAGATTTTTGTTTTTTTAATTTTACCTATGAACTTTCCCTATGATAGTTTCTAAAATTTTGCATTTGGTGTCAAGGATAGCAGGATCACGATTTGGACCATATTCACCCAATATTTGAGATAGAGAAAGATCTATAAATTATACGAAATAAATTATTTCTATGGATGAAATTCATGCAAACGTATTCAAGGCTATTATAAAATCAGTAAAAATGTTGCTTTTTTTGTTTCATTCGCGTACCTTTCTTTATTTTAATTTTAAACTAGAAAATTATTTGTAAATATATAATTAGTAATGCTCTATAATAAGCAAAATGAATACTAACTTTTTTGTCCGGAACATTTAATAATTTGACCATTTCTAAATGCTCCTCTGCCACGAATAGCTGAATAAAGCTGATCCGTTATTGGATTATAAACAATACCAAGAACAACTTGTTTACTAATTGCAAGAGCTACCGAAATAGCGATAAACGGAAATCTGATCATAAAGAAAAACAGCAGATCGTAAACTATGAAAATTATACTATTCGTGTTTTACCCATGAACGAAATTCGTTGTTCCATCGATTGGATCAATAATCCATGTTGGATCATCAGTAAATGATGATTTAATTCCCAATGCAGTAGATTCTTCTCCAATAAATCTTAAGTTAATTTCAATTCGATTAAAAATAAAAATGTTCCCCTATGATTTTTACTAACTTATGTGTAGGAAAGCTTTCCCGTAATCGATTTATTAAGATCTCTTCTACACGTTGATCATATTCTGTTAGAAGATCAGCTGCACCTTCTTTGGTTGTAACTTGTTTTGTTGCTGTAAAACCTTCGCGTACAAGCTAAAACAAAAGCATTTTCCCAGTGAAATATCACAGTAGGGCAAAACAACATACTTTGCCAGCTGTACCTATGCCATCAAGTATTGTTCTATAATAAAGATCAATATCGTGTTGAGTCATCTAAAATATGGCAAAACAATTGAAACATCATACAATACAATATAGTAAAGGAACACAAAGTCAACTTGATGTTCCTTCAAAAACATGTGCTTGATGATAAAGGCTTTCCTTATTCGCACGATAGATAATTTATATTCGTCCAAATGAGTTGAGATTCTTCTGATAGTGTTTGCAAGAACTTTTACAAAACATCATGCAAATACTAGAATTTATTTTTCCATGACCCATTTCATAGATGAAAGTTCGACCCACTGATGTGATAGTAGATTTCCTCAGAATATATTTTCTTATAATGCGATATAAAGATTGATATTTTGCTCCAACAATTTACTATTGTACGTTTAATTAGATAAGCAACGGGCTTTTTGTTTTCTCTTTATTCATGAGAAATTTTCACAATTAATTTCAATTTAACTTCACAACGAAATGTTGTTGCGAGAGCTTTTTCAGCTTCCATGCTGATCAATTTAATTGCTTCGCCATGGTTTTTCAATAATACACTCTAAAATTAAATTAGAATGAAAATTCGACCCAAACAGAAGGAAAATTCTACATACAACATCACGTTTCAATTGTTTTGCTCGAGGATAAATTATAAACGTCATATTGAGAACATCATTTTCATCTAGTTCCCATCGATCATTAGTCTAAAAAGAATACAAAAACAAAATATATATATATATATATATATATATATATACATATCTTATTGTATAAATCGATACATAAACTTCCTTTGAGAATAAAAGGCGAGGCCCTGATCGATATGAATAATGCCATACGGAAATTTAACTAATCAAAGGATGCAGGCGTCTCAGCCCAAATTTCGGTTTCTTACTCTATAGAATCAACTTAGTGACACTTTCAGATTATATTCCAAGAGTTTATTTTGCTGTAGTTCCTTCTCAACTCCCTATGACAATGTCCGAAAACTATCCAAAAAAAAACGAATTCTCGAATATCACTTGGTGCAATTTCTGTCGCAATAAAAATACATACGCCCTAGCCACTTCTAATTAACAACGAAAAACAATTTCATCTGGTCGACAAATGATCTTATACTTTACAAACTATTATTTTCTGATTTCGAAAACTTACCATCAAATAACTATATGGAATTTCTTCTGGTAAATATTCTAGCATTTGTTCACGTATACACATTTCTGCTATTTCTTGTGGATATTGATCGGTTACAAAATTTCGATGAAACATCCATGGTTCTGATTTTGTACGTGAGAAAAGATATTTCTAAAGAAAGAAAGAAAAAATCATTCATAACATGGCGTTCATGGTTGTGTTCAAAGATAAGCAACTAACTCGAATGGCTGCTATGCCTCGATTTTGTTTGGCTGAAATCATAAAAACTTGATTAAAAAATGGCCACGTCGAACGATCTCTTGTAAACAAACGAATTTGTGATAGTTTCTTATAATATAAATGCCAATTGGTTGTTTCCATTACATCTTTTTTAAATTCAAATGGATTAATATCTTTCATTGATGTATAAGGAACATGAGACGATACTTCATCTGAAAGTTTATCTAATGTTAATCGTTTTTCTTGATGTTGAGATATTAATTCATTAACTTGATTTTCTTCTAAATCAAGATTAACATTTTCCAATTGAATATCTAACAGTTTCTTTTCATATTCTCTCATATCGGCTAGAAGCAGCTCTCGTTTAACATCGTTTTCTGTTTTTGGCAATGGTATATTCATTTCATGAGCTGTTTTAAGAAATAAACGTTCCATATCAAGTTCACCATTACGATGATATGGTGAATCAAGACGATATGGAACACCATTGAGTGAACCATCGGTAAGAATTGTTGTTATATCAAGTAACATTCGCTTACGTTTTATCGAATCAACCTGAAAAGGTATGAATTTATTTTATTGGCCATTCAATATAAAACTTCTTACTTTATTTAGAATAAGTATAGCTTCTTTCTCTGGATGAGCATAGAGACATTTTAATATTTCTTCATCAAGTTTAAAACGAAGCCAATGATTACCAACATCATGTACAACACAAACTAATAGAAAAGCGAATAATTAATTAAAGAAATAATTTTTTTAACCTACTTAAATCTGCATCCCATAAACATGAATGAGGATCGAGTATCATTGATTTTTCGAGATTATGTCTATAAGTATAATAGAATTAAATAGAATTCATTTGACATTGATTTACCGTTTTTTTCTCCATGGTGCAACAAAACCAGGTGTATCGAGAAAAACCTACAGTACTCAATAATTAAAGAGAATCCTTCATTGCGAGAGAATATTTCTTACAATTTGTTTATTTGCATCGGTTAAAACTCCTGTAATCCGATGTCGAGTTGTATGTGGCCGTTTCGATACAGATGATATCTAAATAGAAACTTTTTTTAATTACAATCTAAAATAGATTTTGATTAAATAAAATCATCTGTTCATTGATCTTACCCTCCAACCCATGAGACGATTGACAAATGTACTTTTTCCAGCGTTAGGTGCTCCGATAATAGCTACTTTAAGTAGTTCGCCATCGGGTGGCATGTCTGGACTAAGAAGTGCAATAGCAGTATGTTCAGCTAAAATATCCAGCAAAACGTGTGTATTGACGATTCCAATGCAATGAAATCAATAACCTGATCTTTCTTAAACACATACCACTAGTTCGTCCGATCAATGGTTTACTTAAATCAAATTTTGATAAAGGAATAAGTTTTTCATTTGCTTTAGGTTCGATATGAATCGGTCGACTGACCATACTCGAACGCGCATGTCGACAAGTAAGAACAGCAATTCGATGTAATGTTATCATTGTCGATTATTAATACAGTAATCTAAAAGCAAACAGCGTTTGTTTTAAAGAACTACTAGACTTTCGCAAATTTTTTTATCGTCTGCACTCGAACACGTGAGTCGATGATTCAGTGTGCCTTTTCGCTTCATCAATGCTGCTTCTTACAATGTGTGTGATCAGATGGCGCTGACTGACAGATATCCTCATACTATATTTTACATTACGTATAAAATAAAATAGTTAAATGAATATACGTTTCTATTTCTTTTGACTTATGAGCAATCTTTGTATCAATAATTTTGTTTCGAACATGAACTGACGTAATTGTGTCAATGACTATGATGACTCTGATGCTAATACAGACGGATTCAAATTAAGATTTATATCATCGTCGGAAACTAAGTATAGCAAGTGAATGGAGTCGATGGTGTTTTGAATAATGATTTCATCAATAGTAAAAACCATCGAGATTCAATGCACATAGCTAATCCTTTATATTCATAGGCGAAAGTCAATGTTATCAGATCAAAATAAGCAATAATTGTGAACTTTTCAGTTCATATTCAGTAGACAGTATAAGTTAGGAACAAAACAATTGCAAATATAATCAACAGAAAATGAGTATAATAAGTTTTTTCTTTCTCAAACAAAAACAAAAGAAAACAATTTGACACTATAAAATTAATCTGTGTCTCGTCTGTTCACATTGAGTTTCGAATTTATGAATGTTTGACAGATTTGTTTTTTTCTGTTAGAGAAATATTCTGTATAATATAATTTATGAAAAGTGGCCGCATGCACAACAATGACCTGTTCTAATAGGTAGATATTTTTAGGTATGCGAAATTTAATCATTTTCTATGACGCACAATCATATTCTTAAGAAAGAATAAAAATAAAATACAATGTAGTATCTTTTTCTAATCTCCATTGAATGGCTTCTACTATTCTCAACTGTGTATGGTCAATCACTAGTAGAGACATTCGATAAATAGATTCTATGATTTAATTAAAGATATGTTACAATAATGATGTTAGTGTTATGCTATGGATACAGAGAATTGTTTTATTCGTCTATTTCTTATAGCCATAGTGAGCAAATGCATTGAAATGGAAACCTAAGAAGAAGAAAAATAAACTACTCAGGAAATCTTCATTTGAAAATGCATTTATTTTAATATTTATATTTTAGAAAAATTCTCTCACAATAACCGTATGGTTTTGAGAAATAAAAAAATGATGCCGTAAGCAATGTTGAAACTCGTATACGATTAACACTTTGTAATTATACCGCACAAGAGTTTGTTTTTCATCCATTGATCAATTTTAAAAGCAAGAAATTGCGGCTGATATAGAATCGTAGATTTTCTTATGATATTTATTATCAGTCATACATCCAATGATACTTCTTTAAAAATCGATAATAGCCATTTAAAAAAATGCTGTATGAATTCGCTTTTTAAAAAAGAAAATATTTTGATGAAATTAATATAAAAAAAAAAAGAAAGTTTAATAGAACTTCAAAAATAGTTTATTTTATATATTCGTACGGAAAATCACTGGGCGGATAGTCCGACAAGCTACTCTGATTGTCATTGGTCGGTTGGGCTTGTGCATCAGCTCCGGCTACATGTGGTCGCTCAAGTATGTCGAGTAATGAACGAAAACGTGTGTCTCGACAAGCATTTTGTTGGACAA
Organism: Rotaria socialis; assembly: GCA_905331475.1. Classification (NCBI taxonomy): domain Eukaryota; kingdom Metazoa; phylum Rotifera; class Eurotatoria; order Philodinida; family Philodinidae; genus Rotaria; species Rotaria socialis. Next base: position 39,874 of record CAJNYU010003372.1, on the reverse strand, counting down.
TACAATTTTCACGTTGTTGTAAAGCACATAATAATTGACAATCAAGTGGTGTTCTACGTAAATCAATGGTTTCTACAAGTGTTCTATAATCAGCTAAACAGTCAACTTGGACGATGAATGCGTCCTCACGTTCGAGACTTCGTAGTAGACTTTCAACTTCATTTGTACGCAATTTCCGTGATGTTGGTCGTGTAACTGTTCTTGCATTAGCAATACTACCAGTTTTTGGTCGTTGACGATGACGACTTGCTGGCGGTGCAAGAGTCGCTGACCCAAGAGTTCTTAGAGCAGCTTCTTCGAATATATCCGTAAATGGTTGATGAGGATTTACACTAGTTGTAGGACGTTTTTTAATATTAACATCTTGATTATTTGTTTCGGTTTGATACGATGGCCGAGGATAAGCCGATTGAGCACGGTTTGCTATTAAAGTACTCATACTTTAATGGATGCTGTTAAAAGAATGTATCGTATGTTTTCGATGGATAACAATTGATATTTTGAGTTATGAAAATATTTTTTTTAAATTCACTTCTAAATAGCAAACAGAAGCAAAAAAATAAAATATTTAATGCTTTTTTCTCTTTTGACAAAAAATCTTACCAGGTAACGCACTCACTCTGTACTGATGGTGAATGATGATTTTAATAGGTAGTATAAATAAGAATAAAAAAAAAGATCAAACAAAATCAACGTTTTTCATTCGTCATCATAACATTCAAACATCAACCCTTTGCTTGTTTCTCACTCTCTCTCTCTTTCTCGTTTGCATGCCACGTACGGGTCAGACTCTCTTCTATCCTAAACTACTATCAATAGCAACCTGTTTTTCTTTCTGTTGTACTTTAATTTTTTTCTTCTTCTTATACTTATAATTAATGTCGTCGGCAACGAATGCTCTCAGTTCTTTTTTTTCTTCTTTTTTTCATAATATACTGACTTTTTATCAAAATGAAACCATTGAGTAGTAAACATACATACACATACAAATATCATTGAATCGATCTTGAAAAACTGATTTCTCAAGTGTTTATGAAAGTATTGTTTTGAAATATTTTCTTCTGTTTTGTTTTTCTATTTGTTTAACAACAGTGGCTAAAAACTAGATCACGCATGTTTATATTATGATCGTGACTGTTGTGTCGATCAGCATGAAAATGAGGACACGAATTTTAATACCAACAAAGAGAAATGAACCCTTGATATTTGCAAATGAGACAATGAGAATAACAAGAATTAAGCGTGCAGGAATATTTGTATTTTAAAATAAGAGTACAACAACCAAGAAAAATAATTTATGTATAAATTTTAAAATAGCTTGAGATTTCTAGTCTGTTCAAAACTCAATTATAGATATATCGAGTATGCAAAAAGTCGCACGGCACGATGGACATGGGCATGTTGATTGAAGCCATGTTTCAGGTCTTGCTTGATCTTGTCTACTAGCAAACCATTTACCTAAACATTCAAGGCACCACATGGGTCGACAAAAACATGTTTTACATTGACCAACATTCGGTGCATCACAATTTTTGACTAATTTTACGTTAGCGTTAGTTTGTAAACAGCCAATACATGTATCGAGATCCTAAGATCAAAAGAAAAACGAAATTATTAAAATATTAGAAAAGAAAACGTTGATATCGTACTTGATGAGTTACTGGCAATCGATATTTTGGATTTCTCATTACATGTTGTCGAAAATCGTCCACAAATAGATCACTTAGAGATTGACGTACGACAATATTTTTTACATTTTCTATATGTGTTTGGAGTTTACTTCGTAAATCATCATATTCACTTGCTCGCAATCTAAATTCAGTGATAGATATTTGAAATATCTGGAAAAAACCTAATTTGCTTCATTTATTTATGCCAATCGATTCATATGTTTACGCAAAGAGAAAAAAAATAATTAGTCAAATTATGACGAAATGTTTTTTTTTTCTATTTGAAAGGCACTAGTTGCACTTCTTTGTTCTACTCAGCTGCACACATTGAAATTTTCCTTTATGTAAAATGGCGTAATATTTCATTGTGAAAGAGAAAGAAGTACAAAAACTAATAGTTGCGTCAAAATAGAAAAACCTTGTAGTGTTTTCTCATTATAATTTGCTATAAGAATGTAGCAGAAGATTAGGATTTGTCTGCGGAAAACTCCGCATGGAATTCTCTGAAAACATTCGTAGAAAAGTACGTACGATATTTCAATTGAAACAACTCATTGTACATCTCCTGAATTCCTCAAGAACAGATGTGCATAAGGAAACTGAAATTTATGCGTGGAAGTTGTTAAAACGGCCGGTTTACAGTAGGTACTACTTAGTAGAGAAAGTACCACATCCGGTCCGATTCGACTGATTTCAGAAAGTTTTCCATGTTACTTAATTTTTCAATAGTAAGATACTATGCAATTCTTTAAAAGAAAGAAGGAGAAATAATTTCATTTTGAAATGTAAATGCAAATTTTTTATTCTTTAAATTTCATTAGTTACTGTTTATAATGTTTTCGCAATCAGAACGTCGTGACGCATTGACAAACTCAATCTTGAAATTATACGATGAACTCTATGACTTGAAAAGGCTTCGTGAACTCCTCGGTTTCGAAATAGTTTCAACCTGAATTGGTCTAAAACTTTCTTCGACGATTTCAACCAAATCTTCAGAAAAGTAGGGAAAATTTCTGAAATTTGAAGTCCTTTCTGAATTTCTTCTGATTTTTTTCCGAATTCGAAACTATTTCCGATCCCAGTTTTGCTAGTGCAGTTCAGTACAATTATAACACATTGCTATTATAGATGTATATGACGGCACCTTGTTTTTCTCAGTTATCCGTTGGTAATTTCTGACTTATATAGGCAAGTTCAGCTACAACAATGCACTAGAATTTGATAAATTTCTTTTCTTGATTTCGAGAATCTTATCTAATTGAACATTCCACAAATAGAAACAAAATTATCTATTGGATGATATTAATATGGTTGAATTTGATTGTGTAGAGAAACAAATCGAAGTAAATTAATTAGCCATGTGGCAATATCATTTCGACATATAAAGAAAAAAAACAGAAGTTTTTCGTAAATATTTGTTATCGATTGATGAATATTCATCTTTATAGTGACAAATCTTTGGAAATGAAATACCAGTCAATGATATAAAAGCAGTGGAATAGGTAATGCCCGCATCTTATACAGAAGTCACTAATTCCCAAAAAATGATCTTACGGATAAAACTCTGATTTTTCAACTTTCGATCTGGCCACTGTGATTTCAACTCTCGAAATAATTCAACAGTTGCGCACGTGCTCACTCTATAAGTCATTTATTACAATAGAATAATGATATGCAAATCATCAGCGAGAGAAATTCTCGTGTTCTTGCTCTTGTCGGTATCAACAGGCTTCGAATATTTGTTTTATTTCTCTTACCTAATATAGAATGGTTTAACACCATCAAGATAGCTTTTAACAACTAGATTAAGATATTGTGTCGATAACGATACTTCTTCATTTGTCTCTTGTAAATGTATATCATGTGCAGCAACCAATTCGACACGTACATTTGATTGTTGAGCTATATTAACATGATACAGGGAACACTTTAATATCCATGAATCAAGTACATAGCAACGAACATTTGATGTTGCGGTACCACACGTAAATTTATCGTACCGACGGAATTCAGTATTTATCGATGATTCAACTGTATGCCATGTTTGTTCTGGTTGTTGACTGTTTGTTTGAATAAATAATCGTAATTGTCGAATAATAGGGTGCATACGACAATCGTTTAAATGCCATTGTAAAACAATCAATGATGTTACAATGGGAATAAGAAGACAAATGTAAAGAATAAGTCGAAAAACTATTGAAGTTTGTGTAAAAAGATCGATAGGAACATTAGTACCACCTGAAGACCAATCACAGTAATAGAGTAATACTAGTACATAACCAAACGGTAGAAAACTATGAACGAGACATTTAATTGAAATACGTTTTATATGGTATCGTATGAAAGATATTTCTTCGCTTTCAACAAGAAAATAAGAGAAAATATTCTCGATAGAAAAGCCAGCTGTTATAAGTTCGCTTGGTGGTAGAATAATAATAAATGCAATAAGAATGTAAAGAAATGTTATTATAAAAAGTTCTGATGCGTTGGTATGATCTGAAAACGGGTATGACATTTCGATACCAATCTACAAAAACAAGAAAAAAAACTACTAATCAGTCCGCAATAAAAAAAAATGACACCAAAGAAAATCACAAAAAAATCGTCTTGAAATACAATAATTTTAATAAATTTTAATCAACTGATCGATTGTTACTGGTTGATGTGTTGTTGGACATCGATGATAACGATTAACGTACTCAGTGATACATTTATGACAATAAACAAAACCTGAACCGAGCAGTGCTGTTGGTATATTACATGGCTGTCGACATAGAGGACATTGGCGTTTACCAATTGCCGACGGTGTTCGAACAGTAGTTGGTAATGGTGGACAAACAGTTGCACTGGTTGAGTTTTGTTTTCCGCCATTTGTATTATTCCACCATTCAACAAATTGAACAAGAAATAAACCACTAGATATAACTTGACTGACAACGGAAAAAAAGCGACTGGAAGAAGTTGAAGGTGGTATGACTGGTGATGGATCTTTGGCATAGGTTAGTTTAACACCGGCTAATTGAAGGGCTGGACTATAATATTCAATACGACCGAAAGCGTAACTTAATCGATATAACCAACAAACACCTTCGATAAAAACCTTTTCAAAAAGACAGAAAAAAAGATGTAACTTTTATCACTGCAGAGGATTCATTTAAAAAATGATAATCACTTGTATTTTAGGTAAAATTTGAAGCATCATATAAAATGCAGCATTACGATTATTCCTATTCGTAGACATTTGTTCATGTAATAAATCAAGTTTGAGTTTAACATATGGTAAGAATACAGAAAGAATGAGTGAACGTAATCGATTGTTAGCTGTTCTTCTCAATCCATAAAAATGTTCACCGATTAATGCTGAATAAGAATTTAGATAAAGCCATTGAATGATACTCTCAATAATCAATATAAATTCATCTTTATATTTATAAAGCATCCGAAGTAAATTAGATACTGGGCGAATTTCATGTAAAAACTTAAGAACCTGTCGAAGACAAGGGCGTACTAATTCAGTCAAACGCTCCTGTGCAAGTAATTCGAAGACACTGGGTAAAGGTGGTGAAGTTACAGTTGAAGACGTAAAATTTAATGTTGAATTGATATTTGTAGATGACATGTTGATTGTTTTTAATCAAAATTTAGGATGAATTCGTGATTCCCTACCTACAAACACGATATCTCGGCTCATAGACATGGCAGAAGCAAGCAGAGTTGGGAAGTAGTTTCATTCGCAATTGTTTTATTCATTCGATAATTCGCGCTGTAGATGGTGCTAATGTGCACTAGATATCTGAGTTTGATAAAACACAATAGCAGGACATCATAGCCTCAGAAAGAGAGACTTCAACATATTTATTTTCCCTTAAAATATCATATGTAAATTACAACGAAAGAGAACAGTGATTTCCAATCCTTCGAAATTTCTGTCAATCACTGATGTTGATAAATACGTTCCACCCTACAATTGCTCCTCAAGAAAGTAAATGCCTTATTGAGTTTTAGAAAATAGTTCGCCTGTCCATCACTTATTTATCAATCTGTCATAAACTTCATTACTAATGTTTAAATAGATTTTGTGTAATTGTAGTGAAAGATGTTATCAAAATTGGTGAAGGACTAAAATCTAAGAGAAGTAGTTTTATTTAAAGTAAACAACGATCGGCGAGTGTTTTTTTAGCCACCATCTCCGTTTACACGCGTAGCAACAGTTGTCGAAACAAAAACTGCACCTATAGCTTTACTATATATCTTCCAATGCCTATTGTTTAAATACATCGATGCATCACATTTGCTAAAATTTTATTTGTATAACATACACATTATTCAGTGAAAAACTTTTCCGCCTTTTAGGTTTGTCTCACTCCTTTTCTTTGCACTTATGCTCGCTGAAAGAGTCAAATCTTTGTTCGCTTTTTAATGTAATAAACAGAGAGAAATGGATGTTTACGTGAGAGAGATAATCTACATCAACAAGCGTGTATAGATTTACTAACAAAAATATTAATATCACTCATAAGCCTTGTGATAGAACGATGTGCATATGTATAAAGGAGATGAGACATCAACGAACACAGATTAGTCCTACTAATAACTGCGTAGACATACGCACAGCAGATTGGATAAAGGAACAAGGGTTTCAGAATTGATACTGTATTTTAACTCTGCAAATAATAAAATAGTTATAGTAATGAGATATTTAGCATGAAAAATAAAGGATTAAGCCTACATACATACCTATATTACATTGTAGGTGTGAGTATAAAGGTTTCGATCTGAAGATGTCAATGTAGTTATAAGGATTTGTATATAAAAACAAGATATTAGTTATTGAACTAAAGATTTTGGTATAGGCTCAGAGTTTAGTTAGGCAAATATTACATCATCGGGGCTTGAGATGAAGAATTATATATGGTAATTTAGATAGAACTTAAGTCGTGGAACTTGGAAAAATATATAGATTTTCTTATGGAATTAGTTATTTTCAGTGTAGAAGAGATGCAGGATCTATAGGATTATTGATAACTGTCTAACCTTTAAAGATTTTTACTTTGTTAATAACGAAACTCAGTGATCTTTTCCAGTATTTACCATAGATATGCAATATCACATAACCCTCTTTCTTTTTCTCGTATCGATTGGTAATATGAGATAAAGGCTACCTAGGAAATAAGAACTCTGTAGACTAGCACAGCCTGTATAGGATCTTTATGATTATGATCAGTGCAACTTCCTATAAGAAATGGCACTTCATCACATAGCACCGAATGATTTAACGATTCTACATGCAACAAATGTCATGCTATGTACCCAAAAAAGTGGCCCAACCTTTAATTCAAAATTTGTTTTCACCTGAAAAAGGGCTTACGTTCAACAAAACGTATTTCAATATTGAACTATTAGAAATCAGGTAGCCGCTACATTGACTCTGTAGTTATATGCTCTTCAACGTTATTGAAAACTGATTTCGACAAAGTAGCAATCATCAATCAGTGAGCTATGCCAATCACAGGAATTATAGTACTATATCTACTATGCTTCATTATATAAACGAAGCAGAATCTATTTGTTTAATAGTTATAATCATTCATTTAGACAGAAAAATACCAATTTAACATGAAAATTAGTTAATTACTGGTAAAACTCTTAAATCATTTCAAACTAGCGGCTTTTTAGATAACAACAGCTAATGAGCGTTTCTATATGAACACTTCACTATAGGTGGACTCATCGAGCAAATGCTGAATAGGCTTTTTTGACGCCATCTATAGTAAGTGCATAAACAACTTCGGAAATGTCATGTCACACCAATAGAATCGATCCTACAAAAAATTGTTCGTTGTGCTTTACGAACGATCATAGAGATTGGTTGTCTCCACCCTTTAATGCAACTCTGAACTTTTATACCAACCTGTTATTTGTACGCAATTGGTAAAAAAAGAGGACAGAACAATACATAAAATCGATATTTTTTACAGATTGAGAAATCGCATGGTGTTTTTACTAAACACCTTAACAAATAAACTGAACAAGACAGTGTCGTAATTACTATGAATTTGCTGCATACAATATGATTTTTCAAATATAACTGTAAAAATTTTTAGGAAAAAAATAAAACAGTAAGTCAATTGTTAGTATTTGTTCTCTTCATTTTGTAAATGAAATTATATATCTTCACAAAAAATAGGTGAATGCATCGTTCAAGTGATCTAACGGATGAACCTAGCCGTTTCAAACAATTCGGATGGGAGCAATGGGAGAATCAACCATTTGCTGTTATTTTCCGGTATGTAGAAAATGAACCCTACAGTAATGTAATAAAATCCTAGCAGACAAGATACTATTGTTGTTACTTCGTTGTTAACTTCATAGCTTCTAGAAATGACTAATAATTCAAATTTTATGATAAGCAATAACATGTAAGATATTTCTGGAATATATGATATGAGAAAAATGACTTGTGTAGAATTTTCAAAATTATATTTCAGTTTTCTGATGATATTTTATTCGTTTAGTCCCGGCACTTATGGTCTTGATCGTTATGTTGTCAAACGTTACGTCGAACAAGTTTTAGGACAATGCGAACGATGGAAACAATTGGCACCCTATTTTTACAATATCACACCATCACCTCGTGCTTACACAATAACTTCCTATGAAGTTGAACTAATGCAAAGAATACTAGATTTTCATCTCAATAATACATTACATTTACGAATTTCAACTGCGAGCGATCAGTTAATGGAATATGATGAACTGATTGATTTCATTCGTCGTGCTCAAGACTATGCTCGTGCACATGCAAATTCTACGAATAATACTCGTTTAGTTCCAGGAAAAAAAACTGCAATTCCGTCTATACCGAGTATTCATTCTTCCTATGTTTTACCGCCATCGGCAAAAACTATGATGCCATTTCTATCGCAGCCGACAATATCAAAAACGAGCCCAGTGAAACCTATACTCTCTAGACCTCCGGCACCTTCAACAATATCTCCTGTATCTTCAGTACAATCGAACAAAACTTCCAACACATCAACACAAATCAATGGTCATAATACACCGCAAACGTCAGTTGATCTTGCTACTCGATTACCATCAAATGTTCAAGTCAAACCTAATCTGATATCGCCACCAAGTACTATTTATTTTCAAAATAAATATATATTTGTTTACTATTGTTGTTTGTTTTTTATTCATTTAGATACGAATTCATCGTATCCTACTCCGCCATCATCAACAACATCAAATCCAACTAGTCTTGTTATTCCACCTGAACTGTGTCCAAATACATTATATCATGCTAAAGTCGATGGTAGTGGTTGGGTACAAATCAATAATGTTTTTCTTCCATTTATAATGAAACATCGTCAACGTCTTGTACCCTATCAAGTCCTTGTGTCTTGTAAAATACTCGAAGCTGAAGAATTACGTCCGATATTAACGCGTGCAACACTGGCTGACGTCACATTAATGAATTGTATGATACGTGAATGCAAAATAAATAATGAAGAAATTATAGAAAATGCGCCATTAATCAATGTTTATCATGTACTCGTTGGCACAAAAAATCTTGTCTATGTTAAAGTTCTACCCAAAGACAATCCGACATCAAAAATAAATCGTCAATATAAAAGTGTTTTGGCATTACGTGGTGGTTCTCTATATATAACATATCGTACAGTACCATTCGTTTGTTCAAGTAATCATTCCTATATCCCATTAAATGATATTTTAAGCATCTATCCATATTTACAAACGCAACTAAAACCATTAGCTCGTGTGCCACGTACCCATGAATTAGATTTTTTACAACTAGTACAAATGTATCATGACGAAAAAGAACTGCCATCGGACACATTACTAATTGATATGGACGATTTAAATCAAACACAAATCATTCCATCAAAAAACATGACATTAATTGAGCATCAAGCAAGAGAAAAAAGTAAACTTGAGCAACAAATACTTCTATTAAATAACTCATCGTCAACAGCAAACAAACGAAAAAATCCGGAGTCAAATGATAACAAACAACCACAACAACAGAAATTAAAAACATCATCAGCACCGTCAAATAATTATCCACAATCAGCAACATCTACACCAGCACTCATTCGTCCACCGACAGGCTATTATCCTCCTCAACAACCGCCATCATCATCATCAAATTATACTCCACAGTATCAGCAAAATCATTGGCTATCATCAAATTATGAACAACGCGGAAGGACTCGTTGGCAATAATGAATAATTTGTATATATACAAAAGCCAACAGTCTATATATTTTCTTCTGTATATCTTTGCTCAAAATGGTGTAGTGGATTATTTGTTATTATTATATTCCTATTCTTGTTGCTTATTCTTCTTTTTTTTTGTTTCATTATTAACCCTTTTACTCCTGTGGAGTTTTGTGACCATAGTGAACTTAATGGTTCAAATCAAAAAACACCAAAATCGAAAGTTTGTTTATGTTTGGATATTTCATTAATAGATTTCATCGATTTTTTTTTGTCGAAGACGAGATAAAAATAAAGCTAAATTCATGTCATAACAATTCATTTATCAAAGTATTATGAATGGAATAATTTGAGCCTCTTCTGAAGAATAGATTAAGAATATCCACCTTATCAGGTTAATAGAATTACGAATAAGTCTCACCCAATGGCTTACGCGTATTGAAATGCAACGACAATAGCTAAATTCTATCTCTACAAGGAATAATGCAAAAGGCTGTTAAATGATTTTTTTTATGATGTAAAAACAAAAGGCACGAATGTATTCATTTGTTTTGATACGGTACGCCTTCTTAATGTTCCACACAAAGGCTTCATTGTGAAAACATTAGCATGCATTTTTAATTGAATAGAAGCTACTTTTTTTCTGTGTGTAAAATATGCCTCTAGAAATATGTGTCGCTTATGAAAGAAATCTATTTGTATCACAACAGATGTTTGTAAACTTGTTATCCTCTACCAGGTCATATTGGCCGACTAATATAAACCAGTTTTTTAGAATAATAATGCATTAGGTGGAGACAATTTTCTAAATACTATGTATACTATTTCATAGGTTGTAAATTTTAGGAGAAGAAATTTAACTTTTCAGTAATTCTTGATAAAGATTGGAGCTAAAAACAGTTTTTCTTGAGAAGAGAGAAATAGAACCCTGGTTTTTGTTTTATTTCATTTACTCATAGAAATTGATTATTCTGATGTTAATGAAGTTGACACGCTCTACAAAGAGTATAATCCATTTACGCAGTAGTTATTTTTATAAAAATTCTTCATTAAATATGTGAAAGTGGTATTTTTCAGTAACTGCTAATAAGCCACATGGAGTGCATCTTTTTCTCTAACTAGTAAACACAGAAAATAATACGATTGTCAGAATCTACAAATTTTTCTGCAGATGACAACGATTGAGAAAACCAGTGTATAATCATTTTTAACTAAATTACCACCGGTGAAAGATAGAAATTTGCAGTTTTTCGTTTTCAAATTGAAATCCTAACGAAGTGAACGATTAGCTATCCGAACTAACGAACACAGTACGATCCTAGGAAACAAAACAAATGATTCATCAACAAGCTATTCAATCATATAGTTTCACCAGAAATGACATATTAATTCGCGATAAATAGATCTCTACTGATAAAATAATAATATTATTGTGAAGTATTTTCGTCTCTATTCTTCTTCATCTTCATAATGAAACTAATTCGCCCGCATTGAACTTCACCGATGTTTGAACTAATACCTGAGGGTATGTCACTTGCTTGACTTTGACTAAAAATCAACGCTCACTCACTGGATGCTACAGGGTGCATGCTAAACATCCGTGATATTCTCTAGTCGGAAATTTATTGAATATAAAAATTAGACTTTGAATATTGAATTCGTATCCCATTCCTAGAAGATATAAGTAGCACACAACGGTTCCCAGATTTTAATCATCACGATTATTTTATGAAAAATGAGCCATCTTCCATGCATAAACATTTGAAAACATCCAAACCTACATTTTGTATTAAATTTCTATCTGCTCGATAACGATGTCTCCGTTTTGCATCTATGCGTAGAAATCAATCTAGACAAATATTCGTTCGTTTTTGTAAATAACATTATTGGTGCCATCAAATTTACAATTGAATCACTACTAGTCATGTGATTGCAGAAAACCTCTGGCACATCAAATATAATCATCAACACACTATTATCGAATTTTGAGCGTCATTTTTACAAAAAAAATAAGATTTTCTTTTTTTTTCGAACGATAGGTATTTATGTTAAAAAATCGATATTCTTATTTTACGTAATATTAATGATGGAATTGACAGAACAGAAAAGAAAACAATATTACGCTCTCTCTCTCTTGTTTTTTCTACAACTGATTCTGCTGACTATTGAAATATAATAAACTTTGAAGAATAAAAAAAAAACTGAAGTATTGTAACATACAGAAAACTTCCAGTAAGCTCTCAGTTATGCTACTTAACGTTACTGTACGAGAATAAGGAACGAAAATTATGAAAGCAAATAACAAGTGATTATAAGCATCAGAGAAATAATAGAAAAGAAAAAACGAAAATCGAAATGAACGAGAAAAATGAACGAAATAAAAAGAGAAAAACAGCTATAAATAAATAAATATAAATACAGTAAGAACTGTTTTTGAGTTTCTATTGCCCTATTTACGTGACCAATATTTCGGCGTTGGTATATCTGTTAATGTCACTAGTTGTGCTTTTCCGCCAGCTGTTCGATCATCATAATCAAGTTTATTACGTGCAAATATTAATCGTATATCGGAATGCATATATAATTTACCCGTTTGTGATGTTACGAATCTGTAAAACATAATAGAAAATCTAAACAATTGAATGTCAAATAATATTTCATACCGAATATGAGCTAAATATCTGAGATTTCCTTTTGATGAAGATGTTTTTTCAGGTTTTTTTGTACCATCACCGGCATTTTCTGGCATAAGAACAATTCGTTGACGTATAAATGTTCGATGATCAGGTGGCATATCACTTAAATCATATAATATTAAAAATAAATGTATAGCTGTTCCATTTGGATTCAATAAAGCTAAGGTTATCGTGCCTTTGGTCGGAGCATGATAACCACGTTTTGGTAGACATTGCAAATTAATGAAACCCTACGGACAAAAAATACGATTAGATTAGATCGAATGAGAATTTTCTACAAACGAGATAAGGCGATGCTGCCTGATGTTCCGATACATTAAACCAAAACGTAGTCACTGGTAACACTACTTGTTTAGGCATAAAAAGTCCACTTGCACCTAATTTAACTGTAAAACCATCAAGTATATCACACGGAAGAATTTTTCCATTTAATAACGATTCCTTTAAAAAAAGAGTAATTCAATATGAAAACGAAAACGAAAGGAAGAGTTTAATTTACAGTGAAATTGCCACGTAAACTATTGAATGTTTCAATATAGGACTTTTCACGTGCCCCATTAACACCGGCTTGATTAGCAATAGTTGTCGATGAAACTACTTCATGTTCATCATCAGTTTCAAATGCACTGCACGATAAAACACTAGAATAATCATAATAACGAAATAGAAGTCTGTATTTCGTCAAAATCATATAATTGCTTTACCTTCTTAATAGGCGTGGATTACTCGTTCGTTTAGCCAATGGAGAATCTCCATGGCATGTTGCTGTTCTCAATGGAAATATCTTTGGAGTCTTGAAAAAAACAAAAATATTCTAATAAAAAATTATTTGAATACGAATCTTACTTGACGTGGCACCGGAGTTCGAATACTGTTGAGATTAAGTCGATTTTGATAAAGCACACGAATAGCTTTTTGTTTTGATCTTTTAAAATCAATATCTTCAGGCTGAGAAATTTTCAGTTCATTCTAAAAAAATTCAAGACATTTTTCACCTGTCATCATGATTGTTTTTCTTTTTATTTATCGATATTGAAAATAAGACTAGCTTATGAACAAACTTACGTAATCTATTAAAACGATAGAAAATTTAGAACATGACTTGACTCAGACATTTCAGGTCAAATCAAATTCGAAAGAAGATCCTTAAGTGTGATGATCCAATTCCAATTGGCTTTATGATATTTTTTTGGAGCTCGGTGACATAGGAGATTCTTCCCATTGTATGTCTATAATTAATTAAAGCACATTCAATGTTACACCTTTTTCGTTGAATGTGATGAAATAAATTAAAATTTCCTATCTATTTTTCTGAAGTTTATAATGACCTAACACTTTTACCAACAGTTGACGAAGAAGGATGCTGTATCCGATTGTATGATTGACCTATTGTGTTCTGCTTAATATCATAAAGCCGATAGGAAATGAAAGTTCACACTAGGGACTCTTTTCTCGTTAGTAGATTTGTTTTTACAATTGATTAGTTATGTGAAAAGATCATGTTTTCTTTTTTTTAAAGTCTTATCTAAGAAATATTCGAAAATATTAAATCAGTTTTAATCGACAATAAAAAAAAGAAAAAGAAAAAGAAAAACTGTTTGTCATATCATTCTAGAAAACTACTTACACTTTTGATATCACTTCCTTTATCATTATTAATAGATGGGTATTTCATTGGTACTTTAACTTTATCGGTTGGACTCATAATAAAATGATCTAAAGAATTTTTCTGTTGTTTTATTGTTGACGGCTCGTTATTATTTTTATGATCAATATCTTTTAAATCAATATGTAATTTATCACTCGTTGTTGTTGTTGTTGTTGTTGCTGTTGTTAATTGATTATTGTCGGAAAACAAACCATTTGCTGACCCCGCTGTATTAAATATCGGTTGTTGATTGAATTCACATGTTCGAAAACGTTTTTTTCGCGATGAACTTATTGAACAATGACAAGTAAGAGAGTCCTGTAAACTATTATCAAATTCTGCATACTCGTCGTCGTCGTCGTCGCCTTCAGCAGTATCGTCGTTATTATTGTTGTTATTATCGACTGTGATACCTTTCGGTTGTTGTATTGCTATTGGTAAACTTCTTGGTCGTTTGTTTTGCTGCTGCTGCTGTTGTTGTGACGGTAGCGAATTCGTTGCGATTGTTGTTGATTGCGAATCATCTTCAGTGTCACTTGATAGTTGATTTTTATCTTCGTCGTTGTTTACACATTTCCGACAACAAATAGGTGTATGCTTGGTTGATATCGGTGTTTGAGATAGGAATGAACTCGATGATGAACTTAGAGATGATGGAGGTGAATAACTAGCATCTTGATAAAAAGAAGTCTGTTTTTGAAGATGTAAATCAATAAATTGTTCAACTAGATTACGATCGGAATTGTTCGGTAGTTTGGGAGATGGAACCGGTGGTGGAGGCATTATGATCGAATCGGGTGACGTAAGAAATAAACTATCAGGTAGTGAGCTTATTGACGAATTCAATGTTGTAACGTTCGATTCATAGCCAGATGATGACGATAATGAATCAGTTTTCGGAGTTTCAGATGAATCATTAAATAATGAAGTAGACGAGGAATATTGAGATGATGTTTCGTGAAGATCATTACTGTTCGAATTTGAATTGAAAGACGAAATCAACAGACTTGAATTCATTGATGAATCCGAATAGTACATTGATAGAGATGTGTCAGGAGTATGTGCAGACCTTGATGTTGGCGGCAATAAATGATGATCGTCTAAAATAAAAACACATTTTTTTCAGATTTGAATGAAGAGTTCGATATGAATTGCTTATATTATTCTGAATAGTGCACTTGAATAGAACCTCGAGGGGCTTTTTTTTCGTTGCATAGATAAGTTTTCACTGAATTCCTATCAAAATTCTCGACTCGTTTTTGTTTTCGTACATGTTTATTCTGTAGATCGATATTCTGTTCGAATAATTGTTGATGGACTAACACAATGAGTTATGTAATTTTAATTAACAGAATCATTGATGAATGATAAAATAAGTACGAAATTTGAGTGTGTATAAAATTGTGTGCAACTGCATACATTGACGACTCGCGTTATCAATGGATGTCTATTTTTTATTGAAATGTCATTGTTTCTTACCACTCGATTGTTAAGCATCTGAATACAACACTGATGTTGTATTTCGCGCGAGTCTTAGCATTAGTTTCTCTTTTAATCCGAGTTTGGGCGTATATTAACGAAGAACATGACAATCAATAGAAATTGCTATGCACCACTTCACCAGAGAATTCTCAAGAGACATTAATCCTCTCGTTTACTGCTTCTCAAATTTACGAAACACACAGTGAAAAAAAGAAAAATAACTCGATGAGAAAGTAAAAATTTTTCTTTTACCTGAAGGTAACCAGATGGTATCTCTCGATTCTTCATCAACGATTGTTAATAATGTATTGTTTGTTTGTTCCAATCTTCGTCTATGCATATTTTTTAAATCATTACAGTCAGTTGTTGAACGACGTGTTGTTATTAATGCTGATTGATTTGAAAAATATTTCATATCATCGGAATATAATTTACCATGAAATTTTTCATAATTATAAAAAGACGGTGATACAGATGTTAATGTTTCATCCAAGGTCGATAAATTATTTAATGTCGGCGGTGGCAGCGGCGGTTTTGATCGATGATAACGACTTGCTGTTGTGTACATATCATTTGCACAACTTTGCCGACGTTTCGACATCATCTTCCATTTCGATGGCTGCTGCTGCTGCTGTTGATGCTTATTAGCAGCTTCAATTTGTGATAAATCACGCTCATCGGACAATGGAAGATCGCCAGTTGATGCATGTGGTGATTTAAACATACGATTGAGTGAAAGAATTCGATTGGTTGAAGATGAACTAGCCGGTGGTGATGAAGTATCGAAAACCATTGCTGACAGTGGAAATTTCATTAAAGATATATAGCATTCCGTAATTGAAATGAATTATCTAAATAGACAATAGGTTTTAATGGACATCGTAATTTCTATTGAATTATATAAACAATAAACACAAGCAATGTGTACGTTGTTTTCATCAAACGGTAAGTAATTCGAACGGATAAAAATTATTCTCATATATTTCAACTGCAGAATATCACGCAAGCTACATTGTTCAATAATTCACTGAAAGTTAATTATAGAAATTAACATTAGATATCAATTTTAACATCACGACAAACTACAACAAAATATTCTTTCGTTGACACTCACTATCGAACAATAATAACCTTAGGTTAAATTAACATTCGAAAAATGAAAGACTATTCATTTTGAACAAGTACACGAATCGAAACGATTATCAATACTTGCCATGAAACATAATCGATAGGGTATTACGTTTGCGTTCACTTCAATTTTGACAGGGCAAAATCAATTTAATTTTAGTCTGTTTGTATTCTACTATCAAAAAGAAAACTGCATAGGCTTACAAACAATAAAAGCATAGTATAACCAAATCAAACAAATTTGATAAGAACAACAACTAACTCTTTACTATTACGACTATCAACTTGAATTATTTACTTTCATGTCAATTGACCATGCTTTTTATTTTTTGATAGAAAAAAACAAGACTAACTTTATGCTGTTATGAATATCAATCAATTAAAAAACCGAATACAATTCTTGACTATTCAATAAAGCAAATTTTTCTACGAAAAGATTCTATCATAATTAGTTAATATCTCCATTGATCCACAAGTCATGTGTTGTATTGATTGAGAGAGAGAGAGAGAGAGAGAAAGCCATCTGTCTACTTTCTCGAATGGGGGTGTCTTAAAAAAAGAATATAGCCCCTTAGAGACTCATATTTTTCATTAAACACTTAACTCTATTTGCTTCTTTTTGTTTACGAACTAGTTCGAATATATATATATATATATATATATATATATATGCGCTCGAATCGATAATAAAAAACAAGCGTCAAATCAAATAATATTCATCGTTATGCATTGAAAACAAAATATATCTTCGATCGAGTAAAATCATCTACTCCTGATGAATATAATTTGTCATTCATCGTAAATATAAGCAGTCGAGTATTGAATAGGAACAACTAACGTTGTTATTTTCCTAGATTCTATTTCTTTTTGCTTGCTATTTTTAACTTTTTTCTGTTTAAGAATCCTATGTGGTTTCTGTTAAATTGATCGAGCAATTTTCTTTTTTTTCTGCCGTTCGTGCACTCATATTTCTTTCCTGTCTTTACTTTACTAGACATGGTTGTTCCAGTTATAATATAAGAGCAAAAAAACAACTGGTATAAATCGATTATTTTGCCTTTCCTCTCTCTCTCTCTCTCTTCTTATGATTATTACTTATGCTCTCACCTGTGTAGAAGATGGTCATTATCAATTCAAAATGTTCCATCATTCATTGTTGTCTTCGGCCGATTAAATTAATGCTAGAAAGAATAAATTTAGTATATTAATAAGATGAACAAATGAGAAAGAAAGAGAAAGAAAAACTGGTGTGAGTGTGCAAATGCATATAAGACACTGCCTTACATCCATTCGATGATAGAGTGACAGAGAGAGAGAGAGAGAGACAACATACACTAGACACTCTCGTCGTTGTTACGTGCACTCGTCGTAACAAACACATCATTCTTCGTTCGGCACACCGTCAACCGCATCAGCAGATTTTTCTTTATGTGTTTCCCTTTTCTCTTCTTTTCATATGGGCAACGATGTCGACGATAGAGAATACTATTGTCGTCGGCTGACTGAACGATCCTTTCCATTTTAATACAAATACAATCTCCAATTAGTGGGACAGTATTTATCTCCCTTACGTTTTCGTCGTCCAGATAGAACGACATTAAAATTACATTTGATTTCTTTTTCTCTCTATTCTACTACAGTCATTTGCTCACATGGTCGAAAATTGCCCTTGAGATGTAACAGTGAAGACATTTTGTTTTCGTTATTCTTTATACTGGTGATAAAGTACATCTAAAAGATATCCATACAAGTTGTTGTCAAGGTTCAAGGGTAATAAGAAACGAATTTGAAATGGTTTTCGCGTTTATAAAAAAATACTACGACTGATTTATGACGATGAATCTGAGATTAATTTTACATGTAATAGATTGTGAAATTCAAGCAATTTGTTGAATATCAAACTCAGATTTACATAATTCAATAATTGCAAAGTTTTATTATCTTCAACAAGCAATTATATCTTTCTTTTGTTCGAAGTCAATGGTTGCTTAAATGAATTGAATAGAAGCTGTTTGCTCCCTTTTGGTTTTGCATTGTACAAAAAAAAAGAAGAAAGCAAATTTTACTATCAATAGAAACATCAAAGTGAAAACAGAAGTCTACAATTATATTCGAATTGACAGCTACCAGCTGTGTTTGCAGAATGTAGACGAAATAGGTATACACCTATAGAATAACGAAGAGAAAGAAAATTGCCTATAAACTGTCCGTGCATGAACACAAAATAAAGATGTTTTGTCCTTTATCCGAAAAATAATAGTCTATATATAATATATATTGTTATTCGCCGGCGACTAGAGAGAAAAACAAAACAATAACAAAATATATTCTGGTTTCATCATAAATGTTCGAAGGAGTGGATACTAGGTACAAGAAGAAGAAGAAGAAACGGTTCGCTTAAGGCTGTACTTTTTTGTATTTTCTCTTCTGCTTCTTCCTCTTACTCGTCAACAATAGATACATTTCACTATCAGCGCTATGATATTTATGCACCAGATGATAGTTATTTATTAACAGGACTGATTTCATGTATTTTGCTTTAATGAAAAAGACTTTACCGTTTCAATAGAGATCAATTGATGGTAAACAAATAGAAAACAATCGTAGAAAATGCTAAATATTGAAGAATGAAGTTGAAGGTTGTTTTATTAAAATGCTAAATCGATCGTGCCTGAAAAGAAAAATGTACATATAGGAATGCATGGTTATGTAGAATAATAGTCTATAGCGATCTTGTTAGATGGATATACGACAAACAACACTAGTAGGCTGTGGTTTGTCCATTCCTTCTCTTCTATTTTTTCTTGCTATATAGGAGCTACTACTCTACTCGATGTAGGTTCGCGATAGATGATTACCATATGAGAAATCATACTTTTTCATTCTCTTTCTTGTACTCAATTCTTTTCTCTCTAGGCTTTTTCTTTTTCTTTCTCTACCAGATGATCGATGTAACAACGAATAAATAAATGTTAATAAGCTAGCAACACAATGTTGTTCTTATGTCCAGTTTATTATGATAAATAAAAACTAATGAATGATTAAATAGTGCTTAGTATCTTACGTGAATTTAAAGTTCAATATTGTTTTGTTATTAGGTTTTTTTCTTACATGTACTCTTCATATTTCATGTCTCTTAAACTTGCTTATTGTGTGCATGTTATGTATGTGGATGAAACACCTTTTTTTCTTCTCTTTTTTTTCGTCTGTCTAAGGGCGCGAAGGCAAAAAAGCAGCCAAGTAAGCGAACAACACGCGCGCACTCTGTCTCTCTCTCTCTCTCTCTCTGCGTGTGTGTGTGTGTGTTATAAAAGACGAAGATGTGTATGAGAGAAGAGAGAGAAAGTGGGAGACTAGAAGCAAAAGAAAGAGTAAAACGATGAAACAGTAATAGTGTGCACATACATCTAGAGCTATAGATTGACCAGCTGGTCGCTATGATATATATATAAATACATGAATATTTCAAGGTTGTGTTTTTTATGCTTTGTACTATCGCTATGCACTTCAAAACAATGTCAAATGTATACGAGAACATTCAGATGTCATAATGATAATTTGATAATAAATTATATATATATTGAATAGCGAATGCAGTTCTTTTTTTTATGAAATAAAAACCTAAGAGATTTGTCTTATTTGAAAGTTCAAGTACTACAATCGTTGATATTTGATAAACTTAGAAAAACGAAGCTTTTTGCAGTGTTGACACACTAAGCATCGTTTTTTGAGAGACAGTTTCAAATATCAAGTAAACCTTATTTTCGTATGAGATATTTTATCCAGCAAACTCATCGCTCACGTCTGAGTGAGCCAGATTAAATTAGAGATAGTAAACATAGAATAAACTCTATACACAAACCAATCTTTGTTTAGTATTGACGAACAAGAAAAATTGGTAAATATCAAATATACGAAGTTTACTATGAATAGCTGCTTTTTTTTCTTTTATTTCACGTCTCAAAATTTGTACATATTAGTTTGTTTATTTGATTATGTAATATAGGCGAAAATTAATGATTAGTCCATGAAACTGACAAAAAAATTTCTTTTCATATTTATCATTAATTCATAAAATGTACTATCGTGATATAAGTATGAAATTAGATCAAAGTCTGATCTATGATTAAAACAATGTCTGACTGTCATGATAGAGGAGAGGTTAGTTTTTACTTGCCAAAAAAATACAGATTAGTTCTGGATGCCATGTTTTAATCAAATTAAATGACGTTATCATTGATTTGATTAATATAGATGACAAAAAAGACCGTTAATATCTGCATCTATTTCTCTTCATATATAGCAAAAACGGAATAGTCAAAATGTTATGTCGTCTTTAATATAAGATTGTTTTGTCTTTTCTTTTTTTCTTTCTCAGATGTTGCTATGCAAATAATATCGTGTGCTTTTTTGCCTTATAATATCTAAGAATAGAAACAATGTTGACTTAATTTGCTAGAAAATAGACGACTATCATGCGTCCGTTAACATCGGCATAGTTCATTTCTTGTTTTGATTATTCTACATTTAAAAGAAATCCAATGAGCACGAATAAGTTTTTTTTTCTATGGATACACGAAACTGATGCTTGAATCAGACTTTTTTGTTTTGCTACAACAAACGAACAACAACAAAAAATACAAAGTGAGAAGTTAACTGTCTAACTGGTTTTTCTATTTTTCTTCGATTTCAATAAAAATAATTACACGAGGGGGAAATCCCTCGAGAGAAGTTCTTGCGCTGAAATAAACTAATTTCTAAATGTCTTTCTTGATTAAAAATAAAATATTCATCATATTTATTTTATTTTATCTTAAAACTAGAATGGTTGCTAACAAAAGCATTCAGCTGATGACAACTATTAATCAACATATGTATTTCTCTTTGCTCTTTTTATTTTGATTTCATGAGGGAGTGAATTTTATCTTGTTCACTAAATGTCAAGATAAGGACAAATTCTCTAAAGAATAAGGTTTCCTATGAACGATTGCACGAGAAACAGCGCATTCTTTTTGCCTCCCAGAAATAATCAGACTGACGGAACAATAACTCGTTTATATTGCTTTAACAAATATTGACTCGATCGTTCATCGTTATTTTCAATACCAAATCATCACCGTAGAAAGAATAGTAGATTAGAAAGTATTCATACAAAAAAAAAAAGAAAAAGAAAAAGAACGAGTGATAGAAATACAACATACATCTATGTACTTGAATATATAACATTAAATCATCCTTTAATGTTGATGACAGACATTATTCTCACATAAATTTCCATCAATTTTTTCTTCTTCTTTGTATTTAAGTGTGTGATAAATATAAATAAAGTTTGACTATTCGAATAGTAAAATAAGAAAAAAGGCCATTTAAATAACGACTAGTTAAAACTGAACATACTCCTCGTTGGATTAGTTGGTTCGAAGGTTGATTGAAATATTACATAAGAAGTCTTTTTGTTTCAAACAGTGATAAAATATACTGAGCTTAAACGACAATGAATTGTGTCTATACTTTAAGCGTTCAGATTAGAGATTCAACACACGTCGACGCTGTAGAAAACTATGCCCGCCTTTGTTCGCCTAGCATTAAAAATACTGTTACGAATTACCTTTTGATTGATAACATAACTGATTCGAAACAAGAGAATCATTCAACTATAATCTATACTACTGATCGAAACAATCTCTATTCTGACATATTTTGTTTTTTTATCTAATAATCCTTATCATCAGAATTTAAGCTTAACTCCATGCTGCATATCTATAGTGTAGATAGATTAACATATATTGCTATTTTTTAGATGATGATATATACGTATATCTAAATCAAATTACTTTATTATACCTTCAATTGGTGTTAGAATCAGTACGACCTACAGTAAAAAGAAACAACATAATTAGTAGTTTGTAGAAAAAAAATGCAAAGAAAGTCATAGTATATACCGATATTGCAGTATAGTATCTCTATTGCCTAGCACGATCAGGAGGCATTTTCACAATTGAACAACATGGCAGCAACTCCGAATAGTTCAAATAAAAAACGTGATAATGTGACATGATACATACAGATCTGAAATAGACAAAACACATGTCTGCCGATGTTATATCGCGATTGAATATAAGTTTGAAAAAAAAAAAGAAAAGAAAAACAAGATTTCACATTTCATTATATATATATGTGTAACAGAAATAATATGACAATCAACAACAAAAACAAAAACAACAGCAACACTACATTGGCGGTAGAGGTGGTGGTGGTGGCCATGGATTACTGGATGGTATTTGACCGCGAAGTGATTGTGCAAACATAGCTGGTGGCATACTACATGTTGAAAACAAAAATAAAAAATAGAAATTTTATTTGACTTTTGATTAAATTATTTACGGAGGCATTGGTGGCGGCATCGGCGGTCTCATGTAAAAGTTTTGATGAGACGGCGGTGGCACGACAGCCGATTGAGGAGGTGGAAGTGGCGGTGGAGGAGGAGGTGGCGGCGGCGGTGGTGGTGGTGGAGGCGGTGCAGTTAATGATCGTCGAGATGATTCATCATGTGACAATGACTTAATGATTATGAAAAGTAAAATATATTTCATAGATCGGAAAAAAATTTAAAACATACATGATGATAAGATGTTGAAGATGAACCAGAAGGATTTGCTTGAGTACCGCCTACACTTGATGAATGATGATGATGATGATTATTTCGTGAAGATCGATAATTGGATTCATCATCAACTCGTGCCTAAAGTTTATTTTTGATTAAATACTTAATCAAGCAAAAACCACATCGTATTCTTCCAAATCAGTTCTCTTTCTTTGCTTTTAGTCATATCCATTTGACTTACTCGTTTAGTCGATGGAATAGATCGTGCTGTCGACGGTGATTCAATAGCAATAGGTTGTATAGGTGATGTTACAGTAGAATTTGTTTGGGTTGGTGTAAGCATCACTGATGGATTCATCATCGTACCATTGCCTGCTGCTGCAGCTGCTAAACTATTTTTTGAGTAAAGATCCAAATGTTGATGGCAAATATCTAGAAGAAAAAAAAATATACTGTTGACTTTTTTGTATCTTTGAAAATAAAACAAATCTAACCTTCAATAATGTCTTTTGTTAAGCCGTCAACAAATTGTTCCCACCATTTCTGTTTACTATTTTCTTTTTTTGTCGTCCAATCTGTTATTTCAAATTTTGATAATTTACAAGCAAGATATAACACAGCTATTGCAATAATTTCTGGCTCCCATTGTAGACATAATGTTGTACAATAACTAAAATACAACGAAAAGAATATACTTATTTTTTTACCATCAAAAATTGTACGTGAAAATACCTATCGTTAACAAATGTCCAAGCCATTTGAAACATTTGCCGTATTTGTTCTTTATCGCCGACAATTGTCTTTGCGTATTGTTTAAGAAACGAATACGGACTTGCGATACAAAAGTCAAATTTAACAGTCGGTAATAAAATGCGTTCATATTGTAAGATTAAATCTCCTTTTTCATCGCCTAATGTTGGAATATAACGTTCACGAGGTCCTTCAAGTATTTGGCGTGCTGTTTTCATAATATCACGAATTTTTTTTGGTGTTTCTTCAACTTTACCGGATAGAAATAAACAACATGTTGCCATTGCCTGAGCAAAAAAAAAGATTTCCAAACCGGAACTTATGATATTGAAATCAACTTACGTATCGTGGATATTGTTTGAATGAATGAAACATATAAAATCGATGAAAAAATACGGCTCCCGTACCCATTGTTTCTGATCGTCTATATTGAATAGAAGAAGAAAAAAAAGTAAATTTGAATTAACAATTAAATATATGATACTTACAAGCCAAGTCGAATACCAAGATCAAGAATGAAACGACAACCTTCGCGTCGATAACGTTGTTCAGTTTCTTGATCAACACCATCTTGTATAGATGGTGTAGATTTTATTTCTTTTTTATCATAATACCATAAAGGCATGGTACATATTATTCAATAGCTATTGTCAATAATAAGAAAAGTCCTAGCGTTTATGTTTTGAATAATATATAGTTATATATATTGAAAATAGTATTTACATAAAAAGAATGTTTCAATCAAAATAAGTATTGTTATTTCCAATGAAACTGAAATAATTCGTCAGCGGCTCAGCTAATGGATCAGTGAGTAAGTGGCGACATCAGTTCAAATATCGAAGATTTTAATATAAAAATTTGATCATTTTAATACTTAAACTCAAGAAAAATAATTCAATATTTCGATTAGTTATATTTCATTATGAGAGTCGAAAAATAAGACTTCAACTGATAAGAATATCATTGAACAAAGCTTTCACATAATATCAGGGATCTGAAATAGGTTAGGAAGTACAAATATGTTGTCGAAGAAAATTACTTCAATAGACAGTAGTTTTCATGAAAGTATATAGAGTTGATATTAACATCGAGAAAATAATTTTGAATATAAATAAAAAGCAGTGAGGTTAAGCAATAGCATATAATGGGTACTTGCCATGACCAGTTTAGAATACGAAATTTTCCCGGTGGATGCTATCTTATCAAGAGAAGAAAAACAGTTTGAATGGAATACAGAATGTATACTGTGGTAGGCAGAGCTTGTAATAATTCAAAATTGAGTATTCTATCTCGACATGTCAGTCTTGCTTCATTAACCTTCTTGATTCTATTGTCTGAAAGCAATCATTAATGATTCAACTTTTGTTCGAATCTATCGAAAGGTAATGTCAACAGAAATTCTAAAGAAAAGAAGATGTTGATTATATCTGCAAATGATAATCGAGTTTTCTTATAGTTACAGCTGATGTTCATTCAATAATGACTTCACTTGCGTATGAGCCTTATGGCGCAATTAATTCTCTAGCAAGCAGTTGCTAACATTGACCTTCAATGCATAGTTGTGAATAATAATTTAGAACTGTCGGTACGATTTATTTAATACTTTTGATCGATGCTACTCATACCAAATAATTGATCATCGATAGAATAGCTTGAATTAGAAGTAGTCTTATAACTGGATTGATTAAACAGCTATTGGAAATCATAAAAAGATATGAATATTTATTTCCCTTTGGCGCTCAACCATCAATTTACACTAATAGCTAGGAAATAAAGAACAAATTTGTTTGAATTGCAATTAGTCTCGAAAAACAAAATTCAATGTACATTGTTTTTTTTCGAGTTGGTCACAGATGGTACCGGTTTTGACATTTCTAAATGTCAAAATTCTATATTTATATCTTAATACACACAAACGATCTTCATGTTGGATTGAGAATCAGTCATAAACAGATCATTTATGTACATATAAAGTGCAACAGTATCGAAACGTCCATTACTAAGATATTCTTTTTATCGATTTTTATGCTTATCTTCTGACTAATGCATACAGCAGATATGACGTAAATTGTTGTTATCATGAAGATCATTAAAAATATCTATCTATTACAATAAATCAAACAAGAGATTGTTGTTATTTTATTGTTATCGTAGAATAACTTTTGCCATCCGATCGAGCAATAAAAATTTACCGTTATCCAATATCTGTTTCTCAACCTATAAAATCAAAAGTATTTAAATATCATTTATCTATAGTTACACTTGTATGCATAGGTGAATACAACATTCGTGCGTCCTACAATAAAAATGAAAATAATGAGTAGAAAAGTTTTTCAATTTAGTTTTTTTTTAGAGAAAAATTACCATATTGAAAAATGCCCTTGATTTCCCTCAGTATGTTTTTTTACACTCACATATGCTACGAGCATGATATCAATATATAAAAAAAAAACGTTTACTAATGATTGTAATCAGCAAAGGTAATCAAGTGAACCTGTTACGCTCCATCTACGATATGATTCATATATCTTTATCATCAAAGATGATTTATTCATGTATAATTTTCTTTTCTTTTATTCTAGTCACGTTCATATTGACGCAAAAGAAAATAGAATTTCTCTGGGCGAACTCATACCCTAGATTGAAAGAATAAAACTTCGTCTAAAAAGAATAAAGAGGAGCCAATAGAGAATCTTTTAGAAGAAAGTAGCGCGTGTTGTTTCCTGGTAAATATTTTTGTACTTATGCTTTTAAATTCTATTTTTCTGTTTATAATTCAGATAAATTATTCATTTTGTTTCTGGAAAAATTCAAAGAAAACTTTAGAAGACTATACTATCGATATTTTCTTTACAAATACTTTGACTATAATTCGTTGCAATCCATACGAACGCCATGTGCTACGTGATATAACAATAGAAGCCATTGGACATATTAAATGTTCTAATTGGCAGTCATTTTTACCCGATGATCAAATTGAATATATAACATTACTTGAATGGCTCTACACAACTATAAAATGTGATAAGAAAAAACTCAAGATAAAAGAAGAGAAAACTTATTTTGAAATAAAACATCAAGCGAAAAAAGCATTTAAAAAGAATCCATTAAAGTTGATACGTGTTGGATCAGCTGATTCTAGTGAATTACATTGGAAGGAGGATGATTTTCAATTGTATTTCAAACATCCACCAAGAAAATTGTCAATAAATAAAACTGAACAAACAGAGGACGATTTTTTAATCGACATTTATTCGTTTAAAGGTCGACCTATTCTTTGCCGTGAAAGATACGTTCCTGCACAACAACCATGTTCCGATGATAATCAACATCAAAATGTTTCATATATTTGTTATTATAAAGTAAATTTAGTGAATTTAGTGTTTAAAATAGAAATCTATCTTTGATTTCGGTTTGTGAGGTTGGTGTTGCAGAACCGCCAACAGTAGCTGAAATGGAAAAAGAAATCAAAACATTACCACATGACATTAATCTTGACGAAAATTCAATAGTAGATCTTTATATGAATAAAAAACCTAAAAAAAAGTCATCGGGAAATATTTTTTTTATGATCATCATCGGTAGTTCTATTATTGTATTTATTATTGTTGGTATTAGTATATATTGTTGTTGTTGTGGTCAATCTGAAAATGAGAAAAAAGTCCAACGTATCAATAGTAATACATCAACTATATCGAATGCATCATAGAACTGATCTAATATCAAAGGTATTTTTAGATAATAAATTAAAGGTATCATGTTCTTTTTCACATATTTTGGAAGTTATTTCAAATAATGAGCATCAACGCAGCTATCAACATCATACCTTAAAAAGCTTTCCTACAAATGAGGCCTGCTGATAGATGAAATTCATGGAGCTTTGTTGGACAAAAAAGTCTATGGAACGGTTGTTGTTTGTCCTCATTCACATTTCTTTTATATTTAGATTGCTTTTGCTATTCTCCGCACTTACAACATCATGTCTAAAGCAACTTCTTTAGAAGATTTATCATTCTTCAATTGAGTTCACGCGGTTGCTCTATTATTAGATATATTTATATTGTCCGCAAAGTACTATCTGTTCTCATGATTAGAATGCTTCGGTTGCTTATTTCAAGTTGAGCATCAACAAATCTACATCTATATATTGTCAAATAACGCTTTTTTTTATTGATCATCTTTACTTTACTTTTTTTTTCGTCTGACTATTCGCATTTTATTACTGGATTAATATAAAAGACGAATGTATACGATAGATTCCAACACGTAAAATTCTATGTTTCACAGATAAAGCACATTCTAGATATAAGAATTCGTTAATTTATTTCTGTCATTATGAATAAACATGAAAGAGATGTGTGCACATAAACAGTTTTTACATTAAAATATATCTTACAAATATCAACAATGACATGCACAAAATGCTTTCCATTCATTTATTTTCTTCTTCATCATATAAATACATATTCGCACCTTCACACCCGAAGCTTAGATATGGAAGTGAGCGAGACAAAACATGAGATATTACAAATAATTTTCAAGAGACCCTGCATTTTAATTATTTTATGCAACAGAAAAATATCGACCATAGGGTATTTAAAAACAAAAGTTTTTCAATGGTTCCATAAAAATATGATCTACTGCTTTTTCATGAAATTATTATCGTAAATAGCAATTGCAGTAGTAACGAAGATAGAGTTTGAGACTAGGAGAGCTCAGCTTAGTGTGTGGCTACCAATAATAAGTCTTGTTACGAATAAATCGAACCAACAATCTACACCCTCAACATGTTTGGACTTTTTTTTTATTAATGCATGAAAACCAACTTTTTTTCGTCTTTTCTCTTTCGTAGCAGGTTTTACCATCATATTGACCAAAAACAAAATAATCGCAGACTTTTAATGCAATTCACGACAGCCACAAAGAACTCAAAATCAATGGCGATGTTTTCTCTAAAGCAAAAAGTCAGACGAGTTTTTCGTCTTGGAGTTTATCGATGCATTAACAACTACCGGTAAAGGTAAAATGAATGATTGGAAGAAAAGAAATTTCCAAACCTTCTTCAATCAAACGCTGTATAATTGGCACATACGAAGTTTTGATATGTCAAATTCTCAGTCATATACATTAGAGGAGATCTTTTCTAAAGAATGATGGAACCAAGGAGAGGAAAAGACTCGAGCAGGATATAAGAAATAACTCTGATTTACAGTCACATCTTCACGGGCTCATTGTATTACTTTTGTGACTTTCAGATTGTTTTTCAGTTGAAATAAGAAGCGCAACCAATGGGCGATGAAATTCAACAAATTAAAAAGGCAAAAGCTCTAAACGATGCAGTTATATTTGTTGGTACAGGTATATCCCGCGATACAACCAATAACGAGCACGATTTTGCTACCTGTGTTGGTTTATTAAAAAGTGGACTTCAAAGATGTCATCAGTCTGGATGGATTAGTGATATAGATATGATTGTCTTCATTGAAAAGTTCGACAGTCATCAAGCAATTATTGATGACTATTTACGTGCTGCTGATATAATTGAAAATCGTTTTAAAAAGAAAAGTGATGCTTATAAAGTATAACTAGTGGACACAACAGGAAGATTGGTACCTAAAAAATCTGAACTGATTGAACTTATCTATCTACCACTCCGTCTCACTTCCCTCCTCACGATGGTATTTGTTTTAATCAACACTGTATTTATCAACAAAATGTTTTAGTTATTATTTTGACAAAAAAAGAACTTCTAATAAAAGAGAAGAAATCATCAATGCGCATGCTTGAAATACTATTAAATATTATTTGTGTTTCTATTAAATTTTTGTACTCTATTGTTACTATAATCGCTAATATAGAGATTGCCTTGTCTATCGAATGCTATATCCATAGGATGATAGAATTGATTGGATCCATTGCCATCTTTGTCTTCGCCAACAATAACACTACCTTGTGTATCTCCTTTGGGCCAACACACTACACGATGTTTTCTCCAATCAACAGCATAGACAGTGTCTGATTCATCTACAAACACTCCAAATGGATCTGCTAGTGCCATTGGATCTCTGCTATAGCCATTACCGCCTGCAATAAGGATACCTTTTGTTGCATTTTCCTCCCACTTGACTATTCGATGATTGCCCCAATCCGAAACATATACTGAATGATCTTTATCTACGAAAATACAGGTTGGATGACTGAGCTGATTGAGATGAACACCTTTTCCGTTGCCACCTGCTACGACTGTTCCAACAGTCTCACCTTGTCTGTAGCGTTTTACTTCATGCGCCTTATGATCACAAACATATATGTTTCCATCGCTATCAATTGCTAGATCGGATGGATCTACACCAGGAATAAGCGTTTGTATACTCAAGTCAGTTTGACGTGGATATCGAATTACTCTTCTATTTCCTTCATCAGCGATTATAAAACTATCGGTAGCTTTGTCATAAATTACATCTTTTGGATGACACAATCGATCAACACGATTTCTTGGATCACCATCACCAGCAACTACTTTACCAGTTGTTGCACCTTTTTTCCATTCCACAACACGATTATTCGAGTAATCAGCTATATAAACAGTCTCATCATCATCGACATCGATACCTGATGGAAAATTGAGATCACCTAAACCAGTACCCCATTTTTTACCGCCTGCAACCGTTGTACCTTCTTGTATCCACTGTGCATTTTCAAGTTTTGGCATGCTTGATGATTCTACAGTATCAAACAACAAAATATTATATTTGTATGAAATCTTAAAATTTATGATAGCGATGAATCTGTCTTTTATCAAAATAAAAAAGAAAGTTGAACTTTTCGAAATGCAACCGAAACGAAACATTCAATAGTAATAAAGTATGATATACACTAGTCTTTTCTTTTAGATTTTTAAATTGATAGATTTTCAAGTAAAACTAATTTCACCAATTTCTAAGCGATGGTAAAAATTTTCTTTTCTAATCAATTCTGTTTTATCAAAATTTTGACATGATGAATTTCAGTTGAATATTTAAACAAAATTAAATCGAATCTTCTCTTAAAAATAAATTCTAAACTTACTTGAATTGCCTTCATTTGATAAACCTTCGGCTTCATTTATTTGAGCCATATTTGACGCTTTACTATAAAATGATCTAAAATCCAATAGCATAAATTATTATGTTGATCTCATTTTCTACTTTCTTTTAAACTGAAAAAAATGCATAAAATCAAAATTCTAATGCTATTCTTAGGAATAATAGTCGAAAAAAAAAATAAAACTAACACGTAAAAAATCAAAATTCTTCAAGGTCGTTTTCACAAAAAAATATTTATGAAGTTGAAAGTTTAGACTACTGATAAAGAAATTGAGTTTAAATGAAATGAAAGATGAATTATTAAAAGTATTACAAGTTTTCAGACCGAGTGATTAGTTTGAAAAAGTTAAAATTCATAAACAACGGGCATCTTTCTAAATGAATGAGTAAAGTAACAGAAAGTATACTTCTCTTCAATCTTTTGTCTAAAAGAAATTGAATTTATTCCCGTATTGAAGATAAATCATCATTTATCTGACTTGTTCGCATGCACACTTTTTTCAATTCGACTAGCTTATGTGAAAATTGCTTTTTATTCTCAACTGTACTATTATTGTTCTTGTGTTATGCAAGATACGCATGACAGCACAGACTGATAATCAATACTGGCTTTTTTGTCGATATAGTTTTTTATTTCTTTTTCTTTACCTCATGTATTGGATATGGATGATTAACTGTCAGTAATGCAAATAGCGGGAGAAAAGAGACTAAGATCACTGAAATGTAAGATTATAGAAAAGAACAGGTAACGATATCAATCTATGAAATCTTTTTTCTGTTGACAAATCATCTAGTCTCATAGAAAATGAAGTTTCTCACATTGTTTTTTCTTATTCCATTTTGTCTCTACCAGTGAAAAATCATTTATAAAACACCAAACAAAAAATAATTCAAATAATTGACAATTGATATTGTATGATAGGATGATTAATACAAGTTTTCAAAGAAAGAGAACGTGGATGTAGTAATTTACAGCATGCTTGACTATACAATCATCCTATCAAGTTTGAAAAATATATAAAAAATCGAAACATCAGATTGTTTTGACTACCTCTAGTCAACTCTCCCTAGAAGAATCCCCAGGGAGTCCCCCGACAAATCCCCGGGGACTCACGACAGGGAGTCCCTAGGGATTTCGTTCTTTTGTGGGGACTCCCTAGGGACTCCCCGGGGAGTTATCTGGTCAAAATCGATGAAATAACTAATTACTAATAAATTTTTCTTAATTTTTTAAAAATTAAAAAAATTAAAAAGTTTTTTTTTTATTTTAAAAAGTTTCATCAATTCTCCCCAGAGAAATCCCCGGGGAGTCCCCCAAATAAAAAGTCCCCGGGGACTCACGACAGGGACTCCCCAGGGATTTCGTTATTTTACGGGGACTCCCCGGGGAGTCGTTAGGGGAGAGTCGATTAGGGTACGGTAGCTTCTGATTAAATACAATAAAATATATGCTGTGTTCTTCTATATCCCTACTTTTCCTATGTAATATATGTAGAAATTATTAAAATATGTATGAAAAATGCTTTTTTTATTTTCAATTTGTTCTCTAGTAAAATATGTGACATAGAGTGAGAATAAAAGTTTGAGACAGGAAAAAAAATGAATGAAAAATGGATTAAATAAAACTAGAAAATTAAAAAGATAACTGATAGAACAAAATTAAATGCGTCATGAATTGATATCTTTACGTGGAATGTTCATTTTGCACATTTTTATTTTCAATAGACGATGATGTTGCTACAGGATTAACATCAGCATTGTTGATGCCATAAACAACTTGTGCTGATGGTACGTAAACTTTAGCTCGATCGATATTGTCCCTTGAATCGTCAAAGAAAATTGCTGGATTAATTGTTCGAAGGAACGGTGTCTTATCTAATCCACCTAAGAAATGTGTTTCATCGATTTCGAGACTCCATTCTTTGAGCGTATGAAATACTCTTATGTTGCCTATATCATTACGAGCAGTGACCAAAAACGTTCGTACTCGCCATTTGTGAGTTTCGCCTAGCGATTGACGAACTTTTTGTAACTTGAGAGCAAATGCTTGCATAGGACCCTTTGGTAATGCAATGTGTCCGTGTTCACGTTCGAACTCGAAAAATCCTTCAAGTCCTTCTGCCTTGAAAATACGATCTGCTTGGTCTGAAAAAAGTACACCATCGCCATCGAAAGCAATACGAACTTGACCTTCTGGCCATGATAACGCGGCTAACGAAGAAGATAAATCAACGTTGATCATTGGATTTACTTCAGGAGAAAATAGTGTAGTGTCACCATTTGAGTTTGACTGTTTTGGATGAGGCGATTCTGGAACAGGAGTTGGAGGAATAGTTGGTGTTGTATCGACTATATTGCATACTAATGCAGCTGCTATACCTGTGAATGAGTCAGAACTATTACTTGCAAGTACCGTACGTACTTGGTCTTCGTCTGCAGTAAGAAAAAGATCACATTTCCAAGCCGACAAATACTTTGTGACATCTGTACCGCCGGTAAATGACATGCGTGTTATAGGTAGCTTGTAATGATAGATAGATTGCCGAACTCGTTCTCCAGAATCACTATCTTTACGAGAAACGAGTACAACTTCAACTAGTTGTTTTCCAGCGGCTTCATTCAATGCTAACAATGATTGAATAAGAGGATAACCGACGCCAGGTTGCATAGGTACCATAAGATTAGCACATTGATGTTTCTTGTATGCTTCAAATCCATCACGTTTCCAGATTTCACGTGATTCAACAGAGTCAAAAAGTGCCGAAGATGTTATGCAAACGACAAGTTCGAAGATTGGTGGTGGCATGGAAGTCGATTTGTTCTAATTGTATTCCAAATACGGCTGAAAAAAATTGCCAATCATGTTAACATATGTTAGACAATATCATTAGCAAATAATTGCATACTTAGTCTATCATCATTTAAACTTCAAGTATCTAGCGCTGCTCATACTATTATTCGATCGTCATTATTTTAGAAACTAGAATAGTTTACGTATCATCGAATACTTAACTATGCGTTTCTGTCGCAAAATATCTTTGAACAAATATAGATGATGCATCCCTCAAATCGACAGAAGTTTCACATATCAATCCGATTAATTACAATCAAGTGAACGAACTGTTTTTTCTTTTATAATAAAGTCTGTGTTATCGAACATTTGATATTCTACTGTAATTGAATGTAAAATTAAAAGATTAAACTAGAATCGGCTATTAATAGAAGGCGCTATGTTAAAATGATATTATTATAACTGAAATAAAAATAGAGAGATGATGAATTCTTTCACTATCAATGGAATCTTTATTTCATAGCTAGTGATCGAACATGATAGAAAATTATCCTTTCAGTATTCCGTGTGAGTCGTTCGCTCCTATAGAAAAGAAAATAAACAACCCAGGTCAAGAATTCCCACACCGCATCCGATAGGAACGTGATAGGATTCCGGGTCGAGGAATTGGTGTCGGAACCCATTGAACTTCCGATGACATCCAACGGTGTTTCTTTGGAATTCATAGGAATGCGACACTGAGGATCCAACTTCGAATCCGGAACCCGCAATCCGATAATAGTTCTGTAGGGCCTGACAAAATCCTACTGGACGCAAGTCGCATCGGATTGGTTCCCATTGTTGGATTGCTTGACCTGGGAAGGGAGAACAGACAAAAATATATAGATACGAAAGAAAGCAGTCAGCCAGTATCTTTTATGAGGTCACAACGTCTAGTTCAATGTTAACTCAACACTATTACATCATTGTTTAGATACAAGATAACAGTATGACGCATCTCAAGGTTTTATTCAGTTACGTAGAATGTATTCCAGATAGAATGTATAATAATTGAATGATGGTATCAGAAAACGCTGATGTAGATGATTTCATTTTAAATAGCTCCTATTTTCGCTATTCTTCTATATATTACATATGTCAAACGTCTCAAGATACTAAATGTGATAGTCTATAGAAAATATTCTACAGTGGATATTACACCATACAATTTAAACTTACATAGAAGTATTCAGCCTGAAAAAAATTCGATTAAAAACCTCTCAACCATCAATAATCAAAATAACCTAATGTTTAGATTCAATTGAAAATAATGCAAACAATTTTTTAAACTTACAATGGAGGTGCTGGTGCTGTCCGTGAGAAAAACGGGATATTTTCGGATCAAATGAAAGCTCTCATAGTCAAACTAACAAGGTTAAAATANATATTTTAACTTTGTTGGTTTGGCTACGAGAGCTTTCATTTGATCCGAAAATATCCCGTTTTTCTCACGGACAGTACAAACACCTCGATTTGTTAGAGTAATAAATACAGAAATGTCTTAATAATAGCTTAGAGATAGTACTTTGCCAATGGTTTCATATTTTTAGTAATATCTCATATATAACTTTAGTTATTTGTGAATAGAAAACTTTAGAAAATAATTACATTTATTGATTGTATTGTATAAATTGTCAAATTAGATATATACGTGACTATATTGAAAAAAAAATACTCACGATCTTGTTAAATAGTGTATTGTGATTTAAAACACTCAATGGCAAGGTTGAAAACAAATTCTCTGTTATAGTACAGCCTAGTCGCAGCATACGACAACTAAGTAATGCAGTTGAAGAACAGAATCTTTTTATTTTCTTTCTCTCTTTTGTAGAATTTCTTGAGCTTCAAAATAATATTACCATGAAAAACAACCTCTCTAAATATATGCATGGTATTTAATCGTTCTGTTCTTTTCTTTTCAATGTTTCACTTGTAGCTTGGTTGCTTGTTTTGAAGCAGACATGTGAGAATAAATAACAAGAAATATTGCAAATATTAAATAGCTATATATTTTGCTCGTCATGATAGATGACGCACCGTTCAAAAGCATCTGACAAATTTAATTGTGATCATTGGTTATCACGTATGTTTATAGGAATTCTCATTGCGATAGTACGCGTAAATTTATCTATACCATGACGCATCTAGCATATCTTTTATCACATATATTTCTGTAAAAGCTTATGTAGTTTGGTGGGACCTATATAATAACAATAGGTTCTATGAATTATACATAATCTCTTTTAGCAATCGGCAAATAATTATGGTACTTGTAGCAAAAGATATTCATGAAAGATTTAAGTAAAAATATAGAATCGATCGGGATCATCGTTTCTATTGAGTACCAATATTCAGTTGATTCTTCATAAGTCGATTGTACAGTATCGATATGAAACGATTCAAATTGTTTCTACAATTAAAAAAATGATCTTCTAATCAACTTTTCGTTTGGCATATAAATTTTAATGAACTATTTTGTGCTAGCGAAATATTTGTTGTATAATTCGACGTCTTATCAAAAGTCTTTCAAATAACAGTATATTTCGACTGATTGAATACATCTCGATGAAGCTTGATGCAAAATATTTGTATTCAGATTCAATAGTTGCTGCTGTATTAGCGAAATCTAGTGAAGTAGGGGTATTTTTAACTGAGTTTCAATCTTAACAATCATATGATAACTACTGGCTAGTTGGACGTCTCCACTGCTGTCGTTCGATGATTAGATAACAAATACCTGACAAATAATTAGTTTGGTGCATGATTGCTCGAAAATTGTTATTTCACAGGTTGTGTCATGCTATTTAAAATGAACTGTTTATTGGCTATTGTTTAGTTGTACAAACTATTGGAGTCTTTTTAATAAATTTCTAGTCACTTTCATGAAAACAAACTACTCATCAACTGAAATTGCATGATTTCTTATACTGAAAAGATTGAAATGACAATCATATTCAATATAGGATAGTGTTCACCTACATTGATAGAAATAGAAGTTCTAAACTGGTTTTTCTATTGAACCATTGTCACTCAAGTAATTCGACAAAAGCGATTCTCCTATTGGGTGTAATAATTGTAAATATTTCTATAATTTTTTATGTTGATTG
The DNA here is from genome assembly GCA_905331475.1 of Rotaria socialis. Lineage (NCBI taxonomy): Eukaryota > Metazoa > Rotifera > Eurotatoria > Philodinida > Philodinidae > Rotaria > Rotaria socialis. Next base: position 2,633 of record CAJNYU010003372.1, on the reverse strand, counting down.
AAATTAAGAATGATGAGAAAAAGAACAATGGGATTCCCGGAGTAGAAAGTGGCATCCTTTGCGAATTGTTTTCTTTTCACAGTTGTCAGTGTGAGTATCAGAAGCTGTGATTATCTTTTTCCATAATACCAAAACATTAAAATTAGAAAATTCTCGGGCAAATACAAAAATAAAATCTCATAATCGTATATTGATGGCACTCTTTCGCTTGAAATAATCATCCAGAAAAGAAAGATTGTATTTTGAATTTTTCAAATTAATGACAAAAAGGTAAGAATCAAATTTAAACATCTTTTTATCTGTGTTTATAGGTACGATGATCGAGAATAGATACATAATGAATTATGCATATGATTAAACAAGCAATCGACATCACTTTTGTTTATAGACGTGCAGCACAATACTTGTGTTTTTATGTAGTTTAATGTTGATAAAGTGAAACCTAAAGATCAATCTCAATTCTTATCTTTGTGCTAACAACTGATAAAGTCATGTAACATAAATTCATTTGTAGAAAAATGTCAAATGATAATGTGAAATCTACCAATGCAACTTCACAAGCCAACAGTTTAACTATTGAAAATATTACGAATAATGTAAAGTTAATAAAAAGTCAAACATGCAGTCCTTGATTGAAATTCTTAATGGAAAAGTTAATAGAATATCTTCACAAATATGCACCTGAGACTCAACTGACAAATGAAAAAATTGACCGAAACAATTCAATTCTTAACTGAATGTAGACAAAAGTGCTCAAATATTCGCCAAGAATTTATTTTATTAAGTGATATTTTCCGATTCGGAGTGAGTGATCTTGTCGATGCCTTAAGTAATCCTAAGCCAGCACATGCGGCAGAATTGTTAACGTCAGTAGATGTCGTTAACGGACGCTAAACTATTTATAACCGTATATGTTTTATGTTCTCAATCTTGTTGTATCTGTTACATCATTTGTCAGATATAATTGATCCAAGTGACTGATTATCCATTCCGTTGCGTAGTTACATTTTGTTTTCACACCAGTTGCTATGTTTTCTGGATCGATATACAACATCCTTCTATCTTTTCTGCTATTATTATTATTTATTATATCGTCGCTAATATATAATTATATATTATACAAATACATATATCAATAATAAACTATTATTGAACTCATCGTTCCATATTTATTATTTCCTTACAGCCGGGTAACCTGTTTTCTATACATTCCAGGTCGACTGATCCGACATCGGATCCGAGAGGAACCTGGAAATATCCTACAATCCGATACAATTCTATTGGGTTTCGGGTAGAGGAATCGATGTCGGATCCTCAGTGTCGGAATCCTATGAACTTCCGATGACATGCAACGGTTTTTCCTTGGAATTCATAGGAATCCGACACTGAGGATCCGACATCGATTCCTCGACCCGGAATCCGACGATAATTCTCTAAGATCGGGCAGGATCCGATAAAAATCCTATTGGATTCCAGTCGAATCGGATGGGTTCCGATAGGTGCCTACTGTCGGATTGCTCGACCTGGGTGGGAGTCAAGTTATTTTTAAAATGAAATAAACGAGAGTCCTAACAGGAATCTACTGTTTTAGGACCGTTTTATACCGACAATGCAGAACATATAACAAATGGTGATAGTATTGTTTTGCCATGCAAAGGAGAAATGTGTCTCGTGCTTGCTACTAGTGTTTCCAATGGAAATCTAAAACAAAATGTACAATACACTCTGTTTTCTATGAGCAAAGTGTACATTGTACACTTTGTTTTTCTGGGCAAGTGTATAGCAGAGTGTAAATCAAAACTAGCAGATGTTCTGTACATTTTGCTTCTGCTGTGTACACTTGTCATTGGAAATATTGCTTGCTACAGTTAAAGATAAGAAAGGCAATCCAATTGAAAGAGCTAAAATTGATGTCTGCGAAACGGATGGTAATGGTCTCTATGACAATCAATACGAAGAACGAGATATATTCGATATGCGTGGTCGATTGACTTCGAACAATGATGGAGAAATTGTTTTCAAATGTGTGAAACCAATATCGTCTTCTGCACCTACAGATGGTCCCGTTGGAAAACTGCCTGTAAAACTTCATCGACATGCTTGTCGACCAGCACATATTCATTTTGTATTCATGTTCCTGAAATTATATATGATGATTTAATTACAGCATTGCACATTCCTGGTGGTCCATATGAATCGAATGGTGCGGTTTTCGGTGTTTAAAAAAGTCCTATTGTCAATGCAGACAAAATAGAAGATCCTTTGATGGGAAAGAAATATGGTATAAATGAAAACAATTGGCTAATTAAATATGATTATGTTCTAACTACAAAGGACGAAACACAAGCACTTCTCACCTTACCTCTATCTGATTAATAATTGTTCATCTTTAATGATATATGGTTTTATAATGTTGATCAACGTTCAGACTAAAAAGCAAATTTTTGTGTCACTTGTTTTTAAATCTGTTAGCTCTCGTTTTAGGGATTATGTAGCACCCCGGTCGAAGAAAACGATCAGTAAACGGTCGTATACGATACAAATACGGCTCGTTTTACGTGCCGTATTTTCCCCGTATAACAGGGGCAGTAATACGGCCGTATGTTCTATAGAATACGATAATATTACGCCGT
>CAJNYU010003367.1:0-16700 GCA_905331475.1 Rotaria socialis | reverse complement strand
GATGGTGAGTAGAACATTTTTTTTAGCACAAAATATACCAATGGAAGTAATATTTTGAACTGGTCTTAGTCTATGCAAGAGACTTTAGTGATGATAAGGGTTTGTGCTTTTTGCCACACTACTAACCAGCGAATGGTTAGCGGTCTTCATAGTATACAGAATAGAGAAAAGAGTAAAGACTGAAAAGAATTAGAAAACGAAGATAAAAATGAATGACGCATAAGCAGAAACATGATTAAGTGAATAAATTACAATAATTGAAAGAAGCAAAAATAGCACAATATCGTACTGTTCATAATTTATCTACAGGTCATAATATCGTCGATTTATAACTGCTGGTATTGTGCGTTAGGAAATTTTTATATAAAAATACAGATACGTTGACTGCATGAATTAAATGTTTACGGATACATTCGAAATCATACGATATGGAACTGAATGAATGAACTATGCCCATCTATTGTGAGGTTTAAATGGGTAGTTTCCTTAATCTATAAACCAAGTATTCTAGTGATAAGTTCGTGCCTTTGATTTCGTATTACTCATTTCTGATTAGAAAGATTGATTTAGAGAAAAATCTATTTATTAAGAAAATAAACAGGAATTCATAGTGAAAATACATATGTTAGATAATAACAGTGAGCCTGTTGTCCTCATATAACAGTTGAACCATTGCACTTGATGTCATTCCTCTTTTCTGCGCGCTGACGATAAGACGTATATCGTTTTATCTATGCGTTGTCCGCTATTTACTAAAGGTCAATCAAGGATAAATAGAGGGAAAAAAACCAAGTCATAATCAATATACTAATTACAATATTGTTCAGAAGTCTTGCATCGAATCACCAATAACGATGCCGCCACGTAGAGGTGGATGCCTAGGTGGTGGGAGGAAAAGTGATCAAGACAATACAAGTATGTACACACCCAATGCAGGAACCCCTCAGCAACCGACTACTACAAATAAATTACCATCAACTCTAGCAGCAAGAGCTGAATTAGTGAGTGCTGCACTGATATTGGAAGGAGATTCACTAACAAAAATAAAAACCAATCTGCGGACGTTAAAGTCTCAAATATTCAAAACAATCGTTCAAGCACTTTTACACTATATGGAAATGATGTGACATCCCTCAGTCGGCTATTAAACGAGTTACCATCGGTGATTTATGAAAACGAACAACAGCAATCTACTATATACATTCCACGTTCGATTCAACGTGTTATAGAAATAGATAAAGAGGCATTTGTAAAACAAGTCGACCTCGAGATTTTTGAACAAGAAATCAAATAATCACTGATAGATCAAGGATTTAAATTCGAAAAAGTTATCCGATTAATAAACAAAGAGAAACTACCACTAAAGACAATAAAAATTACATTTGCAGATTCATACAATCGTAATTTATTCGTTAAGATTGGACTGCAAATCGACTCAATGCATTTTATAACCAAACCAGTTAATCAAAAAATAAGCCTGCGCAATGTTTCAAATGCTTTAAATACAGACATGTGGCAAAGTACTGCAGAGCTCCCCATCAGGTATGCTCAAGATGTGGCGAAGAAACTCATAGATACGACGATTGCCCGCATATTAATAAAAAAAACATCATGCTCCAACTGTAAAGGGAAGCACTTAGCAACATCAACTGATGATTCAAAATTCATAGAATTTCAATTAAAAATACAGAAAACAATGAATCAATACTCATCAACAAGAAAGGACCGCACAAGTCGATCAATCGAAAATTATAGAATTACTTTCCGAAAAAATAATGGCATTAGTCGAGCAAACAACACAACAAATTTTTACAACAGTAAAACAACGATTCGAGAAACTGGGAAGTAGACGAAAAGCAACGAAAAATCAAATTCAGAAGATGATAAACCAGATGAATTTGGTGACAATAAAAAAGAAACAACAAGTCAACCTGAATCAACAAATCTACAGAACATTAAACATAACACAGAATATGCTATGATTCCAACGCATGGATGCAAGCGAAAATTCATTTCACCAAGCAGCTCACCAGACCAAATAAGAAATAACATCAACGCACCGATAATTGATTATGACAATTCTCAAAATTCTTCATCGCAATTTCACCTCAATTAACAAACGCAAGGACGAATTGTACGCTCGATTCTACATTTACGATAGGGATGCAACGGTGACGATCAAAAACCGTTCCACCGTCAGCGTTTCACCGGTCTCAAGCAGTGGAACGGTGAACAATTAATCGTCACCGTTGCATCCCTAATTTACGATATCCTCTCGATAAACGAAACTAACCTAAAACTACAGCATCAATTCACATTACCAGGTTTCAATATTTTTCGGCACGATCAAACTGTTAGAAAAGGTGGCGGGTACTTCTAGCAATTTGGAACAACATAAAATGTAATGATGCAATCAGTCAAACATTTGAAATGAACGAGGTGACGGCGGTTCAAATACAGACGAAGAAGGAATCACTAACTACTGCAGCAATCCATGTACAACCAAAAGCTAAATTAAACTTCAAACAATTTGAAGAAATTCACCAGAACCATCACAACTGCATTATACTGGGAGACTTGAGCGCAGCTGTGCTATCCATGGGATCTCACAAAACCAACTCTAAAGGAAAACAACTATAAAAAAAACTACTTGAAGAAGGAAACCTACAATCCGTAGATAACGACTTAACAACGTCTGAAAGGAACAACTATACAGAAAAAACTGACTGGGTTTTGGCCACCTATCCTACAATCTTACTCATACAAAATGTTGAAAATCATTCTCCATTAGGAATATCTGATGAACATGAGCCACTTACATTTGATCTATCTCTGTAAGCTGAAGAAAAACCATGTTCATCAAGAGTTTCTTTCAATTTTAATCAAGCAAATCGGCCACTCTATCGTCAACAGTTCAACAATTGTCTAAATTGATGGGACATGTCTAAGTTGATCAACACAGGGAAATAGATTGAATCTTACACAGCATTTATTATCAAAAGCATCCAATATTCTGCCAAAGAAGCAATACCATTATCCAACATTTCCTTGAAGAACATTGAGATATCAGCATCAACAAAAAAGCTGTTAGAAACCAAACATCAATCGTATCGAAAATGAAAGAAAACTAAGCAGGACAACGATAAAAAAGAATATTATAGCAATACAATGTTGGGGACTAACTCGCTACCAAACGATAAAACAGCCAGAATCAAGGGACTTACGAAATCTCTCGGCGATATTAAAATAAACTCAACAAAAATATGGAAAACAGTGAGAAAGTTCCACAACAAACGAACAAAACAAATATATCCTAGCGAAGTAAAATACCAAAAACATGACTGCATCGACGGACAAAAACAAAGTTGACCTATTCGCAGCCTTTTTTGAAAAGGAAATATTTCTCGACAAGTCTGATTCTCTACCTTTTCATCAACAAGTAACTGAACATCTTACTCATCTGTTTAATGCAATCATTTCAATTGGTTATATTCCAACCGAATGGAAAAAAGCAAATAATATCTTAATACTTAAACAGAAAAAAGACAAAAATCAACCTTCAAGCTACCGCCCAATAAGTCTGCTTAGTTGGATTGGAAAAATCCTGGAGAAAATTATTAAACAAAGACTTACAACAGTACTTGATAAAAGAAATATTGTTCCCGCTCATCAATCTGGGTTGCGCACCAAGAAGAGCACAATGTATAATATCACTCGTCTAAAGCGATATGCGAAAGATCAACTAGGAAAACAACGTCATTCAGCCACGATTTTCTTCGATATTAAAGCGGCTTTCGACTCAGTATGACACGACGGACTAATATACAAAATTTACAATCTCAGACTACCTGAATATTTAGCCCGATATGTCATTAGTTTTCTTAACAAACGAATTACCTCAGTAGAAATTGAAAATGAACAATCAAAAGTATTCACATTACGTTGCGGCACTCCGTAATGTTCACTTCTCTCACTCTTGCTTCTACATCATGCACACTACAGACTCAATAAATGGAATCAATGTACATACTCAATACGGTCTGTTTGCTGATGATACAGTTCTTTGGTCTTCTTCAAACACCGTAAAAAAACCTAACACAACGATTACAACAAACAGCTGACGCATTTTTATAAATGAAGCTCTACATGGAAATCATCAATTCAATCTGCCAAAACAGAACTTATAAAATTCAGCCCACACCCAAGGAAAACGTATGAAAATTTTTTTAGAAATCAAAGTTGAAAATACAACAATCCAACCACAAGCTTCATCACGCTATCTAGGAATAATATTTGACAAAACGCTTGACTGAAGCGCACATATTAAACGTATTCAAGCCAAAACAGCACCTCGAATAGAACTTCTACCATTCCTCTCTCGTTTCTGCATTGAACCGAATGAAAGAACTATGATTAATCTATATAAATCACCAGTACGCACAATACTCACCTACGATTGAGCAATTAATAGATTTCAGCAGTATGAAGACAAAATCTCCGAACAACTACTTTTAAATATAACAACAGAATAACGAAGCTATCTATCTTTTTCGATGCATTCATAACTGTTTATCCTCTTCGCCTTTTACTATTAGTAATTTTTCGCTATATAATCGTTTCAGCATCGTCAAATAAGTTTTACTTCGACCTAAGTTTCCGAACTGAACTATTGTGAGCCACTATAAAAAATATTTATAAAAAAAAGGACACAAGTCATGAGTCCTGTCTATCGCGTTTCTTTTACTAGTCACAGATTTGTATTATTAGTATTATAAAAAAACTTCCATGTAACCGAAAAACAAATTCATCTATGAGAACCATGCGCTAATTCAAGACGTTTCTTATGTTCGTGCATTAAAGAATGAAAACAGGATAATTCAATTACTGATATACTTTCATTTATTCGACGAACTGCATCGGCTTCAAGTAAATTCAAAATCTGTTGGGGTTCACAATATTTCATGTATTTGCTTAAATGCAGTAAACTACGACCATCACAGCCAGTGAAAAGACGAGACAACTGACGAAGATTATGTTCTAATAACCAATTTTGTACTTGCGATTGTGTCCATTCAAGAATCTTCTCAGAGACGATTGATGATCTCAATATTTCGGGTGGAGATATATATGTAGTGGAATGAGCTACGACGCTATCTTCGTTTGGTCGAACCGGTGCGGTATGAGTCTCCACCATCAATTCAACTTTCAATTCATTATGTAACATTTGCATGGCTCGTGGAAATTCATGCTTGTTAAAATCAACATAGAGTAATTGACCAATAATAAACAAGAGCCATCCATCAGGTTTATATTGTTTCTGTAGAAGAATCGGAACTATTTTCCGTTCGCGTTGAAATGCATATTGTGCTTCCGCTCGACAATAATTACTTTTTCGATACTGTTCACTCATACACATAATAACTGTATTCGACTGTTCAATGGCTTGTGCCATCGCATCCATCACATTTCCATGCATTTGATCGAAATCAATCCAAACTCGATAACCAGCTTTAATCAATTCCTCATAGATTTGTTTACACAGAACTTTTTCTTTATGCGAGTAACTAATCATTATATCGAATTCTTTCGTATTGTGCTTATCTGCCATTGAACGATTTTCGTGATTGATATCAAGATTCCATAGAATTCCATCGATTGTTTTACGCATTTGTTCATTCTCTGGTTGTCGAGATAGTTGAGCTAGTTTAGACATGAAGGGTGCATTAGAACGAAGTTGTTGTTGAATATCTTTATTAAATGAAAATGCCCATATAATATCGTAGGCAATTGGATATTCATCTGTCATTTCAATAAAAAGTGATATGCTGTGTCTATTAGCAACACTTTGTTGAATAGCATCACATTTTGATAGAGATGAAATACCTAAAAAAAATGAGAATTTTCGATTGTTTCTTGAATAAATGTTTAATATAAACTCACCCCGTAATAAGTAGATAACTGGCATTCGTTTAAATCTTTTCAATGGATGATGCCATCCTTTTTCAAGTAAATTCAAAAAGAAAGCATACATACTATCGGCAAACTTTAAATCTTTTAATTTTTCATCGGTTAGAATTTCTCCTAGAATAGCGTATGCGCATAAGGAGTGCTTTTCATGTGATGAACTTTCAGCCAAAGTTAATAGTATCTCTGGTAAGAATATATTTGAACGAAAATAATAACTTGTATTTTGGGTTTGTAAAATTACTAAGAAAAGCTTAAGAATAGGCTCAATTAAACTTAATTCATCGTGCAGTTGTTCGTTTTGAATTTCTTCGTGAAATGGTTCATAACAAACTATTCGAATAAGTCCTTGTATAAGATCATTCGATATTTGTTCGGTGGAGAAGAGTGTTTTGATTGGCATTGATGTTTCTTCACTCCACCAGCAACATATACAAACCAAATTGGTCAGGTAAGTAATACAAATCATTAGTTCTTTACTCCAAGATGCCATCGTATGACTGTGAATATTAATTATATTCAAATACTGATCACTGATATGATTCAATATTTCTTCAGCAGTGAAAATATAATTTTGTGGTTTCGCTACTAAATATGAGCCTAGTAGAAATGAACATGTTTTTATGTAGAATAATTGTTTCTTCGTGAATATGACTTGGGACACATTGGCTTGTTCAAGTTGTGTTAAATAAAATTTGAATTGATCTGTTATAACATATTGACGGCCGATATATTGATTCGTATGGCACATCATAAGTAGTGTATCAAATTGAGGATTTTCACAAATGAAAAATGCTAAATTATCCAACCATAAACTAACTAAAACAATAAATGGATCATTATCATCTACAATATGATTGATTTCTTTGAATATCCAATTGATTTGATTTGCTGTATCAGGCATAAGAAGTAACGCTTTTGTTTCCGTTTCAATATTGTCATTATTCAGAATTAAATTCCTATTGAATAACGCCAGCGCATGAAATAAACTTCGATATTTCGATTGATTTATCCATTTATGAGAATCATAGCTAAGTCGATGCCATGCCCAATGCTCAAGAATGAGCAATGCTTGAGTTTCAAACGATGAGTCAGATTGATGAGTTTGTTGTTCAATCAAATTTGTAAGTTTTACAAGAACATCAACTGAAAAAGGACTTATGGATAGAGCATCGACCAGTTTTTCAAAGTTATCTTCCATCGACGAGAACAAATATTTTGCTTAAATTATGTTCGCGAATACATAAACTAGTCGGGTGTCAGTAATCAGTTTATTTATTTATAAGTAAAATAGTTTTAAGCCAGATGGAGTATATTGTTATATTACACTTTTATTTGCTCTCTGATTTCATACACAGCTTATGGCAAAACGAATTTTACGCATACATGTGATTATGATTCATTTTGTGTGAAACTATTTATCGCCCCTTGATCTCTTCTTGGGATATATTCTTAAGATGGAGAAAAAACGAGAACTAATGTCAATATTGAATCAGTTTCATAATTCATGTCTTGCTAAGTAATAGCTGTCGAGAGAAAATGATCATAAAATGCATATAAATATTCAATGGGTATTTAAATCAAAAATGATTTCAGTGTTTTGAATGAATTTCAATAGAAACTGCTCAGCCAAGGTTGTGAACAAAAAATTTGATGCGAAGAGTTCGATCGGAACAAAATATTTTGTTTTTCAAACTATAAAAATTTTTATCATCTTGCTCAGTTTTTGTTAAAGCTATTTGATCATCACCAAGAATTTGTACCGATTGACCTTGAATATGTTCCGTATGAAGAATATTCCCATCTAGGTTCAGGGACTACCAGGATTTATTTATTAGTTTTGGATTTATTCGACTTTATTGATTATGATGATATTTCAGCGTCAGTACACTACAGTTGTGCAAGTATATGCTAAATAAATCACGAGTGATTTATTTAAAAATCTGAATAAACGAATTCTAGTAGCAGCTGCTAGTGAATGTTACATTTGCATTATATGAAATTCAAGTGGTTTATCTATTTTGAGTGAGTTCATACGCTCAATGAACTACTGTGCAATTGGTTCCGTCAGAATCGTAAAGGATTATTAGTTGTGGAAATAAATTCGAACGGATTGTTTTTACAGTTAAGATTCTCGAACAAGAGACCAAGTAGATTGATTTCTATGTGAAGAAATGAATCAATTGCATAATACACTTTTCATGGATACAGACGATATTGACTATTATATTATCTCAAAAAATGATAAAAGACTATTTTCAAGTGTTTTCTGTTGAGTATAATCTGTATTTTATTGTGTAACTTGGTTGATTACTTTTTATATCAAACAGAACTTAAATTTCATTCTTATCGACATTTATGCATAATAATAAGCTAAATAATACTAGGAAGAAATAATAGATTCATATTTATTTCTAGTTCGAGATCGATTGATCCGATGCCAGACAGTAAGCTCAGTGAACAGAATATAACAAGTAATACCGTTGGAAACGTAAAATTCAATGTAAAGTAGTATTCCACAGTAAATTGTATGCCATCGATTAGAATATAATCACGAGGCGTTGTTGTCTTTGCACTTTTCCTTTCTTGTTGTTCGCTTGGGCACACTTGATTGAAAGATGAGTTTTCGTTGATGAATCAAAGAATGAAAATGTGATAATTCAACTAGTGATAAACTTTGATCCGTTCGTCGTATTGAATCTTCTTGGAGTAAATTCAAAATTTGTTGTGGTTGACCATGTTTCATATATCGGTGAAGATAGATCAAACTTCGACCATCATAATTCTTAAGAAGCCGAGACATTTGAACAAGATCATGTTCTACTAACCAATCTTGAACCTGTTTTTCTGTCCATTGCAGAATATTTACCGGATATGTTACCGACAAGGTTGTCTTCATGTGGGAAGTTTGAGCGTTTTCTTTCGGACTGACATGTAACGCATTCTCGTCATTTGTTTCTGTAGCTTTGAGTTCCTTCGTTAAGAGTTCCATCGCATGCGGTAATTCATATTTGTTAAAATCGACATAGAGTAATTGACCAATAATAAACAAAAGCCATCCATCAGGTTTATATTGTTTCTGTAGAAGAATCGGAACTATTTTCCGTTCGCGTTGAAATGCATATTGTGCTTCAGCTCGACAATAGTTACTTTTTCGATACTGTTCACTCATACACATAATAACTGTATTCGACTGTTCAATGGCTTGCGTCATCGCATCCATCACATTTCCATGCATCTGATCGAAATCAATCCAAACTCGATAGCCAGCTTTGATCAATTCCTCATAGATTTGTTTACACAGAACTTTTTCTTTATGCGAGTAACTAATCATTATATCGAATTCTTTCGTCTTATGTTTATCTGTGATTGGGCGATTTTCGTGATTGACATCAAGATTCCATAGAATTCCACCGATTGTTTTACGTGTTTGCTCATTTTCTGATTGTTTAGCTAGTTGAGTTAATTTAGACATGAAGGGTGCATTAGAACGAAGTTGTTTTTCAATATCTTTATTGAATGAAAGCGCCCATATGATATCGTAGACAATCGGATAATCGTCACACATTTCCATAAGGAGAGATAATTTGTTTGAATCTGCTGTTTTTTGTGGAATGAATTCATTTTTTGATAGTGTGAGAAAAGCTGAAAGAGTAAAAACAATTTGAGTAAATGTTTCATGAGAAGGCATCCAAACTATTTAAGACATCCCGGTCTAATGAGAAAGTCATTAGTATATAGAAAAACTTTAGGTATATTTCGAGTGAAAAATTCAGTCAGACTTTTCGATTAAGTTAAAATTATGGATTCTAAAAATCTGGCGTTAGATATTTTAATCTGATTATGGGAAATGTGATTTATTTGATTAAACAAATTCTACACGTTTGAGATTTACCTCGTAGCAATACTGACACTGTTAGATGTTTATAGGTTTTCGATGGTTGTTGCCAAGCTTGTTCGAGTATAGTAAAATATGAATTGCCCATGTCATCAGTGAATTTTAATTCTTTTAATTTTTCCTCGCTAAGAATTTCGCCTAATATACTGTATATATAAAAGAAAAATTGATAAGGTATAGATTTGTTCTTAACTGTCAATAGCAATGCATCTGATAGGTTTGTCGTCGACTGAAAATACCAACTTATATTTTGTGTTAGCAATATATTCATTATAAAGTGTAAAGTAATATTGACCAACATTGATGCATCCTCTGATCGTTGATTGTTAATTTCCTTGTAGAATGGTTCATAGGAAACAACACGAATTAATACTTCGATAAGATTGAATAATATTTGTTCGGTCGGGAAAAGTATTTGATTTAATTCTTCTTCTTTTTTATTTGTACTGCAACAACTGTCTATCAATCCGGTTAGATGTGTTATGCAAGCTAATAATTCCTTGCTCCAAGTTGAAATATTGTAACAATGAATTTCCATTATTTGCAAATAATGACTTCCGATTTTCTCCAGAATTTCGTCGATCGTTAAACAAAAATTCTTGGGTTTCGTATGAAGATAAACATTTAAAGAAAATGAACATGTTTTTATATAGAGAAGTTGTTTTGCCGAGAATATTGATGGGGATAATTGTGATTGTCGAAGTTCACTTAAATAGGATTCATAAGATTCACTCATTAGTAAACTTTGTCCGAAATATTGATTAATATGAGTAATAACAGGAGAACGACCTAATTGAGGATATTCTTGAATAAAATACGAAAGATTATCAAACCAGATACTGGCAAGAGCGATGCATGAATTCTGATTGTTATTAAACTGTTCAAATATGAGATTAATTGAATCCAATGTATCAGGAACCAGAAGACGATATTTATCATCATGATTCACATGATCATCGATAAAAACTATCTGTTTATTGAATGATCCTAATGCATGTAACATTTCTCGATGATATGTTTGATCAGATTCTTGACTAAGTTTTTGCCATGCCCATTTTTCAAGAAAAAGTAATGATTCGAAGACTTGTGATATAAACGATGCTATTGAATCATCAGTTTGTTGTCTAAGAATTGATGTTAATCGATGAAAGGCATCATTCGATATAGGAGATATGTTAAGAGAAGCAATAAGCTGTTCAAACATGGCTTTCATTCTTTCTCCTTTTTTTGGCGACTTATGCACGTTTGTTTATGTAATTGTTTAATGTAGCGCTATTCAATGAGTACGATTTAATTACAGGTACACATATGAATAGACCCTCCTTTAAGTCTTTAGTGCTCTACTCTTTTTTTTTGTCATTTCTATCGATGTAATATTTCTTGCCAGTCGAAGGACAATTGTCCTATTCCTTTTTCTCGTTCTCAATAAAAATGCTTTTATGGCAAGATTCTTTTGGTAGAACGATTATTGAAATAAACCAGAATGATGTTAATAATTTAATAGTAATTTTCATCTATTTTCGCATGATGATTGGTGCTCTGAAAAAATGCAGAAAGAATAATAGAGTTTCATTTTTGTATCAATGAAAAGAGGCAGGGGCGGCAGAGCGTCATTAAACTAGGTGAGACTCATAATATTTTTTTTTCTAATGTGGAATTTTATGAAAGCATCAAGCAGAAAATAAGTCTTCTTTTTACTGAACTTCAGCAAAAATAAAAATGGTCAGTATAAAAAAAAGATTGGAAAATACCAAAATATACTTTCCTTTGCTCCTACTTTGATGCAAGAATAAAAATAGCAATAATCAGTACAAAAGCAAGTGAGGGTGAGCCTCATCTTGCGAAATCTAGGTGAGGCTCAAGCCTCATGGGTCTCAGTGACTCCGCCGCCACTGAAAAGAGGCCACGCTAATATGAAGCAGTTGAATGAGAAGCAGAACAAAACTACCGAATTTTATAGGAAAGTGATAATTTCGAAGCAACGTGCAAGTCTTTAATTAACAACAATAATAGCTTCAGAGAACAAGAATACTACTGTGCTACGTTTAAAATTAGTTATATCTGTAATTTTGCGAATAGAATAAAGGGCAAGGTTATGTTTTATGGGCGGGTATGTGGTTCAACCATACTCAACCATTTTTTCAAGTTTCTTACGCTGATTTAGTGATACTCAAAACATAAGTTATTCCAAAATATGATGGTTTTCTAATGCGAAAAAAAAATACTTAGATATTTATGATATTTTACTTTCTCAGAGTGACGCAGAGCGATATATTTTCCGCTCGAACCACAAAATACTGCTAAATACATCAACACTATATAATATGCAAAATTATCTTTGTCTATTAGTGTGCACGATCAGAATTTTTCCATTATCTTTGAATCATAGATTGCAGAAGTTTTTTTTGTTCATGCAGTAAAGATTGAAAACATGATAACTCGATTAACGATATGCTTTCATTTATTCGTCGAACTGAATCTGCTTCGAGTAACTTCAACACTTGTTCAGATTCACAGTTCTTTATGTATTTGCTTAGATACACCAAACCACGACCATTACAACCAGTGAAAAGACGAGACATTTGACGAAGATTATGTCCTAATAGCCAATCTTGTACTTGTGCTTGTGTCCATTCAAGAATATTTTCCGAGACGATTAATGGTATCGATATTTCGGGTGGAGAGATATATGCAGTAGAGTGCGCTACCACCGTATCTTCCTTCTCTCCAACCGCTTTTGCATCAGTCTCGATCATGAATTCAACTTTCAATTCTTTATGTAACATTTGCATGGCTCGTGAAAATTCATACTTGTTAAAATCAACATAGAGTAATTGACCGATAATAAACAAGAGCCATCCATCAGGTTTATATTGTTTCTGTAGAAGAATCGGAACTATTCTCCGTTCACATTGAAATGCATATTGTGCTTCAGCTCGACAATAATTACTTTTTCGATACTGTTCACTCATACACATAATAACTGTATTCGACTGTTCAATGGCTTGTGCCATCGCATCCATCACATTTCCATGCATTTGATCGAAATCAATCCAAACTCGATAACCAGCTTTGGTCAATTCCTCATAGATTTGTTTACACAGAACTTTTTCTTTATGCGAGTAACTAATCATTATATCGAATTCTTTCGTATTGTGTTTATCTGTCATTGAACGATTTTCGTGATTGATTTCAAGATTCCATAGAATTCCATCAATTATTTTACTCATTTGTTTATTCTCTAGTCGTCGAGATAGTTGAGTTAGCTTACATATAAATGGTGAATTAGAACGCAGTTGTTGTTGAATATCCTTATTGAATGAAAACGCCCATATGATATCGTAAACAATTGGATATTCATCGCACATTTCAATAAGTAAATATATTCTATCCGAATGAGCGATCTTTTGTTGCATTGTATCATTTTTTGATAGCGTTTGAAAAGCTACGAAAATTTTGAAAGATAAGTTTACGTGAGATGTAAACACAGTCTATGCGTATGACAATGAGTCACTAATGAAGACTGTCAAATATTTACCGTAATGAAAGAAAATAAGAAAGCAATGTCACCATTAATCAGTGATTTTCTCGAAGAAAACTTCAAAATGAATTTCATGATAGAAAATTATTATTCTGACGTTTGCTTATTCAGCTGAATTTTATCATGCTCCGAAAACTAATAGTAGAATTTCTTCAGAATACGCTTTACTTTTTCTCACATACCTTTGAGCACCACCATTATGGGTACATGTTCATACTTCTTCGTTTTATTCCAAGTATGTTCGAGCAATTGAAGGAAATAATTACAAATATTATCTGATATTTTCAAATCTTTCAATTCCTCGTCAGTCAGGATTTCGCATAGCACAGCATAACAACATGTAGCCATCTCATCATTAGTCGTGGTGTCAATTACAGATAGAATAGTATTTCTTAATGTTGCATTTAAATCAGAAAGCCAATCCATATTTCTCATTTGTACTATTAACAAAAAATATGTTAAACTGGAGCCCACTAGAACTGTTTCATCATTTGAGCGTTTGATTCTTATTTGTGCATATAATGGCTCATAAGATAGAATACGAAGCAGATCTTCAAAATGATCATGTACAGCTTTTTCTGTAGGAAAAACTGCTTTCATGTGTGGTTGATTCTCGCCATCCAACCAACAACATCCAACAGTTAGGCTAATATGTCGTGCGATACACGACACCAACTCTTTACACCAAGATGCAAAACTATAACTATGAACACGAATTATTTCTAAATAGTCTTCGCAGAAGCATTGTACAATATCGTCAGCGTAGTCATAAAACATCTTAGCTTCATGAACTAAATACAAATTGAAGTACGATGGGCATGTTGCAATGTAGAATAAAAACTTCGTTGTAAATATTGTATGTGATAAATGTGGTTGTCGAAGTTGAGTTAAAAAGATTTTGTATTCTTTACTCTTAATATATTTATTAAAAACATATCGACCGATATAATTAATTATTGGCGACGTGTATTCCAGATTATCAAAAGCAAATTTTGCGTGATTGTCGAACCATATACTGATGAAAGCAATAAACGGATCATTATCGTAGGTACTTCGTTCAATATGCATGAATACACTATTGACTTGCTCAATCGTTACAGAGAATAGAAGAGAACCTTTCTTCTCCATGTCTATTTCGCCACAGTTAAAAATTATCTTCTCGTTGAATATTGCAAGAGTTTGCAAAAGTTGTTGGTAGGATGGTTCGTCCATCCATCCATGAGACTCTTGACTAAATAGTTCCCATGCCCATCGTTCGAGAATAAGTAACGATGCATATGTGCTGGTAACAAAACTGGAGGCGGATTGATCAGTTTGTTGTTGAAGTAAAACGACTATTTGATCAAGAACATCAGTTGATAAAGGAGATTCGTGCAATGCAGCTACGAGTTGATGAAAAATACTTTCCATCGCGTGTTATGTCATGTATTCTGTAGAGCACACCTGTATGAAGTGATTTATTGCAAAAATAAAATGACGCGCTGGATTTTGATACCACGAATGCACACGAATGCAGTCGAATACTCGTTATTTTATATAGCAGTGTCTTTGTGTTAGGTTTTCGTGCGTATATGTCATAAAAAGTCAAACACCAGTATGCATATTATATACATAAATTATTTCCTTTTCGTATACCGGCAGATTGAGTCCTGAAATTTGTCTATTTATTGAGGATTTATTGTTTATGACGATGTTGCAGTATAGTCATAGCAACCAGCTTAAAATACTCAAAAAACTAACGACATTTATGTAAATATATTTTAGGGATTTATTGAAATGGCGTAAGAAATCTAGATTGTGAATGA
Organism: Rotaria socialis; assembly: GCA_905331475.1. NCBI lineage: Eukaryota > Metazoa > Rotifera > Eurotatoria > Philodinida > Philodinidae > Rotaria > Rotaria socialis. Next base: position 1,492 of record CAJNYU010003367.1, on the reverse strand, counting down.
AATTTCGTCAGGAAAATGACGGTGATTAAAACGTTATTTTTAGCACAAAATATACGATTGAATGTATTACATTTTAACATATTTTGACGATGTATGAGAATTTAGTCATGATTAGTGTTTTGCTTTTTGTCACACTACTAACCAGCGAATGGTTTAGTTGTCTTGACAGTATACAGAATAGAGAAAAGAGTAAAGACTGAAAAGAATTAGAAAACGAAGATAAAAATGAATGACGCATAAGCAGAAACATGATCAAGTGAATAAATTACAATAATTGAAAGAAGCACAAATAGCACAATATCGAATTATTCATAATTTATGAACAGGTCATAATATCGTCGATTTATAACTGTTGTTATTGTGCGTTAGGAAATTTCTATATAAAAATACAGATACGTTGACTGCATGAAATAAATGTTTACAGATACATTCGAAATCATACAATACGGAACTAAATGAATGAAATATGTCCATCTATTGTGAGGTTTAAATGGGTAATTTTCTTAAACTATAAACCAAGTATTCTAGTGATGAGTTCGTGCCGTTGATTTCGTATTACTCATTTCTGATTAGAAAGATTGATTTCGAGAAAAATCTATTTATTAAGAAAATAAACAGGAATTCATAGTGAAAATATATATGTTAGATAATAACAGTGAGCCTGTTGTTTTCATGTAATAATTCAACCATTGTACATCATGTATTTGAACTGTACATTGATGGAAGACGTTTCTTTTTTTCGTGCATTACAGAATGAAAAGAGGATAATTCAATTAATGATATACTTTCATTGAGTCGACGAACTGAATCTGCTTCGAGTAAATCCAAAATTTGTTGTGGTTCACAATTTTTCATGTATTTGCTTAAATACAGTAAACTACGACCATCACAAGCAGCGAAAAGACGAGACAACTGACGAAGATTATGTCCCAATAGCCAATCTTGTACTTGTGATTGTGTCCAGTCAAGAATATTCTCAGAGACGATTGATGACCTCAATGCTTCGGGTGCAGAGATATATGTAGTAGAATGAGCTACGACGCTATCTTCTTTTGGTCGAACCGGTGCGGTATGAGTCTCCACCATCAATTCAACTTTCAATTCATTATGTAACATTTGCATGGCTCGTGAAAACTCATACTTGTTAAAATCAACATAGAGTAATTGGCCAATAATAAACAAGAGCCATCCATCAGGTTTATATTGTTTCTGTAGAAGAATCGGAACTATTTTCCGTTCGCGTTGAAATGCATACTGTGCTTCAGCTCGACAATAATTACTTTTTCGATACTGTTCACTCATACACATAATAACGGTATTCGACTGTTCAATGGCTTGTGCCATCGCATCCATCACATTTCCATGCATTTGATCGAAATCAATCCAAACTCGATAACCAGATTTAATCAATTCATCATAGATTTGTTTACACAGAACTTTTTCTTTATGCGAGTAACTAATCATTATATCGAATTCTTTCGTATTGTGTTTA
>CAJNYU010003365.1:192347-209545 GCA_905331475.1 Rotaria socialis | reverse complement strand
ATCAACGCCAAATCCTGACTCGGGCGATTTTCATCGAATTTTTTGCAAAGATGTAGTACGATTAGTGGAAACCTCAAATATTCATAAGCATTCTACAACTTGCTATAAATATTCGAAAGGCTAGTCTGATACTTCAAAAACTTGCCGAATGCGTATGCCACGTGTACTGGTGAAGACTTCCAACATCGATCTGTCGATAGGTCAGATAACTATGCGGCGATCGCATCCGTGGACCAATAACTTCAATGAATGGCTCAAAAGTGCTTGTCGGTTCAATATGGATATAAAATTCATTCGGAGTGGCAATGATGCTAAGGCTTTAGTGTACTATATAACTGATTATGTAACAAAGTCGACTCTCGCGTTTCATGATATGTTTGCCCTTGCGCAACAAGGAGTCAAATCTATTGAACAGCAGCGAGTCACAAATAGCATTGATACGCCTATATAGATGTGTCAAATTGGATTGAAAATAAAATAGATCATTTTTTATTCTTTTTTTTCTTTCTACCAAGCGAGCAGACGTGCAAAAACGTGTGTGAATTGAATTCAATGGGTCAGATTTGTTGACTTAATATTATTCAAACAGTGAAAAAAAGTATACCTATTTTTTCATACTCTTGCTTTTCCTCGAATGTATACGCAAACATGTCACTTTTATTTTTGACATGTGAACATGTTCTCTCTTTTGACAAGCTGTGTCACATTTAGATGAATTCGTTTCTAATTGGTATTATAATATCACTTTTATTACTCGTTTTTCAAGCGAGATCAAATGAAGAACAATATGAAATCGATCCGAATGGTTATATTATTTTTTGTTTATGTATGGGTCGTTTTGGAAATCAAGCAGAACATTTTCTTGGTGGATTAGCATTTTCAAAATTAATTAATCGAGCATTGATCGTTCCACCTGTATGTATAAAAATTAATAAACTAGAAAACTTATGAATAATCTTGAGAATGAAACATATTTCTTAGCTTAGAGAAAAATAACGATGGTTGATTATTAGCTTTATAGTTTTTAAGTAGATGATTGTCACGCGTGTAATTAAGATAGTAATGTCAATTTTTGAAAAATAAAATAAAAATTTCGAATACAGAAAACAGAATCGATTTCATTTTGTAGTGGCGTACTTACAAGAATGTTCCATATTCAGAATGGTTTCAATTAGAATCGCTTTTATCCTATCATCGTGTTATTGACGCTCAAGATTTTATGGAACAACTTGCTCCTCGTATATGGCCACAAGAATCACGCATTGGATTTTGTTGGTTACCAGCTGATAAATCTAAAAAGGATTGTAAAATGAAAGATGGAAATCCATTTGAATCATTTTGGAATGAGTTACATATTGATTTTATTGATACAGTTGCATATCAACTTAACTATGATGAATATTCAATTGATCAATGGAATCGATTATTTCCATTTTTTCGTTATCCTGTTATAGCTTTAAAAGGTGCACCAGCTTCATTTCCAATGGGAGCTCGATATCGTTCTTTGCAAAAATATATGACGTGGTCTGAAAATATTATAAATGAAGTTCAACAACATCAAAAAAATCTATTCAATAATGAATCATATATTGGTATGTTTGTAATTGAATTTATTGGGTCACTTTATTTTATTTTTTTCTATGAAGGAATTCATTTACGAAATGATCTCGATTGGGAACGAGCTTGTTCTAACGTTGAATCGTATGAAACTCGTTCGTATATGGCCTCACCTCAATGTCTTGATCTACTATCATCTTCACATACATTTGTTACACATAAAATATGTTACCCAACTGATGAAGAAATACTTCGTTTATTAAAAAATGTTATTCTTCGTACACGCATACGCAATATCTATGTTGCAACAGATAAACGATCAATGATTAAAGAAATTGAAGAACATTTGTCGGCACAACGTGTGCATGTTAAACATCTAGATCCATGGTTACCTGTTATTGATGTTGCAATGTTAGCACATGCAGATTATTTTATTGGAAATTGTGTTTCATCATTTACATCAATTGTTAAACGAGCAAGAGATATAAAAAAATTGCCAAGTGCATTTTGGGGTTTTAGTAATTAGAAATAAATACAATTGAATAAATATAGTTTCTTGTTGTGTGGTGAAAAAATTTGTATCTCAATGTTTTATTTACTAGTAAAAATAAACGAATCTGAATGTTGATCTTATCGGATATAAGTTCTTGCTATATCGTCTCGATATAAAATAGACTTTGAAAATGATTAGATATTTAGTAGCTAATAATTTTGAATATTTGAAGAACAAAAAAGAAACTGCACGACAAAGTCAAAATGAGAAACTTCAAAGTATCTGAATGATATACATTATTAATCAGCATAGATTATATAATAAAATGTTTGGAATGGAGGAAGAATAAAAAATGATTCATATTGACCGACTGCGCCAGTATGACCTGTTATCTGATGTGTATGATTACCATTTGAGTGAAGTGAAATTTGAGTAAAAGACGTTGAAATGGTATATGCTTGCCACTTACGATAGCCATTCATTTGATAGTTATATTCTCCATAGTTTGTTGACGTCGACGATGGAACTGCATATGAACTTGTCATACCACCATGATTATGGCCAGGGTCATAAATACCATGTGCATGTTGACCATCATACGAATTTTGTAATATACCTGAACTATGGGTATGAGATGGTAGTTGCTCAACTGTTAACATATGCTTAGCGTTGCCCCCTTCATCACCAACTTTTGTAGCTATCTCAACACGTAATTGTTCAGTATCGACTCCAAGTGGAACTCGACCACGTAAATCAGGTAATTTGAAAGTTGTGGAATTATGACCTTCACCATATTTTGTACCAATAGCTTCAAAGAGACGTGGATATTCTGAACGAGATATGATAGAACCGTCACATAGTAGCCACGGATGAAGAGGAGGAGATGAACCAGCGTACAATTTAACTTCACCAGTTAGTAAATTCTTATTGTTTTCTGGTGGAATGATGTTTTCATTGTTGAGAAAAGAGGAAAAATTGATATTTTCTGGTAGAGTAAGAAGACTTGTATTCTCCAAAGATGCAAAGAGAGTATCATTGCTTAATGATGAGAAAAAATTGAAACTACTCGATAAAGAGGTTGAAGCGCCGATTCTTCGGATTACTGCTCCGTTTCTTTTTTCAGCTAACAATTGTTTGGAAATAATAGCTACTTGTAATTGATCCACCAAATCAATTAGTCTAAAAACTTTGAATGATTTTGGTATAAATTTTTTTCCTTCCCAAGCGCCTTCTATTGATACTTGCGACGCAGCTTTTTTAATATCAGATTCTGAAACAACATTGTGCGATGTAGTTTCGTATTCTTCACTATTCTTTTTCTGATGATCACCATGTACTATTATATCAATTGCAGTAAAAATTGTTCTTATTCGTAAATCCAAGGGAGCATGAGATGGCAAGTAACAATCTTTGCGTTGATTGACCGAATAATAGTTTTCTCCATTATTATGTTTCTTCGTTTCGGTTTTATTAAATGTAAACATTTTGCTCATTTCACTAGCTATGCGATCAGGATTAAGATCAGCCGATTGCCATACTTGATTGAAAGCACCAACGTGAATCTGTATTTCTTGAGCTTTATTGATACCTTGCTGAAAGAGAGCAGCTAATTGCTCTTCTAAACCACGCGTTAATATGGACATATCAGCATTGACATCTTCAATATATATCAGTTTTTTTACATTAGTCACATATTTTGCAACAAAACTGGTTGCTTGATCACGATGAATATATGTTGAATTAGTTCCACCGCCATCAGCTATTGTTTTAGTTAGAACAGATTGTAGTTGAGTTGCAGTAATAGCCATCATATTCGTTCTGACACGATGCATGCCAGAAAAGTATAGAGAAACTTCAATATCAAAATCTCCGGTAAGTAAACCGGCAGCAACTATTAAAGCAATTTCTTTGATCGGACAAACAAATCGAAAGATAACAACATTGGAATTCGGATTATCAATATGAAACGGTGCGACACCTATTACTGGGATTGAACCTACTGTAACAATATATGCTGAGAGAGAATCAAGCATTAGAGGAGCAATGACCCACGATTGCGAATATTTTTCAGCTATTACAGAACTAAATTGATTAGCAATAGCTGCACGTGCGGCTTCTTCTACTTCTGGCGTACCGAGAGCAAGTCGAACACGTACTTCAAGTTTGTTTATCGTTACCCAAGGTAGAATCACTGCTGTCTGGATTGGTTGCAACACAGGTACATAGAAAAAAGTCCATTTTTGAGGTTGATTGACATTTTCATCATTCTTTTTTGGACTATAAATATACACATGATTACCATCAAAGAGAAATTGAGTGAAGTGATGAACATTAAAAACGACATTGCCTATGGTTTCTTTATCCAATAATGATCCTGACTGTAAATCACTGATTGTACCTAAAGTCAAGTTTGTTAACTGATCGAGAACAGATGAGCGAGTGAGAGTAGACACATTGATTCTATCATTCAAGTAGGTTGAATGAAATTCATCAATCAAATGTTCATTGTTCTTTTCGGCATTGATCGTTAATAAAAGGGTGATAATGAAGTAATTTCTTGAGTAGAACATTTCTTAATGGTCACTCTATTTTGTTTATTCTGATATGAGCTCACTCGAGTTATATCTGTTTATATACAACGCATGTATGACATAAACAAAGTTCACAACCTACATCTACTACTACTACTACTACTACTATTTTATATTCAATGAGATACTCATTTGATATTCAAATCGTTAAAATTTGAATATGTCATGTGTGCATGATTTCTCAAGATCAGCAGACAAAACAAAAATAGGCCTAATAAAACATGTTTTTTCAAGCACAATAAAAAAAAGCATGCATCTAATTGTCGATACTTTGAATCACATGCATATATTAACTAAAGAAATGAAAGTAGTTTTTGGAATTAGAAAGATATATCAGATCGTCCAATGCATTAAGCAACGACAAGTGAAAACACGTATTAAATACAAATCCTATTCAAAGGACAACGTGCTATCGTACACTCAACTTAAATCGCAACTAATATTAAAGTATCGATAGATTTTAGTCATCAAACAGATTATAAGCAAGATAATATTTTTTTTGTCATTTCTTTCTATTGTAGTGAATTAATGCCGCCTACTCAATTATTGATTTAGATTTGTTATGTCAGGAGATATCTGTCCTGTCATAAGTATGTTCTCTCTGCTTCTCTCGGTTTCATTCTATCACGTTTACAATCATTCCATTCTTTTTCTCGTATCTATTCTATTTAAGTGAGTGCTAATGTTTAAAGACGGGGAATTATTACTGGTGAAAATATAATAATAAGAAGAAGGCGAAATAAAGAAGATGATTGTAACAAGATATGAATGAATCTCATTTAAATTGATTCTTTTAGCTTGTACAATCAGTTTCAATGAAGATTTACAAGATATTGGAGATAATTCAAATGAGTCATTGACTTCAAAATATATTGATTAGATTTGTCCAATTGATATTTTTTGGTGTTTACTTACACACTTCATCTGAACTATAATAGTAACTCTGAAACAATTGCATGTTGATGCAAAACATCGTTTGTTTGCTGCGCTAATGTATAACTTATACAGATATTTTAAAATGATGAATCTATGCTAGTTGAGGTCGTTTATTACCGAGAATAATACTATATTAGTTATTTCTCTCGTAATTCATACGATTATTTTAGTTCTTCTGTCGTAAAGAATGCAGCTATTTTTGGATTCATAGTTTGCATAGAGATGGTGAGCATGAAATTATTGCGGAAATCAAAAAGTACAAGTTAGCACAACAAAAGTATATACACCAGCTCTTGCTCAATATCATGGTGCTTATTTATTGAAGCAAAAAGAAGATTCACGTGATATTCTCATTACTAGTGTAAGGAGGAATGTAGTAGTTGTCTTTTTGTTGAATATCTAATTTATTCGATGCATTCAATTTTTATGCTAGATTAAATCGTGGTAGCCAACAATACCAGAGTACGATAAGCTATGCCAGTGAATTTAATTTATCGCATTCTAGTAAAACGCCGACAATCCATTTCATTACTTGCCTTCACACAAAAATATTATATCAACAGGAGAAACTCAAGTAGACTATGTTGAATTAGTTCGTTATATCATTGAGTTCATATGTCAATGGGAAAAAATCTATCGACGTGTTGTCTGTATTTCATCTCCTTCGCATCCAATAACGATTGTTTGTAGCAATGAAAAAATGTTTCTTTTCACAATAACTCAACAGAGAATTAAATTCAAGTAAATTCTTGATATCCTAACTTTCACTGAAAGATTAATGTTTACTTGTCTTTTGCAGTTAAGATATTATTGTTGATATTGAATTGTCTGCTGTACGAAGAAATACAATTGCAGCAATTGATAACGTTGCTGTTATGATCTCACTTATACCAAGTGAATAGGATTGTTGATTAGACTCAGATTATGATCGAACGAACGAATTTTTATTTTTCGTAGCTGGTTGCAGTGGTTCAATGGAAGGATAATGACAAGACTTAACTAAAACGCACAACAATACTGTTATTTCTCAAGAGTCTCCCTGTTAAATATCGTTTTGGATATGATTTCTCGCTACTTTTTAGTGATCAAATGGCATGAGAGTATAACTAGATAAATATGTGTCAAGCCGAAGCACTGATCAAGACGATGGATACTGATTTTGGTAGTACAGAATTACTCACACCAGTGCTATGACTGAAAAGTAACAAATCATCTGCAAGTTGCATAAGGCCAACTGTTTTAATTCGATGTTTTAGCACGAAATCATAATAAAAATAGCTTAAATTCTAATTTATTCAAGCTAAATAGCTCAATAATCATAGCAGATGAAAAATGATTCATTTTTCATGCGAGTTAAACGTTGAAAACCATGATTAAGCTAGAATGCATTATTTCGAAAGCTCAAAAAAAACAATAATAAGACTGAGCATGTGACAAGAAATGGTAGGATAAAATTTTAAATAAAAAAACTTATGCATGTTCTGTTGATTTCAATGACGATGCATCAAAAATGTGACGATGACTGGCTCGGCGAACACTTTTACCAGGAGGTGAATGACTTGCATGTACTAGTGTTGAAGTCACACATACTTCATTGTTATTATTACTGATGTCTGTTGATGCTCTACGAGAACTTTGCGGCATTTTTAGGTTGCAGCCAACTGCATCATCATAATTAATACGATTTGCAGCTTCAATGTGGTACGCACATGTTGCTACTGTATCACGTCTTGGACGTAAGTTTTCAGAAGTTTGTCCTACCGAATTCATATCTTCAATTTGATCATCATCATCATCGTTATCATTGCCTATTTGGTTATGTGGCCAATTTTCTTCTTCGTACACGACCCATTTGCTTAAACATTCGATAAATCTTTTTGCATATACATGCTCGATCCATTTTCTAGGCAATTCCTTGAAACCATAGTATGCACCTGCTAGCTGTCCGTAGATTGCTGCAGTTGTGCCTGTGTCATCACCAAGATTAACAGCTTTCAGTGCACCTATCTCAAATGAGTTCTCATCGCTCCAAAATGCCCATAAAGCAGCTTCTAGAGCATTAGCAATGTAACCTTCACCACGAATTCCATCTTGGTATCCTCCTCGTTTTTTGTATGATCCTTCTGCTATCTTCTGAATATCTGGATGCAGATCCTTGTCCCCGAACCACGATCTATGATCATCGTAGAATGTTTTTTCAAGTAATTTTTCCTTAGATTTGTGCTGAAGGATGCCTACGATGAGGGTTGCATAAAATCTGCACGCATCATAGGCTTTGGCATTACCATGAGTAATTTGACCACTGATGCCTGCGTATTCAACAGATTTTCAGGATTTCTATAGAAGAAAAGTGGAACAGGTGCGAGACGCATCAATGCTTCATTTCCAGCAGCACCAACTTCGCTACAGTACACACTAAATTTTCTCAAACAATCACGATTTGATAAGAAATCCATATATTGAATAGGAATATTATTTTTGTTAGCAAAATCTTTTTGATTCTTTGCAAACCGAACAAGTGATTGCTTAGTCGCTGAGTCAATATCAAAGCGCTGTCCTGTTGATGACATGTAACCATATTGATACCACCATTTGTAACGTACCAATTGATCGTATGCAACAAAATCTCGTCGAGCAATTAACGATGTTGCTAAGCATAGAGCCATTGAAGTATCGTCTGTAAACTAAAATAAAATACTGATTTCAAATTAAGTAATGTTTCATTCAAGTGATCTGTATGGCTACACAATCAAACGTATTATGAAGAGTTTTCTATGTTTCGAAAATTTACACATTCCAACACTGTTTTATAAACTACATCTAAGACAAAATGCCGATCGATGAGATTTGCTTACATATTATCTTTACTACTGCGGTTTCTAAAAATTGATCTTACCTGTCCATTGTCGAGACCCCACGTTCCACCACCTTTAAGATTTTTTAACTAGATTTGCCTGTAAGTATTCATGAGATCTAAATTCAACGTGAGCACGAAGTGCATCACCCAATGCCAATCCCATCAGAGAGCCTAAGGTTTTATCCAAAACAATTTTATCTATGTTTGCTGTTGGATCTTTCATTTCACATTCGAGTTCGTCAGGCTTTTTTATCAATTTTCTGTGAACATCAGTAAATTGATATTTAAGCCAAGGTTTGTCGACAAATAAACAATACATCAATATCTTGTAGCCAAAGGATTTAAAAATACATAATAAATTAAAAGAGAATCAATAGTACTTTTGATATGTGTCAATAGTGACGCATCGAATATTTTACTAATTTGTTTATGAATTGCTGAGTTTTGATTTCAAATAGATAATAAGGAAAAACTCACCTGGCTCATAAATCCACTGTGCGCGTCTTGCATCGAACATTATTTTTATCTGAAATCATAAAATTACAAGATTATTGTGAACTTAAAGATAATGATGTTGGTTGATTCTACAAAAAGGTATTTTAATTTCATATAAATGACAAACGGTAGTGAAGCGGTATGCGTGTCAGTGAGGAGTCAACGGGAAAAAAACAAGAGAATATCTTTTAAAGATAAAATCTATCTGTTAAGGTAGGCATACATTTCTCAGCTATTGATTGCATGAAAGTGATTCATATTAAAATTGATGTCTCTATATAAAAGACTAGAAAAATGAGGAGCTGGCTTACTTAATCGCTTCGTTGAAAGCTATTCAAATGTTTTGAAAATTGAAAAATGCTATTTATTCAATAATTCTATAAAGCACTGGCAAATCTATTAGTTTCTTTTATCATGTAGGACAATGCAGCAAATATTAGAGGTGATCATAACCATAAAACATTTTTTGTAAATCATTGAAGATGCTAAAGGATTATGTTTGACCTTTTCGTGCTACTAACATGGAAAATGTTTTCTTTAGACTAGTAAACACTGGCTTCACTACTCCACTCTGAATCTATCACACGTGCTAACATAAAAAGTAGAGAGCAAATTTAAAAAACAACTACAGAAAACTACTGGATTCAAAGAAATAAACAAGTAACGAACATAAGATTTATACGTTCAATTAAAATCTGAACTCTAGAACAACTTCAATTTCATGCATCTCACAGTCTTATACTTTCACATCAGTTTACATCGATAAACCTACTAATCGTATATTCTGGAGATGTCACTTTCACTCTAGTCACTTTTAAACGAGGTTCAGTGTATGAAGTTTGCTCGATTTAATAAACAGAACTATAAAGAGAATGATACTATGATAAATAGTGAACTGTGATTAAAATTGACCACCCGCTTCGTTTGAAAATTCAAACTAGAAGACTAATAAATGTAAATTATCGTTGCTCTTTTTCTCCATGCGACTTTATTGTCAACACTTAAAGGAGTTGCGTATGTGTTTAACTTCATTTACTTTCTTCAGCCTTGGCATCTCTCCCTTGTTTGAGTTGCCGTTATGAATAGAAAAAACATACAACGCAAAAAAATCATCAACTGATGTGAGATAGAATTTTTTCTTAGAAGTCTACTTGGAGGAGTAGTCTAGGATACTTATGAAAGTTGTTCGTCACAATGATTGTTACGGGTGCCACTGTTTATCTATTTGATGAAATGAAGTAACACACCAGTCGATCGATAAAATTCTAACAAGGATCGCGAAGCAAAGCATTTTGAAAGAATCTGCCGTACTAACACTATTGTTAATGTCGAATATGTATACTAATTAATTAATGAAAATTATATTTGTATTAAATATAGCGACAAGAACTACAATATTAACCACGCCATTCGGTGTAATTGAATATGACTCTAGACACCTACTATTCAATTTGATCTAGCATAGTATGCTCATTGACATTGAAATATTCTAGGAAAGAATTGTTTGATTATTACAAATATTGAATTAAATCACTATCGATTGTTGTTAAAATGGTTAAAGAAAATGAAAATATTTTGCCACTCAATTTTTCGTATTAATTATGATTATTGAAAGGCAATGGAAAGATTGATGAAAGCTTGTATGTCACCATGTTCGATTAAAATCGATTAATGTAGTCATACAATGAGATATAGATATGGGTAATAAAATCATGGTTAAAAGCACAGTATTTAACTCTTAACAGTTATATCGGCCTGTGCTCAATCATAAAACAAAAATACACAAGTCTACTGTTTGGTTAATAAACTACCTTAGATTTGTAGACTTACGTATTATTATGTATCAGTAACATATTAGTTTGAAATCATTGTATGTAAATATATGAGTTAATAGAGCACGGATACTTCATTTCATTGCATTCACTGATACGAAAATGCTGAATTAAACATTCCTGTATAACATAAAGTCAAACAAGAGTAGTATGTACACAAAGCATGTTCAACGTCGAATTGAAATAGTATAAAGATATCTTAGGATAGCTTCGAGATATTCTTGAAATATGCTGAAGTACAGATGAAGTATGGATGTTTCATTTTTTTATTCTTGGGTTTCCGCAAAAATCGTTAGAGCAATTTGACTATATTCTATATTTTAGTTTCAGAGGTATTTTTACTGCTAACTGGTCCCTATGATACTTTCAGTAGGCATTCATATTCCGTATCGATTGCATATGCACTCTACATCTTGCAATAGATTTACTTTGCTATTTTACTTTGTATCTGTGAAATATAATGTATGAATAACAGTAAACAATTCGGTAATAACTAATTATGATGAACCGTGATTTCATTTTAATTTCATAAATATGAATTGATATTCAAATGGCTCAATAATATAGATTTAGTGCATTGTAATGAAGACTAGCCCATAAAAAATCTATTTATTCATATCTTTCGATAGAAAGAGTCATTGATACCAATGAATCTCTTCTGATATTAACAAAGATAGACATCTATGATCGAATTTTACGAAACAATGATATATAAAACTCAAAACAATCTAAATTGACTTTTTTCGGTTTTTGAACATAACACTCTTACTGATGCATGTCGTTAAATAATATGTCTCCATTCATTCATTCATTGAGGCCTACAAATTGATATAATAGAAATCAGATCCTATCAATATCTATGTAAATCAATCATCGTGGAATATCTTCACATTATTAATAGCTATGTTTGAAAAATTTAGTACAGCCTAAAAATATACAGTGAATCATAACTAATCTATTATGTAGTTTTATTGATGGAAAAATATTTATTCGATCACTTTCATATTATGAAATATCAATATGAATTCGATTTAGAAATTAAAAATAAGGCAAGAATGCACACAATAAAGATCATTCTTTTACTTGAAATAGAAACGCATCCTTACGAGCATAATGTCCACAAATGTCAAGATCCATCTTGCCTCTGATACATTGATCTGTGTCAATTTCAGCTACAAGAACACCTTCTTCACCAAACAGAGGACCAGCAATAATATTTCCAAAAGGATCAACAATCAAACTACCACCATTGGTCAACACACTTTCGGAATCAGAAAATTCCTCTGGCAAGGAATGTTCTTTTGGCATATTCTTTACTTTGACAAATTGATTTGCACTTAAAACATACGTTCGTCCTTCAACAGCAATATGTTGCATACTGGCTTTCCATGTATCACGCCCATCAGCAGTCGGAGCCAAATATATTTGAACGTTCTGCGAATACAGATGATATCTAAGAAGAGGCATATAGTTCTCCCAACAGATAAGCGCTCCCATCGAAATGTCTTTTGTTAATAAAACTGGCTTGACATCTTTGACATCGCCAAAGCCCCAAACAAGTCGCTCGATACCTGTTGGCATTAGTTTTCTTCGTGAATTAATGAGACCTTGTTGAGGATCAATGTAAATAACCGTACAGTAAAGTGTTCCACCATCTCGTTCAATAATGCCAATCACAAGAAAAATATTTTCATTGCGTGCAATTTCTTCAATTCTTTGAATCTCAATAGACTTATCGTTTCCATCGTTCAGACATATGGCAGCTTTATAATAATTGAGAAATTCTGTACGACCTGCATCGGTGCGATGGCCAACTACAGAGCCAAAATGTGAATATCGTGGATAGCCACCGATGAAAGCTTCAGGAAAAAGAGCAAGTTCGGCGCTTTTTGAAACAGCTTCTTTAGCGAACTTTTCCAGATGAGCTAATGTTTTGTCAAAATTGAATTCTTGGCATGCACATTGGCATACAGCAACTGTAATTTTAGGCATGTGGTAAAAAAAAGATACAGATATATAACAGTGAAAATAAAACATCTCACAATATTATATATGTTTGATGAAACAAAAAAAAGCGAAACAGAACGTTGTATGGTATGATAACATCTTACGTGGTACATGTGCCAAAGAATTAGTTTGTTGACATTGTTACCTCAGATAAAGACGAACAAGGTCCACCAACCATGTGGTTGTGCTTTTAATCACTGGATACTTTCAACTTGTTATTTTTTTTTCGATGACAAGAACGCATATTCTAAATGATTAATATTGTATGAACTCAAAGGCTTGATGGTTTATATACAAGTCTGAATTCAGATAAAAATATACCTCGTAATATGATCATGTGCAAAGTATGGCTGCTGAGATTACTTGCTGTTACAAACGATTGTCTCTCCTAAGGCCATTTATGCACGGCTAAAAAGAAAAGAAAATCTTTCTTAAAAGATCTGCGAAATCTTCGAGACTCTCTTGAACGTTTCAAATCTTCCCACATCATATTGAAATTGAATCAAAGTATTATCTCTCTTACCCGAATCATGCGGGTATTTTTTTTAATCTTTACAATGTTAATTTGGACATTTCATGTTTCTTTCGAGTTTATACTAACTGTTTCGTAATACAATAGAACTAATTTAACTCAATAATATTTTGTAGATAGCTCAGTTAATGATTTGCTATTCTACGTATAAAAACTCACATATAGATTGAATAAATTCATATCATTTATTTTCTGTATGTGATTTCTTGATGAAAAAATGTATTTCTTGGTTTTCCCACTAGTGCGTCACCTTTGTCAGAAACACGGAAAAAATTGATTGTTTTTGTGTCAGTCATCATCAAAATGTTTGAGAAATCCACTATGGAGATTTTTATTTCTTTCTACAATACAGGTTACGTCTGACAAAAGATGATTTTGCTTTATTTTATGAGACTTTATATTTCAAGAAAATTTTAGTCTCTATTAGTATTTATATAAACAAATTTATGATGGAACTGGAATCGCTACCCAATGAAATCTTGCTAGATCTATTCGAATATTTTTCTATTATTCAACTTTTACGTGATTTTAATGGCCTCAATTTTCGTTTGAATCAACTTCTATTTGTTCACGCTAGTGTTTATCATCTAGATTTTCGATCTATATGTCGAGATGATTGTAAAATTCTCTGCCACCAACATCTTCCGGCAATTATTGATCGCGCTAGTTCGCTTCGTCTATCAGATGATAATGACGATAATCCACAACAAATCAATGTATTATTTTCTTATAGTATCATTCTACGAGAATTCATTCATTTACGTGCACTCTCATTATGTAATTTACATTCCGTAGAGACAATGAATCGAATAATGATCGAGAGGCGCAATCTATTGTGTCTCACTCATCTGAAACTTGTTCAGTGCGATTCTATATTTGAACGGATCAATAGTATGCATCTATTCGACAGTATTTAGAATTTGTCTAAACTTACAGATTGTCGTTTATACATACAGGAATATTTTCATGGTCCAACAGCCATTTTGCTATTGCTCAATTATCTCTCAATGCTGAAATATTATTGTTGTTTAAACAAGTTGAACCGACTTCTTGAACGATCATCTTGTATTCAAAGCCTTTTTTTTACTCTTAAATGATCTGAATGATAATTCATGTCTTACATCATCTGTCTGTTCCGTCGTTAATTTCTTTGAAGTTTTATAATACAAGATCACGGTACGCCATATTCAATATTCTAATAAATATGCTTAATTTGAAACACTTGATACTTGAGACAAATTCTATAAAGATGGATAGACACCAATGATAAGATATCATTACCAACTATTTACCGAAGTTAACTGTTTTTCGACTAAAGATGATAATTCAATATTATAAAAGAATGGATAGCGAACAAAAAATTGGCAGGCTACTTAATTCGTTTAGAAGTTATTTTTGGATCGAAAAGTATAGATAGTTTGTTCGATGTCATCGACAGTTAATGGGTAATTATAGTAATGTTTTTATCTATACTTTTCCTCAGGTATTACCGGAATTCAACATGGATATCATAGATATTTCTTATAAATCCACTTATCTTTACAATGATAACTCTGGGTCATGCCAACAAGTTCGAAATTTTATGTATGAATCATCGACTAGTATTGACATGACTCGATCTCATATTCATTTTTCTAACATTCGTCACTTCTCTGTTCATCTTCCATTTAATGAACAGTTCTGGACTGTTTTCAAGAATCTCAATCAATTAAAATCGTTATCAGTTAGTTCGACTCATGATAGTACCAATGAGTGTATCTTCAAAGGTTGCTTGATCAAGCGACATATCTCTATTCATTAGAAATCAAATCATGGTCTCAATCTCAAATACTTTTGATCAATAATCAAAATAAATCGATCTGACGACTTGATTTACGCCATTTAACAATTCGTCATCAACAGAAAGAAGTTCAAGACATCTTCCAAGAAACAAAACTATGCTGAATTTGGTCGTTCGTTATAAGGTACTCAACGTAAAATACTTCGAGTAGCCACTGAATCTGAAGGGATATCGTTGCGTTTGTGAGCACGATGACTAACATGCGTTTATTGTACACTGCTTGTACATCTGATATATGGAACTATGCTGACCATGTATCTTCGATGAAGAAATTCGAATGTATCAAATCATTACAGACAATGTTGCCTTCTACATCTATAATTACACGAGTCACAGATGTTCATGGGTTTCTTCAATTGCAGATCCGTTGAAGCAAACTAAAACAATGATAAGAAATCAAATCAACTGTTAATAACATATAAGAGTAGTACTACTTTCGTTTTGATACTGAGCAAACGAATCAAAATTTGAAGATATAATAAATTACTATTGTTGACATATTTGATTCATATTAAAAACATTGCAAGTAACCATATTCCCGTATCATATATCATTTTAGTACACATTAAAAGTAGGAGAAGTACTCAAGCAGACTTGAATTACCTTATTGAAATTTCAGGTCATGAACTATTGGTGAAGAAGCAAATCGTTAGATTACATTTATTTGAAATTTTTAGAAATGCTCATCGGTAGAATAAAAGACTCACTAAAATGGTTGTACTTGTTGTATCAGAAGAGTATGTGTCTAACGTAAAATTCTTTAGATTTTTTTTTATTCTAACTACGAGCAAAACGTAGTCATAATAGGTGGCCGAACAGTCTTTAGATCACTTAGTATGTTTTGTGAAAAGCAACTCGCTTTATAGACCTTCATAGAATGATATCTTTAACTGTATGTATTCGACTTTCTTCCATTTAGAAATGTACCAGATATCTTTGGAATGTTTGTCTAATATATATTCAGAAAAAATTTCGTTTTCAATTTGATTTGAATACTGCAACAGTTCTCATTGTCATATAGGGCACAATGGAACCTATTTATAAATATTTATTTCAATCAATTTAGTGCATCAGAATTTTTGAAAACAATTTTATATTGAGTTCTCTTCATTTCTACTCTCACACAGATATCTCAGCTTCACTATTTCTTGAAGAGCCCAATTTTGAACAGCAGCAGTATTTATACATTTCGATCTCATAGATATAAAATTTAAAAAACAGTAAAACATGCAGTTCAACGTCAATGATAAGTTCGTTCGTACAATGTTTAGGCATGCAGTGAGTCAAGATTCAATTCTATACGACTAGATATGATGTTTATTAGCATAATTATTACATGACATATAGCTATTTATATTGTGAATATAACTCAATGTGAAGCGAAGGCTCGTCACTAGTAAATAATCTGCATACACTAAGCCTTCAATGAAAAATGACTGAAAGATATAAAATAAAGTTTGGTTCTGCAACATCTTGGCTATGTTTAATAGAAACTACATATTTTTAAAAAAAATTTCGTTATTCTAATGATAGTAAAATATAAGATTATGACGATTTTCGAGAATTTTCTCTTTAGTTCTCTTGGTTTACAACAATGATGATGATGATGATGATGTAAACTAAAATAAAAATTAGTTTCTATTCGCTTTCTGATTGGTGAATACCAGAGACCGAAATCGAATCGAAGGAATAAAAAAAAATTGAAAAAAAGCCGAATCGAATCGAATGAACAGAAGTGCAGAATCTACCCGTGTGCGCGTACGGCCGTGTGGGGAAAATTTTGCAAACCTAAGCACCAGGGGAAATTTTTGGAAAAATATTTTCTCTTCTAAGCGTGCAGGGGCAAGTATTTTTCCAAACGAATCTTGTTTTATTTATATGTGCATCGATCATATCATGCATCTTTCTTCTTTTATTTTATGTAAATTTTTGAAAGAATCATCCGTTTCTTACTCACGGTTTCAGTATATTCTGTTTGTTTGACGCTGATGATGCGTCGCACTACTGCTTATCTTTCGCTCTTTCTTGGCCGTAACTATGATGCAAAAACGGCTATTT